>OY992518.1:21929813-22353521 GCA_963921215.1 Scoparia ambigualis | reverse complement strand
CGGAGCTTATAAAGAAGAAGCTGGCATGGGAGACAGCCGTCATTGAAGAAGATGGAGTTGAGAGCGTGGCCGATAACACGAATTTGGAAGATCGTGTTGACACATGGCTCAACCAGCATTCATCGACGATGGTGCCAGAATCCAGAACAGCTCCAAATCCAGAATACTGCCGCGACCCAGGCCACATACGGGGGGAGTCAGAACGACCCGCGCCGCCGCCGAAGACTCAAGAGGACCTTCGTCGACGACCATCCCCGACGCCCGGCAGGAATAGAGGGATCGATCGACTGGCAGATCTCTTTCAGAACATGGTACAGACGAGGCCACGCCCAAGACAGGCCACCGAGTTGCCCATATTTACGGGTGCAGCTACGGAATGGCTTCCATTCAAGGCGGCTATGAGAGAGACCTCTGAGATGTACCAATTCACGCCAGTAGAGAACATTGCCCGGTTACGCAACTGTTTGCAAGGTGAAGCAAGAGAGTGCGTGTCGGCGTTATTGGCTACTACTACGGACCCAGCTGTAATCATGCGGACTTTGGAGCAGTGTTACGGGCGTCCGGAAGTTATTATAGATCGAGCCTTGGAGCAGCTAAGAAGATTGCCAAGGCCGGGTCCCGCCGCATCAGACTTGAATAGTTTTGCGATTAAACTACAGAACGTAGTATGTGTATTGATGCAGGTAGACCGAAGAGGATACTTAAGTAACCCAATGCTGACCAGAGAAGTGGTCGCGAAACTAAGCCCGTTTATCGCAGCCCGATGGTGTGATTATGCCGAAGAATACGGATCGTATACGGAACCTGAGATAGTAACGCTATCGAAATTTTTAATGCGTGAAGCAGACCGCGCTTTACGCCACGCCTACTCACCGGCACCCAGCACCCTAATGAAAAGGGACGAACGCAGAGAGGAGCGTAAGCCACGCCCAGCTGTTACGATGCGACGTGCAGCTACGTATAACGTTGCTGAAGAGAGCGATACGGTGCGTTGTTGCTGCTGCCAAGGTGAGCACGTATTGACTAGATGCAAGAAGTTTGCCGCTTTAAGTATGAATGAAAGATGGCAAGTCGTTAAAAAGGAACGGTTGTGTTTTAAATGCATAGTTAGCAAACATCGACGACCGTCGTGTCAAGCGAGGCCCTGCGGTGTAAACGAGTGTTGCCGGCCTCATCATAGACTTCTACACTCAGATGTCGCTCCATCCATTCCAGTCATCGCTGCCGATACAAGTAACAGTGATGGAAAGGAAACAGTAGCTACGACGGTCACCTCAAGTGGAGGTCGACAAGTACTGTTGAAAGTTTGCCCGGTTATAATAAAGGGACCGGCAGGCGAGATGGAGGCATACGCCTTATTGGATGAAGGATCAACGATTTCACTGATCGACAAGGATGCAGCCAGAAGTATTCAAGCCGATGGACCTGTCCAGAATATACACCTGCACGGGGTGAACAGCGTGACGAGGGAACCAGACAGCCGCAGAGTCAAGTTTCAGATTAGAGGTATAAACACTGGTTACTTTGATTTGGAAGCAAGGACGATCGAGGGCATCAGCTTGCGTGGACAAACCGTTCCTAAGTCCGTACTTAGATATCCACATTTGAGCAAGCTTAACGCAAAGGAGGTATGCTACGAGATGGCACGACCGCAGCTGTTGATAGGTGCCGACCATTGGCATCTTATAGTGACCAGACAGCTGCTAGCCGGCAGAAGATTGCAACCCGTAGCATCTCGCACCAGCTTGGGGTGGGTACTGCTTGGACATATGCCTCGGACTACCTTTACTGGAGACCATGAAGCAGTGGTTCACATCCGACTGTCGGATTCATCGCGATCCAGGAACACCGATGGCGTTGAAGAGGAACACCTCGACAATCTCATAAAGGAACACTACGAGATAGACGCCCTTGGAGTATCTTTGAAGAAGAAGCCAAGGGCTGAAGATGAACGTGCCCTCGAGATCATAAAGAGGACAGCCTGTTGCGTGGGCGGTAGGTACGAGGTAGGTTTACCATGGCGTAAAGATCAGACTACCATGCCACCGAGTTATGGCAATGCGTTAAGGCGCCTGAAGGGAATCGAGAAGAAGATGGACCGGGATCCAGTCTTCGCTTCGGACTACAGTGCTCAGATAGAGAATCTGCTAGACAAGAAATACGCAGCGCTATCTGACGGCACCGACAGGAGCAGTTCAAAAAGTTGGTACCTACCGCACTTTGCCGTAAGAAATCCGAACAAGCCAGGGAAGATACGTCTGGTGTTCGACGCAGCAGCCGTCACAAACGACGTGAGCCTGAACCAGGAGCTGTTGGAAGGACCGGACCTCTTGACATCACTGCCAGGAATACTGTATAGGTTCAGGGAAAAGCCTGTTGCAGTAACCGCAGATATCCAGGAGATGTTCCTCCAGGTCAAGATAAGGAAAGAGGATCAACCGGCGCAACTCTTCCTATGGAGAGAACGAGATCGCGTAAGTCCGCCGCACATTTATAAAATGACGTCTATGATATTCGGAGCAGCTAGTTCACCGTTCATAGCGCACAGTGTACGGAACATGAACGCTGAAGCACACGCCCACTCCCATCCAGAGGCATTGAAGGCCATTACGAATAGCCACTACATGGATGACTACGTGGACAGCTATGAAACTGACGAAGAAGCTGCACGAATCGCTCGAAGCGTTGCTGACGTTCATTTGAAGGCGGGTTTTCTGCTTAGAAGCTGGAACTCCAACAACGAGAAGGTACTCTCACAGATACCGACAGAACTGCGAGCACAGGCGCCGACCCAGCTGGGAGCAAGTCTTAACACGTATGAAAAGACTTTGGGACTCCTGTGGGACGCCAAGCGGGACACGCTAGGATTCAATACCAACATGGCACGCGTGGCAGAGGAAGTAAAGAGTCAGAAGAGACACCCTACGAAGAGGGAAGCACTCTCAGCAGTGATGTCAATTTATGACCCGCTAGGATTGGTCAGCCCATACACCATCGCAGCGAAGATCTTCCTGCAGGAATTATGGCGTAAGAAGATTGGATGGGACGAGCCTCTGCCAGGTGAGGACGCTATAATCTTCCAGACGTGGCTGCAGGGACTTAGTCATATGGGGAAGATTGCGATCCCTCGCTGCTATGACGTAAAAGCGAGTAGTCGTAGAAGAGAGCTACACGTGTTTTGCGACGCAAGCGAGAGTGCATACGCTGCGGTAGCATACTGGCGTTTGGAAGACAATACCGGTATGACGCACACAGCCTTAGTTGGCGGGAAGGCGAAGGTAGCACCATTGAAGACGCAGAGTATCCCGAGATTGGAACTGCAAGCAGCCGTCATCGGCACTAGACTGGCCGACTCCATCAAAGAGGAACACCGATGGGAAATCCATGGCATAACCTTCTGGACTGACTCCACTACCGTGTTATCCTGGATACAGAACAACCTGCGCCGCTACACTGCATTCGTAGCGCACCGGCTGGGGGAGATCGCCGAAAGGACGGAACCAGGTCAGTGGCGATGGATCCCCACGGATTTAAACGTGGCTGATGATGCCACCAGGACCCGGTATGTGGACTACATACCCGAGCGCTGGCTGACGGGACCGCCCTTCTTGCGGGAAGCAGAGGAAGGGTGGCCAGCCATGCGTGAAGCCGACCCCGAAGAGCGGGGGGAGATAGCGGAGGAGCGGGTGCACCACATGAGGGAATCTACGTGCAGCACTTGGGAAGCTATGCCAGATATCGCAGGGATATCGAAGTATGAATGCCTAATCCGCGCTACAGCGCTAGTCCTTCTAGCAGTAGATAAGTGGTGTCACCGGGCTACAGAGATGCAGCTTCACCACCTAGAGCGAGCAGAAGCTATGTGGGTACGTCGAGCTCAGCAAGAAAGCTTTGGCGACGAGCTGCATCTGCTAAAACAGGGCAGACCGCTACAGAAACCAAGCCGACTGTACAAGCTAGATCCGGAGCTGGTTAATGATCTACTGCGAGTACGGGGAAGAATCGACGCCGCCGCCGTACCAGATGAGGTTAAAAGGCCGATCATTCTGGACGGCAGACACTGCTTTGTACAGAAGCTTATCACAAAAGAGCACTGCGCAGCTGACCACGCGAACAACGAGCGCGTCGTCAATGAGCTGCGCCAGCGGTTTTGGATACTGCACTTGCGACCGTCGGTACGAGCAGTCGCCCGCAACTGTAGAGAGTGCAGGATGCGAAAAGCAAAACCAGCTGTTCCGTCTACGGGGAATCTACCCCGGGAAAGACTAAGCCCGTACTGCCGCCCATTTACAAACTGTGGGCTGGACTATTTTGGGCCTATGACGGTAACTGTTGGACGACGGCACGAAAAGCGGTGGGGAGCGTTATTCACCTGCCTCACTACAAGGGCAGTGCACATGGAGCTCGTCACCAGCTTGAGCACCGACTCTGCTATTATGGCCCTGCGTCGCATGGCAGCGCGACGCGGGTGGCCTAATACCATTATCAGCGACAACGGCACCAACTTTAGAGGAGCTGGTAGAGAATTGAGAGAAGCCGTGGAGGAATGGGCTCCGCTGCTGAAGGAGTATCTGCTGCAACGACGAGTGCAGTGGCGATACATCCCGCCCGGCGCACCCAACCAAGGGGGAGCCTGGGAACGGATGGTGCGGTCCATTAAGACTGCGCTGGCCGCCACTCTGAACGAGAAGTCACCGAAGGAAGAGGTACTGTTAACGCTAATTCTTGAAGCAGAACACTCCGTGAACTCTCGTCCGTTGACCCACGTATCGGTCAACCATGAGGACGAGGAGTCCCTGACGCCGAATCACTTCCTGCTGGGGACATCATCGGGACTACCACCAACCGGCCCCTGTCAACTTGGCGATAGGAGGCAATGGCGTACAGCCCAAGCCCTCGCAGATAGCTTCTGGCAGAGATGGATTAAGGAGTACCTGCCGACGCTGGCTCCAAGAGGCGAGCCCAGCAAAGAAGCGACTCTCAGGCTGGGAGACCTGGTCATCGTCACCGACCCGATCCTCCCACGCAACGTCTGGCCCCGAGGTGTCGTCGAGAAGATATTTCCTGGACCCGATGGCGAAGTAAGGAGCGCTGAAGTAAGAACCAAGGGCGGCATATTCCGAAGGCCGACCCGGAAGCTCATCGTACTGAATGTCGCCGATGACTGCACCTCCTCCGGACCAAAAGGGACGGACCAAGAAACAACCGCGCCTCCCCGAATGCAGAGGGGAGGCTGTGCTGCGGTCCTGAGCATCTGTAGCCAGCGTGCTAGGACCTGCCTACCGCGCCTCCCTGGATGCAGAGGGGAGGCTGTGCTGCATCCTGAGCATCTGTAGCCAGCGTGCCAGGACCTGCCTACCGCGCCTCCCTGGATGCAGAGGGGAGGCTGTGCTGCATCCTGAGCATCTGTAGCCAGCGTGCCAGGACCTGCCTACCGCGCCTCCCTGGATGCAGAGGGGAGGCTGTGCTGCATCCTGAGCATCTGTAGCCAGCGTGCCAGGACCTGCCTACCTGCGCCTCCCCCCGACCCGAGGGGAGGGATACGCTGTGCTCCTGAGCGCCGCTACACCGCGAGCTAGGAGCAGCTACACGTCGAGCTAGGAGCCGCTACACCGCGAGCTAGGAGCCGCTACGCCGCGAGCCTGAGCACCATTAACCGTCATGCTGTCCTACCGGGAAGAATGGGCTTCGAGAAAATCTTCGCCGGGGGGAGAATTGTAACGGACAGATTAATCGGTGATCAAATTAATGGTTAGGTACGTAGAGAACGAACAAGTTAATGTAACTATTAGGTTTGGAATCAATTAGGGATTGGAATTTGTATAATGATTGATTTGATAAACAATAGGGCGATACCGCATCGCATCCGCTTGCGTTTGATTGTATACGCATACAATGTGAATAAAATAAAATCTTAGAAAATCTTAGCCGCGGTACTTATGTAACGAATAAAAAATGTTACCATCGCCTTCTAGAAATTTGCACGTTTGCTACAGCGCCCTCTCTTGATAAAAAACTGAAGCTGCTATTTACGTAATTATGAAGTTTTACTTATTGTTACGAAATTGATTGGTATTGATGTTTAAATTAACAAGTAGCTTCTGTAGAGGATAGATATTCATACCATGTAAGCATAGCCGTTTGCGTGTGATTGTATACGAATAAAAGAAAAACTTAGGAAATTTTAGCCGTCGTATTTACGTAGCGGTTAAAAAAGTTACCATCGCCATCTAGAAATTTGCATGTTTGGTACAGCTCCCTCTCTTGATGAGTAGATGAAGCTGCTATTTACGTAATTTGAAAGTTTTAATAATTGTCACGAATTTGATTGTTATCGATTGTTATTGATGGGCAGCTTAACAAGTAGCCTCTTTAAATGATAATTAGTCATACAATGTAAGCATAGTACGAACGGAATAACAATAGGAGATAAAACTAACATGGCGATCGTGGTAAACTTGTAAATGTTTTATGGTCGGACAACGTATTGTATTGTTCCTCCGAAACGGCTAAGCCCACGAGAATGGCGTTTATCTAGAATTATGGTAGACATAACGCCCGACGTGGTGGTGAAGTCAAAATTAGCCGCGCGGAATTATTGTAATCTGCACGTAGCATTGTTTAGGAATAATTCTCGCAAAAACTAGACTAGCGCTCTAAGATATGCAATTGCTTAGATGTGTTATAACGAATCGCATACGCAAATATATTTTAAGATAGGTCTAGACTTATATTTTGTTGTATAACTTAGAATCAGAGCGTTTGGATATAAATGGAATTTTAGTCGATTTTAAAGTGTCAGTTCATAGAGGATCTGAATGTGCATTCAGAATATTTTTGTAATTAAAAAGGGGCGACTACCTCTACTTCTCTGCTCTCTAATTGGCTAGAATAATTCAAATCTTCTAGAAGCTTTTTTGTATAAAAGGGCCGAACGGGATTTCGGTCTTCATGTTCACTTCAAGCAGTCTACCGAGCAGCAACTAGCTGGAACCTTTGGAAAATCAGAAAACTGAAGAAGTAATTGAGATATACCTAGAGCAGTTTAGAGCCAGTGTGAAAGTTGAGTATTTAGGGAAACTTTATAAACACTGTATAAATTGTGCTTTGTGTGTGTTCACTTCAAGCAGCAATCCGAGTAGCTTAAAGTAGCTAATGAACCAGAAACTTATGGAAAATCAGAAAACTGAAGAAGTATTAGATATACCTAGTAAAGTTTAGAGCCAGTGTGGGAAGTTGAGTATTTTGGGAAACTTTATAAATACTGTATAAATTGTGCTTTGTGTATCTGACTGACGTGTAATTACTAACTTGGATTTGACCATTTATGTACCTGTGTGTGTGTGCGTGTATATAACCTTGTGCGTATAACTTTTGTGCCTGACTTTAATTTGCATGGACCTTACGTGTATTGTGTGTGCATGACCATATGTGTATTACCTACTGTGTGTGTGTGTGTGTGTATTACCTTATGTGCGTGTAACCTTGTTATATATTGTGTATTGACTATTGTGTACATAGATGTTTTGTGAGTCAAATAAATAAATCTCCGGTCGAGGGGGTATAAGTTGCATTCGTGTTTTGTTCATACTTATTGGCGGAGCACTGACGTCGTGGTTCTGCCAGGAGCCCTACCCTCGACACATTGTATGACTAATTATCATTTAAAGAGGCTACTTGTTAAGCTGCCCATCAATAACAATCGATAACAATCAAATTCGTGACAATTATTAAAACTTTCAAATTACGTAAATAGCAGCTTCATCTACTCATCAAGAGAGGAAGCTGTAGCAAACATGCAAATTTCTAGATGGCGATGGTAACTTTTTTAACCGCTACGTAAATACGACGGCTAAAATTTTCTAAGTTTTTCTTTTATTCGTATACAATCACACGCAAACGGCTATGCTTACATGGTATGAATATCTATCCTCTACAGAAGCTACTTGTTAATTTAAACATCAATACCAATCAATTTCGTAACAATAAGTAAAACTTCATAATTACGTAAATAGCAGCTTCATTTTTTTATCAAGAGAGGGCGCTGTAGCAAACGTGCAAATTTCTAGAAGGCGATGGTAACATTTTTTATTCGTTACATAAGTACTGCGGCTAAAATTTTCTAAGATTTTATTTTTATTCACATTGTATGCGTATACAATCAAACGCAAGCGGATGCGATGCGGTATCGCCCTATTGTTTATCAAATCAATCATTATACAAATTCCAATCCCTAATTGATTCCGAACATAATAGTTACATTAACTTGTTCGTTCTCTACGTACATAACCATTAATTTGATCACCGATTAATCTGTCCGTTACAATTCTCCCCCCGGCGAAGATTTTCTCGAAGCCCATTCTTCCCGGTAGGACAGCATGACGGTTAATGGTGCTCAGGCTCGCGGCGTAGCGGCTCCTAGCTCGACGTGTAGCGGCTCCTAGCTCGCGGTGTAGCGGCTCCTAGCTCGACGTGTAGCGGCTCCTAGCTCGCGGTGTAGCTGCTCCTAGCTCGCGGTGTAGCGGCGCTCAGGAGCACAGCGTATCCCTCCCCTCGGGTCGGGGGGAGGCGCAGGTAGGCAGGTCCTGGCACGCTGGCTACAGATGATCAGGATGCAGCACAGCCTCCCCTCTGCATCTAGGGAGGCGCGGTAGGCAGGTCCTGGCACGCTGGCTACAGATGCTCAGGATGCAGCACAGCCTCCCCTCTGCATCCAGGGAGGCGCGGTAGGCAGGTCCTGGCACGCTGGCTACAGATGCTCAGGATGCAGCACAGCCTCCCCTCTGCATCCAGGGAGGCGCGGTAGGCAGGTCCTGGCACGCTGGCTACAGATGCTCAGGATGCAGCACAGCCTCCCCTCTGCATCCAGGGAGGCGCGGTAGGCAGGTCCTAGCACGCTGGCTACAGATGCTCAGGACCGCAGCACAGCCTCCCCTCTGCATTCGGGGAGGCGCGGTTGTTTCTTGGTCCGTCCCTTTTGGTCCGGAGGAGGTGCAGTCATCGGCGACATTCAGTACGATGAGCTTCCGGGTCGGCCTTCGGAATATGCCGCCCTTGGTTCTTACTTCAGCGCTCCTTACTTCGCCATCGGGTCCAGGAAATATCTTCTCGACGACACCTCGGGGCCAGACGTTGCGTGGGAGGATCGGGTCGGTGACGATGACCAGGTCTCCCAGCCTGAGAGTCGCTTCTTTGCTGGGCTCGCCTCTTGGAGCCAGCGTCGGCAGGTACTCCTTAATCCATCTCTGCCAGAAGCTATCTGCGAGGGCTTGGGCTGTACGCCATTGCCTCCTATCGCCAAGTTGACAGGGGCCGGTTGGTGGTAGTCCCGATGATGTCCCCAGCAGGAAGTGATTCGGCGTCAGGGACTCCTCGTCCTCATGGTTGACCGATACGTGGGTCAACGGACGAGAGTTCACGGAGTGTTCTGCTTCAAGAATTAGCGTTAACAGTACCTCTTCCTTCGGCGACTTCTCGTTCAGAGTGGCGGCCAGCGCAGTCTTAATGGACCGCACCATCCGTTCCCAGGCTCCCCCTTGGTTGGGTGCGCCGGGCGGGATGTATCGCCACTGCACTCGTCGTTGCAGCAGATACTCCTTCAGCAGCGGAGCCCATTCCTCCGCGGCTTCTCTAAATTCTCTATCAGCTCCTCTAAAGTTGGTGCCGTTGTCGCTGATAATGGTATTAGGCCACCCGCGTCGCGCTGCCATGCGACGCAGGGCCATAAAAGCAGAGTCGGTGCTCAAGCTGGTGACGAGCTCCATGTGCACTGCCCTTGTAGTGAGGCAGGTGAATAACGCTCCCCACCGCTTTTCGTGCCGTCGTCCAACAGTTACCGTCATAGGCCCAAAATAGTCCAGCCCACAGTTTGTAAATGGGCGGCAGTACGGGCTTAGTCTTTCCCGGGGCAGATTCCCCGTAGACGGAACAGCTGGTTTTACTTTCCGCATCCTGCACTCTCTACAGTTGCGGGCGACTGCTCGTACCGACGGTCGCAAGTGCAGTATCCAAAACCGCTGGCGCAGCTCATTGACGACGCGCTCGTTGTTCGCGTGGTCAGCTGCGCAGTGCTCTTTTGTGATAAGCTTCTGTACAAAGCAGTGTCTGCCGTCCAGAATGATCGGCCTTTTAACCTCATCTGGTACGGCGGCGGCGTCGATTCTTCCCCGTACTCGCAGTAGATCATTAACCAGCTCCGGATCTAGCTTGTACAGTCGGCTTGGTTTCTGTAGCGGTCTGCCCTGTTTTAGCAGATGCAGCTCGTCGCCAAAGCTTTCTTGCTGAGCTCGACGTACCCACATAGCTTCTGCTCGCTCTAGGTGGTGAAGCTGCATCTCTGTAGCCCGGTGACACCACTTATCTACTGCTAGAAGGACTAGCGCTGTAGCGCGGATTAGGCATTCATACTTCGATATCCCTGCGATATCTGGCATAGCTTCCCAAGTGCTGCACGTAGATTCCCTCATGTGGTGCACCCGCTCCTCCGCTATCTCCCCCCGCTCTTCGGGGTCGGCTTCACGCATGGCTGGCCACCTTTCCTCTGCTTCCCGCAAGAAGGGCGGTCCCGTCAGCCAGCGCTCGGGTATGTAGTCCACATACCGGGTCCTGGTGGCATCATTAGCCACGTTTAAATCCGTGGGGATTCATCGCCACTGACCTGGTTCCGTCCTTTCGGCGATCTCCCCCAGCCGGTGCGCTACGAATGCAGTGTAGCGGCGCAGGTTGTTCTGTATCCAGGATAACACGGTAGTGGAGTCAGTCCAGAAGGTTATGCCATGGATTTCCCATCGGTGTTCCTCTTTGATGGAGTCGGCCAGTCTAGTGCCGATGACGGCTGCTTGCAGTTCCAATCTCGGGATACTCTGCGTCTTCAATGGTGCTACCTTCGCCTTCCCGCCAACTAAGGCTGTGTGCGTCATACCGGTATTGTCTTCCAAACGCCAGTATGCTACCGCAGCGTATGCACTCTCGCTTGCGTCGCAAAACACGTGTAGCTCTCTTCTACGACTACTCGCTTTTACGTCATAGCAGCGAGGGATCGCAATCTTTCCCATATGACTAAGTCCCTGCAGCCACGTCTGGAAGATTATAGCGTCCTCACCTGGCAGAGGCTCGTCCCATCCAATCTTCTTACGCCATAATTCCTGCAGGAAGATCTTCGCTGCGATGGTGTATGGGCTGACCAATCCTAGCGGGTCATAAATTGACATCACTGCTGAGAGTGCTTCCCTCTTCGTAGGGTGTCTCTTCTGACTCTTTACTTCCTCTGCCACGCGTGCCATGTTGGTATTGAATCCTAGCGTGTCCCGCTTGGCGTCCCACAGGAGTCCCAAAGTCTTTTCATACGTGTTAAGACTTGCTCCCAGCTGGGTCGGCGCCTGTGCTCGCAGTTCTGTCGGTATCTGTGAGAGTACCTTCTCGTTGTTGGAGTTCCAGCTTCTAAGCAGAAAACCCGCCTTCAAATGAACGTCAGCAACGCTTCGAGCGATTCGTGCAGCTTCTTCGTCAGTTTCATAGCTGTCCACGTAGTCATCCATGTAGTGGCTATTCGTAATGGCCTTCAATGCCTCTGGATGGGAGTGGGCGTGTGCTTCAGCGTTCATGTTCCGTACACTGTGCGCTATGAACGGTGAACTAGCTGCTCCGAATATCATAGACGTCATTTTATAAATGTGCGGCGGACTTACGCGATCTCGTTCTCTCCATAGGAAGAGTTGCGCCGGTTGATCCTCTTTCCTTATCTTGACCTGGAGGAACATCTCCTGGATATCTGCGGTTACTGCAACAGGCTTTTCCCTGAACCTATACAGTATTCCTGGCAGTGATGTCAAGAGGTCCGGTCCTTCCAACAGCTCCTGGTTCAGGCTCACGTCGTTTGTGACGGCTGCTGCGTCGAACACCAGACGTATCTTCCCTGGCTTGTTCGGATTTCTTACGGCAAAGTGCGGTAGGTACCAACTTTTTGAACTGCTCCTGTCGGTGCCGTCAGATAGCGCTGCGTATTTCTTGTCTAGCAGATTCTCTATCTGAGCACTGTAGTCCGAAGCGAAGACTGGATCCCGGTCCATCTTCTTCTCGATTCCCTTCAGGCGCCTTAACGCATTGCCATAACTCGGTGGCATGGTAGTCTGATCTTTACGCCATGGTAAACCTACCTCGTACCTACCGCCCACGCAACAGGCTGTCCTCTTTATGATCTCGAGGGCACGTTCATCTTCAGCCCTTGGCTTCTTCTTCAAAGATACTCCAAGGGCGTCTATCTCGTAGTGTTCCTTTATGAGATTGTCTAGGTGTTCCTCTTCAACGCCATCGGTGTTCCTGGATCGCGATGAATCCGACAGTCGGATGTGAACCACTGCTTCATGGTCTCCAGTGAAGGTAGTCCGAGGCATATGTCCAAGCAGTACCCACCCCAAGCTGGTGCGAGATGCTACGGGTTGCAATCTTCTGCCGGCTAGCAGCTGTCTGGTCACTATAAGATGCCAATGGTCGGCACCTATCAACAGCTGCGGTCGTGCCATCTCGTAGCATACCTCCTTTGCGTTAAGCTTGCTCAAATGTGGATATCTAAGTACGGACTTAGGAACGGTTTGTCCACGCAAGCTGATGCCCTCGATCGTCCTTGCTTCCAAATCAAAGTAACCAGTGTTTATACCTCTAATCTGAAACTTAACTCTGCGGCTGTCTGGTTCCCTCGTCACGCTATTCACCCCGTGCAGGTGTATATTCTGGACAGGTCCATCGGCTTGAATACTTCTGGCTGCATCCTTGTCGATCAGTGAAATCGTTGATCCTTCATCCAATAAAGCGTATGCCTCCATCTCGCCTGCCGGTCCCTTTATTATAACCGGGCAAACTTTCAACAGCACTTGACGACCTCCACTTGAGGCGACCGTCGTAGCTACTGTTTCCTTTCCTTTGCTGTTACTTGTATCAGCAGCGATGACTGGAACGGATGGAGCGACATCTGAGTGTAGAAGTCTATGATGAGGCCGGCAACACTCGTTCACACCGCAGGGCCTCGCTTGACACGACGGTCGTCGATGCTTGCTAACTATGCATTTAAAACACAACCGTTCCTTTTTAACGACTTGCCATCTTTCATTCATACTTAAAGCGGCAAACTTCTTGCATCTAGTCAATACGTGCTCACCTTGGCAGCAGCAACAACGCACCCTATCGCTCTCTTCAGCAACGTTATACGTAGCTGCACGTCGCATCGTAACAGCTGGGCGCGGCTTACGCTCCTCTCTGCGTTCGTCCCTTTTCATTAGGGTGCTGGGTGCCGGTGAGTAGGCGTGGCGTAAAGCGCGGTCTGCTTCACGCATTAAAAATTTCGATAGCGTTACTATCTCAGGTTCCGTATACGATCCGTATTCTTCGGCATAATCACACCATCGGGCTGCGATAAACGGGCTTAGTTTCGCGACCACTTCTCTGGTCAGCATTGGGTTACTTAAGTATCCTCTTCGGTCTACCTGCATCAATACACATACTACGTTCTGTAGTTTAATCGCAAAACTATTCAAGTCTGATGCGGCGGGACCCGGCCTTGGCAATCTTCTTAGCTGCTCCAAGGCTCGATCTATAATAACTTCCGGACGCCCGTAACACTGCTCCAAAGTCCGCATGATTACAGCTGGGTCCGTAGTAGTAGCCAATAACGCCGACACGCACTCTCTTGCTTCACCTTGCAAACAGTTGCGTAACCGGGCAATGTTCTCTACTGGCGTAAATTGGTACATCTCAGAGGTCTCTCTCATAGCCGCCTTGAATGGAAGCCATTCCGTAGCTGCACCCGTAAATATGGGCAACTCGGTGGCCTGTCTTGGGCGTGGCCTCGTCTGTACCATGTTCTGAAAGAGATCTGCCAGTCGATCGATCCCTCTATTCTTGCCGGGCGTCGGGGATGGTCGTCGACGAAGGTCCTCTTGAGTCTTCGGCGGCGGCGCGGGTCGTTCTGACTCCCCCCGTATGTGGCCTGGGTCGCGGCAGTATTCTGGATTTGGAGCTGTTCTGGATTCTGGCAGCATCGTCGATGAATGCTGGTTGAGCCATGTGTCAACACGATCTTCCAAATTCGTGTTATCGGCCACGCTCTCAACCCCATCTTCTTCAATGACGGCGGTGTCCCATGCCAGCTTCTTCTTTATAAGCTCCGCTTCCATCTGAAGTTCCTTTTGCTTCAGTTCCATCTGAAGTTCCCTTTGCTTCAGTTCCATCAGCATTCTTTCCGCCTCGTATTCCGACTTTCTAAGGCGGGAGGTGATGCTTGTCGTCGATCGTATTGAAGCTGCTCGTGCAGCTGGCCGTGATGCCGCGGGCGCGCGTTGCTCTTCAGCAGCGTCGGTAAGCCTAGACTGTGCACCCCCACTAGGTTCTGGTCGTTCCCCTTCATGGATCCGGGGTAGGGGTCGACCCCCCTCATGCTCGATGCTCGGTTCAGGCACTGAGGGTGAGGCGGGTGGTAACTCGTACGTACCTCGTCCAGCTTGCTCCAATAATGCCTCTGCATCCTCCTTTCGACGAACACCGCTCCTTGTCTGCGGCATCCTAAAGTCAAGGTCTTCGATCTGATGTTCACTTGATGTTCACTTCCTGTGCAGGATCCGGCTCGAAGGACCACAATGTCGAGGGTAGGGCTCCTGGCAGAACCACGACGTCAGTGCTCCGCCAATAAGTATGAACAAAACACGAATGCAACTTATACCCCCTCGACCGGAGATTTATTTATTTGACTCACAAAACATCTATGTACACAATAGTCAATACACAATATATAACAAGGTTACACGCACATAAGGTAATACACACACACACACACACACACACACAGTAGGTAATACACATATGGTCATGCACACACAATACACGTAAGGTCCATGCAAATTAAAGTCAGGCACAAAAGTTATACGCACAAGGTTATATACACGCACACACACACAGGTACATAAATGGTCAAATCCAAGTTAGTAATTACACGTCAGTCAGAATACACAAAGCACAATTTATACAGTGTTTATAAAGTTTCCCAAAATACTCAACTTCCCACACTGGCTCTAAACTTTACTAGGTATATGTAATACTTCTTCAGTTTTCTGATTTTCCATATGTTTCTGGTTCATTAGCTACTATAAGCTACTCGGATTGCTGCTTGAAGTGAACACACACAAAGCACAATTTATACAGTGTTTATAAAGTTTCCCTAAATACTCAACTTTCACACTGGCTCTAAACTGCTCTAGGTATATCTCAATTACTTCTTCAGTTTTCTGATTTTCCAAAGGTTCCAGCTAGTTGCTGCTCGGTAGACTGCTTGAAGTGAACATGAAGACCGAAATCCCGCTCGGCCCTTTTATACAAAAAAGCTTCTAGAAGATGTTAATTATTCTAGCCAATTAGAGAGCAGAGAAGTAGAGGTAGTCGCCCCTTTTTAATTACAAAAATATTCTGAATGCACATTCAGATCCTCTATGAACTGACACTTTAAAATCGACTAAAATTCCATTTATATCCAAACGCTCTGATTCTAAGTTATACAACAAAATATAAGTCTAGACCTATCTTAAAATATATTTGCGTATGCGATTCGTTATAACACATCTAAGCAATTGCATATCTTAGAGCGCTAGTCTAGTTTTTGCGAGAATTATTCCTAAACAATGCTACGTGCAGATTACAATAATTCCGCGCGGCTAATTTTGACTTCACCACCACGTCGGGCGTTATGTCTACCATAATTCTAGATAAACGCCATTCACGTGGGCTTAGCCGTTTCGGAGGAACAATACAATACGTTGTCCGACCATAAAACATTTACAAGTTTACCACGATCGCCATATTAGTTTTATCTCCTATTGTTATTTCGTTCGTACTATGCTTACATTGTATGACTAATTATCATTTAAAGAGGCTACTTGTTAAGCTGCCCATCAATAACAATCGATAACAATCAAATTCGTGACAATTATTAAAACTTTCAAATTACGTAAATAGCAGCTTCATCTACTCATCAAGAGAGGGAGCTGTAGCAAACATGCAAATTTCTAGATGGCGATGGTAACTTTTTTAACCGCTACGTAAATACGACGGCTAAAATTTTCTAAGTTTTTCTTTTATTCGTATACAATCACACGCAAACGGCTATGCTTACATGGTATGAATATCTATCCTCTACAGAAGCTACTTGTTAATTTAAACATCAATACCAATCAATTTCGTAACAATAAGTAAAACTTCATAATTACGTAAATAGCAGCTTCATTTTTTTATCAAGAGAGGGCGCTGTAGCAAACGTGCAAATTTCTAGAAGGCGATGGTAACATTTTTTATTCGTTACATAAGTACTGCGGCTAAAATTTTCTAAGATTTTATTTTTATTCACATTGTATGCGTATACAATCAAACGCAAGCGGATGCGATGCGGTATCGCCCTATTGTTTATCAAATCAATCATTATACAAATTCCAATCCCTAATTGATTCCGAACATAATAGTTACATTAACTTGTTCGTTCTCTACGTACATAACCATTAATTTGATCACCGATTAATCTGTCCGTTACAGTAGGTTTCTTAAACAGACTTCAAGACAAGTAGCCTCATTGATAAAAATCTCTTTTACTTTATGTTCTACCGTTTCATTTATGTATACAACGACCCCATCATTCTGAGTCACTTTATTAGTGGTTTTATAAATGTAATGACCAGGTCTATTAGGTAATGGAATATCGGGATTTAGCCTACATTCTGTTAATATTAAAACGTCAATATGTTGGTCAACTAGAGTCAGACTAGCCGAAAAATCATCATAGTATTTGTTAATACATCTGATGTTTTGAGTAACCATAGAAAAGGTAGGTTTATCGACTGGTAAAAGATTTAGAAGATAAGTAGTACTACAGGTGAAGCTGTTTAAATTAATAATGTTATCCAATTCATGCATTAATTGAGCTTCACTATTAATATCTTGCTGCTAAAATAATTGAACGTATTATCAGAAGTCGTAAAGGTTGTTTATAGTTTAGAAAAGTGACAGTTTGTAACTTATAGTCGTAAATACCGTTAGATAAGTAACAAGTAAATAATATATAGTTATTTAACAGCATGTGGTCTAAAGACTTACTAATTGATGAATAATTGAATTGAAACACCTAAAAATCATAATGTAATAAACAAAGTAGTGGGGTAACTTTTGCGTTTGTATTTTTAGTTATGGAAAATCGGTTGATATTACTTAGTAGGGGTATTTTTGTATATAATGGGTAATTTAATTTGTACGCGTAGATGCTTTTATTCAAAGAAAAGATGTGAGGATTAATTAAATATTTGGAGATTGAGTGCAAGAAAAACAGGTAATCGTAATCGGCTACTGACAGAATTAATGTTGTGTGATATTTTATGTATAAATAAATCTTTAAATGTAAATTGATATATGTATAGTGTTTGCAAATGAAAATAAATGGGTTGAAAAACCACCTGAGCAGTATGTTTAAGTAAGTAGAAAACAGATAATATTGCAAAAAATTAAGTGAATAAACTAGTCAATCGTGTAACAGTGACTGAATTATTGTTTCATTTGTTATTTGTATAATGGGAGAAGTGTCATCTTTTCTGACGAATATGCTGATATAGGATGTCCAGCAGTATTTGTAGTTCTTGGATTTTCTCAAGTCTCTTGCTAAGAAGAATAATCTTGATGCCTTCGGTGTAAGATACTCTGCGACAAAAATAGGACAATCTGGATTTTTTTTATTTCCCAAGTGCTTCGCGCATAATTTGTCACTATTATTCCGCTTATTAAATGACTTAACCCCCTTTAACATGTCTTCTTTTAAGATAGTCGAGTGTAATTCAACAATTACAGACTTTTTCTCCGTTGTGCCTTTGGATTTGTAAATATCCCTTATGTCACCCTTATTGACCGTTATGTTTAGGGTTTTAGATAGATTTTTCACCATACTCACTAGGCCGTCTTTTGTTTCTTTTGTATCAATAGGTACATTTTTGATTTTGATAGTTGTTTTACGACACGTTTTCAAGGTGTCCTCCAGGCGGTCCTCAAAGATGGCAACATAATCATCCTTCTTCCTTATCTCCCCTTCCAAACGCTCAACATTTTTCTTCAAGTCAGCGTTCTGTTCAGCCAGGAATGTTATAGTAGTTTCAGTACTGGTATTAGCTTCCTGAATTCCTTTTAATATTGGGAATAGTTTTTGTATTTGGGCCTCCTGTTGTTGCATTTGGCTGTCTTGTCTAAGGGACCATTTTTCAAATAGTTCACTCATTTCCTGGCGGAGACCATACTCACCCTTATTTTTGTCATCGTCCCCTCTTTTCCTCTTTGCCCTTGCAGTGATAAACTCGTAGGTTCGTTTGGAAGTATCGTCGTCTATGATACTTAGATTTGGCTCCGAGTTCGTCTTGTCAAATAAACTTTGTGCCTCCATGGTAGCGCCTTACACACGTAGAAGCTGCAGTGATCTTATAATTATCAGCCTTTAATTATTAGCAATAAAATATAGTTCTCACCCGTTACTCTATGGTTCTCACCAAACAGCTAGCTAGATGAATTAGCGGCAAGCGATGATGTTGAAGGCACTGCGTAGTGCGTATAGCGGTCGCTTACTTCGGCCCGGTCGAGCTCTGTGTTCTTGGCCCAACGGATAAGACACCGACATTCCGAGACGCCGACTCACCCAAGAAATCCGGGTTCAAACTACGCACGACAAAATTATTTTTCAAAATTTCTTCTTGATGTGGGTGCTCCAGCGGCGGTTTGGCGCAGCCAATCTCAAGACAGGGCGAAGTCCGAGGGACACAAAATTTAGAAAAATATTCAGTAAAATAAATTAGCACACGTCCGATCACTTTAAAAGCCGGAGCGGAAGAGAAAAGAGGAGAAAAGACAGCGACGTTGTCGTGAAAAAAGAAAACCAGACCCTGAAAAAGTTGCCTTCGTGAAACGTAAAGATTTAGTTAGTTAATGCTCGTAAAAAGTTAGTTATGGATTTGACACCAAAAGAACACAGAAGTATGAAAAGAAAACGTTAAGTCCAATATTACTCCCCATTAGTCCAAGATCTCGTTCACTGACTCCAGCATCTTCCACAGCTAGCGCAAGGGGAAGAAAACACATTAGATGGGACAGATCAAAACTTTATAGAGACAATATTAAACTTCAAAACCAATTACACGATTTAGAGAAAAAGGTACAGAAATACAAGAAAGACTTCAGCAAAGGAAAAAGAAAACTGAAGGCAGCGAAATCGAAAAAAGAAAATACTCTATTTTATCAAACCGCTTCGGCCACTTTCGAAGCTTTGGTTTTGAAACCAGATTCGAAAACAGACTTATTTTTCTTTTTAGGTAACCTAGTTTAGAATAAAGAAAAATAATTCTGTTTTCGAATTTGGTTTCAAAACCAAAGTTTCGAAAGTGACCGAAGCGGATTTATATCTACCAAAGTGACCAATCTCAATAAATAAGACTTGAGTTACATTGCATTTGAAGTTCATTTTTATATTTTGTTATTTTTTACTAATGTTTAACAATGTTAAAATGTTAACTTTAGACGTTGGCTAATCAGTATTTACCACTCCGTCACTTTGTTAACTACTCTGTCACAAATTTGTCCCCTTCTAACTGAACAACCAAAGTAGTATAAGATCAAATTTATTGTTAATATATACAAAAATACTATATTGTGCTATTACTTAATAAGCAGAAAAGGTCCTAACCAGATTTTCAAGTTAATTTAGTTGACGACTTGCATAAATTTTAAAAGTTCTTATTGTAACATGCAAAAATGTGACAGAGTGGTATTAAATAATTATTTTTTAAATGTTCATGTTAAAAATTTCGGTAAAACGCACCATAAAAAAATTCATGATTTTTATTTTGTTAAGAAAGATAATAAAATACTAAAGATTTGATTTTGCATGACAACTAATAAATTTAAACATTTTTGTGACAGAGGTGTTTTTTTAGGTCCATTCCGACGAAAGCTGAATTTTTAAAATAATGTTTAGTAATACTTCGATGCATTATATGAATTTGAAATCTACGATATCTAGGCTGTAATTGAAAACAAATTTTATTGAAAAAAGGACATAAATACTTTTTTTTTAAATCTAAATTTATTTCACTAAAATTGTCGATAAAAAAGTAGAACGGCCCACATACGGTATGGTTATAGTAGGATTAACACTTTTAACTAATTTGACATTTTTATGGAACAGTACACCTGTACCGAATATTGTAAAATCTGTAGTGTTATTGTTACATTCTATTGTGAGTTTTGTGGGTTTTGATTGTACAAAGATCCATTTTTTATTATTAAGTTTGTGCCAGATGTCTATTTCACCAGAAATTAATTTTGTAGGACAATTTTCTGGAAGATAGTGTAAAGCTTTTCTAATGATTTCTATTTCACACGAGAGATTAGAAAGGACTGCATACAGATCTGTTATCGGACAAAGGTAAGTTACACTAGTGTAGTGTGAGAGTTTATATAATAATATCATAAATCATTAATGTTCAGTCTCAATAAAGACGTTGCACCGATCAGTTGTTTACTTGAACCGCTTCCCGCACCACATGGCGACCCTGCGCCAAGCGCCCGCGCCGCCGCGACCGAGTTCCACGAACTAGCCTGGAGCGGGCGAATATCGCAATTCAGCGCATTCTTTTGTGCCTCAGTGCTACGAGTTAGGAACAATAATTATGGGCTACATTATTATAACTCTGACCGGCTACGTGCAAACACGGAATGCGTCGTACATTGTATCGAAATTTTGCGAACTTCCACAATGGGAAAATCCTATTCGAAAACCAAAGACAAAGAAGTAATCATAGCACAGAATGCTGCGGGAGGTACCAACGGAGCCTCAACTACGGAAGTGGAATCTCACATCCACTTTAACAACATAATTTTGACCACCATCCTTGCTTATAAATTTCTTTATTGTTGAAATTTTGCATTCACAATGCTATATAAATATAGGATAAAATGTTTACTAGAAAAAAAATCGAAAACAATAGAAAAAATTTATCGATTGTTAAATACTTGCAATAGTATTTCTTTCGAATGTGAGGGTAGACTTCACAGTGACGTAATACCGCTGGCTTGCAGCGTAAATCAAACTACTAGGAAAAATTCAGCGAGTCTTCTGGGGTCTCGGTAGCTCAGCGGTTAGAGCAGTGGACCGGCAATCCAAAGGTCGTGGGTTCGAATCCCACTCGAGCTTCCTGAGACTGATTGATTTTTTTCTAGTAAACATTTTATCCTATATTTATATAGCATTGTGAATGCAAAATTTCAACAATAAAGAAATTTATAAGCAATTACGTCTTTATCGATTGTTAAATACTTGCAATAGTATTTCTTTCGAATGTGAGGGAAGACTTCACAGTGACGTAATACCGCTGGCTTGCAGCGTAAATCAAACTACTAGGAAAAATTCAGCGAGTCTCCTGGGGTCTCGGTAGCTCAGCGGTTAGAGCAGTGGACCGGCAATCCAAAGGTCGTGGGTTCGAATCCCACTCGAGCTTCCTGAGACTGGTTGATTTTTTTCTAATAAACATTTTATCCTGTATAATTCTTGTTTATCTAAATCGGAGGACAAGAATTTGCTGATTAACTTTGTTATTAAAACACGTCTTTCCAAAAAGGGCAAGATTAAAACTAAAGTCGACATACGAATCAGTGAATAATCTGATAACGGACATTAAAAAAAATTTTACTGACAAAAAAATCAGCAAATTCATTATTGTTCCAATTGAACAATTTTTCTCAAAATGATTTAACAGTATCAGAATTTGGAAACAAGTTAGAGGAACTTTTTGTAGAATTAACTATATCTCAGGCTGATTCAAATGATACAGCATGTAAAATTTTGAGACCGATTAATGAAAAATTTGCAATAAAACGGTTTTCAGACGGGCTGCGAAATAGACGATTGGGGACAATCATCGCAGCTAGAGACTACCAGGAGCTGAAAGATGCCATCCGAGCTGCAGAGGATGAAGAGGCATCCCAGCCGGCTGGACAGGTGATGATGAATATGCGAGGTAAGCCTAGAGGTAGAGGAAGATGGCAACACCGTCCTGGCCGTGGCTATCATCAAATAGGTACTTATTACAATACCTATAACAAGAATAAAAACGACAACTATCAATATCAAGGTAATAATTCTTCTAATTATACACCTTACTATCGTGGTCGAGCAAGCTGGGGACAACGTGGGCGATCCCGTTCAGGTAATCACCGCGGGTATAGTTTCCAACCCCGTAGGAATCCATCAAATAGAACGTATTATTTAGGCGTTCATGAAGGTCGTCAGGGAACGACACAAGAAACTAATGAGTTAAACGATCAAAATAAGTTTTTTCGAGCATAAAATACTAACATTTGAAGGTTTAGAATGCGTTCGTTTTAGAGTAGGTAATAAAGATTGTTCATTCTTAGTTGATACTGGAGCAACATTATCAGTAATACATAAAAGTAGAGTCCCACAGTGTATCACTTTACAAAGTAATGACACCTTAATAAAAGGTATAGGTGGTAACATTTATTCCAGTGAGATCGCTTGCTTACAATTGTATCATTATTTCCCACAAACAAATTTGTCGTGTTGCAATAACTCGACACTGTTTGAATTTATGTTTCATGTGTTGGATAAAATGCCTTGTCATGCGGATGGAATTATCGGGTTAGACTTTCTGGAAACATATTATGCTGATATAAATTTACTAAGCAACAAATTGACTTTGATGAATAACAATATAGAGATAGAGGTAGATTTATTTAAAAATAATTTCAACAATAAAACATTACACATTCCAAGTAGATCTGAATCGATTCATTTTATTAGTGTTGCTTTGAATTTAACAGATCAATATATCGTGATTCAAAAACAATTAGCTGATAATATATTTTTGGCTGGTAGTATAGTTCAACCGAAAAGTGGAAAAATTCTAATAAAAATTTTGAATACAAGTGAAGAGAGTATAGACTTACCGTCATTTGAAGTAGATTTAGAAAATTTGAACAATTATAATATATGCCACTATAGTCAAACTAAGACTGATGCTGACAGAATCAGAAAACTTTTGTCTATTTTAAATCTTACCTATTTGCAATCAGGTGAGCAAAAATCTATTGAACAAATATGTGCAAAATACGCAGACGTGTTCCATCTTGATGGGGATAAGCTTGGTATAACTAATATAATGAGTCAGTCTATTGACGTTAAACCAAATGTTAGCCCTGTTTATACAAAGCCGTACAGACTACCACACTCAATGAAATCAGAGATTGATAAACAAATACAACAAATGTTAAATGATGATATAATTGAATCCACAAATAGGGAATGGAATAGCCCTATACTTCTCGTGCCAAAAAAATCTGATAATAGTAATAAAAAATGGAGGTTAGTTGTAGATTATCGGAAAGTTAACGAAGCCGTAAAAGATGATAAATTTCCGCTCCCGAACATTACAGAAATACTAGACTCTCTTTCTGGTTGCACGTATTTCAGCCATCTTGATTTAAGTCAAAGTTATTATCAAGCTGGGCTTAAGCCCAATAGTAGGGGCATCACTTCATTCACTACAAGCTCAAACAATAGCTCAGGACAATACCAATTGAAGCGTCTCCCTATGGGCCTAAAAATTAGCCCGGGGGCGTTCTCACGAATCATGGCCATAGCAATGTCAGGTTTAAATTTCGAAAGTTGTATTGTTTATATGGATGATTTAATTATTTTTGGCAGAAATTTAATCACACATAATCAAAATTTAATAAAAATACTAGAAAGATTAAGAAAGGTTAATTTAAAAGTTTATCCACAGAAATGTGAATTTTGTAAGAAGGAATTGCTATATCTAGGACATGTTGTAACACCGGAAGGCGTTTCGCCAGATCCACAAAGGTTAAAGTTATTCAAAATTACCCAGTACCTCAAACTTCTGATGAGGTACGACGTTTTGTCGCAATGTGTAACTACTATCGTAAGTTCATACAAAAATTTGCAAATATTACTATTCCACTAAATAGATTATGCAGGAAAAATGTTACATTTGAGTGGACTGGGGAATGTCAAAAGAGTTTAGAAATTTTGAAAAATGCAATAATTACGCCACCAGTGTTACAATACCCAGATTTTTCCGTAGAGAATGAATTTGTATTACAGACTGACGCATCTGGAGTAGCTATTGGGTCAGTACTATGCAATAAAGATCTGAAACCAATTGCATATGCAAGTAGGCCCTTAAATAAAGCTGAAATAAACTATCCTACAATTCAAAAAGAGTTGTTATCAATTGTTTGGAGTGTTAAATACTTTAGACCATATTTATTTGGAAAAACATTTAAAATCATGACAGACCATAAACCATTAATATATTTATTTAGTATAAAGGACCCATCAAATCGTTTATTGAAATTTCGATTAAAACTAGAAGAATATGACTATAAAGTAATTTATATCAAAGGTAAAGACAATACAGTAGCCGATGCTTTGAGTAGAGTGACAATAACATCAGACGACTTGAAAAACTTAAATGAAAAAATTATAGTCACAACAAGGGCACAGAGTAGAAAAATAAATGATGCGAATAAACAAAATAGAACTACAGATTTAAGGCCTGATCAACCGAAAATCGTAGAGATATTACGTAAACCAATTTATTCAGTGGAAATGAAATTTATAAAAGGCAAAGATTTAGATAAATTAAGGAAAAATAAATTAATAAGTAACGAAGATAAATGTCTAATATACATAGAAAGTCAGCTGATTATTTACATAAACCTCAATTTTATGTCGCATTTCACGCAAGACGTATTTGTGAATATATTGAGTGATTTTTGTAATAAATTAAATATTAAAACAATTTGTATAATTAAAGAAAAAGAAAACGCGTTATTTGTAGAACAGTTGTGTAAGGAAATAAGTAGTAGAGAAAAGTTTAAAACAATTTGTATAATTAAAGAAAAAGAAAACGCGTTATTTGTAGAACAGTTGTGTAAGGGAATAAGTAGTAGAGAAAAGTGGTCCGGACCCCAACTTCTTATTTTCAGAAATGTTAAGAGAATTACAGATAAGGACATGAAAATTATAATCTTAAATGACCATCATTTATTGCCTTCGAGAAGACATGCCGGCGTTCGTCGAATGGTAAATAATATAAAGAGTAAGTACTATTGGCCTGGACTAGAAGCAGATGTAAGGAATTATGTAAGTAAGTGTAGTAAATGCCAAGTAATGAAACATTCAACAACATATAAGGAGCCAATGGTGATAAAAACAACCGCCAGTTCAGCGTTCGAAAAAATATTTTTAGACCTTGTCGGACCCTTAGTGCAGGATGATGAAGGGAACCAATACATACTTACCATACAGTGTGAGCTCACCAAGTATGTGGAGGCATACCCACTTCCAAACAAGGAAGCTGTGACTGTGGCAAGGGCACTTGTTTGTAATTTTATTTTAAGGTATGGCGTACCTAGAGCTATCGGAACAGATCGAGGTTCGGAGTTCATTTCATCGACGATGACGGAGATTTGTAAATTATTAGAAATAGAAAAGGTTCATTCCACACCTTATCATCATCAAAGCATAGGAGCGCTAGAAAATACGCATAAACATTTAAGAAACTTCTTACGAATTCAATGTGAAGAAAATTCTTACACGTGGTGCCATTGGCTACCGTTTTGGAGTTTTTCGTTTAACACAACGGTGCATTCAATGACAAACTATACTCCATATGAGCTAGTTTTTGGAAAGCCATGCATAATTCCAAGTAGACTAAAAGATGAATTAGAGCCACTGTATAACATGGATAATTACGCTTTAGAATTAAAGTATAAGTTACAAATAGCGCACAGAGATGCACGTAAAAGATTAATAGACAGTAAGTTAGATAGGAAAATACTTTACGATAAAAATGTAAAACCTATTAGTTACAAAAAAGATGATCTAGTTTTAATAAAAAAAATGAGAGTGGAAATAAAATGGATAAATTGTATGATGGCCCGTATAAAGTTATTGAAGAGGTTGGACCAAATGTTAAAATTATTGTAAACAACAAAGAAAAGATTATCCATAAAAATCGTACTAAACCTTTTAAAAATTAAGTTTGTTTCGATTTATATAATAAGTAGTTTAGTAAGGGGAAAATTGTATTTTCTTATATTGTTTCTGTTATATTATACTTAGAATAATGTTCTTTTGCACCTTTGTTCATTAAAAGTGTTGAGATAAAAAAAAAGTAAACTATGTTTTTTTTCTCTATCCCGGTGATGTAGTGTGAGAGTTTATAATAATAATATCATAAATCATGAATGTTCAGTCTCAATAAAGACGTTGCACCGATCAGTTGTTTACTTGAACCGCTTCCCGCACCACACTAGAAATAATTTTACAATGATTTAGGTTTTCTAGGTATGTATAAGAGGATTTGTCCCTGCTTACAGCTATATATTTTTTAGAAGATAAAATCATAACAAATGAGTCTGAATCATCGCTACTATGTGGAGTTTGTTAAGGTACGTTTTTATATATATAATATTCTGACAGACTCACAAGTGGTAATTTTACGATAAACATTGACTTGTTGTCTAAATAATAACATACTAAGTCTGTTACATTAATAAGCTATGTATATTATCTCCAGACGGGGCAAGTCAAACTTCAACTTTTTGGTTATTATCCTGGCCTTGGTTTTGTGTAGTGCGAAATTAAGTTTATTTAACACACCCCATTTCTGGATACGGGAGAGAGCGGCATTGGCTTTAATTGACACCTCGTTGGATGTGCTGCCTTCTACTATTAAAATAACGTCGTCCGCGAAGGCCTGGCAATAGACACCGGTTTCGGCACGAAGGTCTGGCAATAGACACCGGTTCCGGCTAGTAGATTGAGCAGGGTATATATCGAGTATAAGATTCCAGAATAAGGGTCCGCCAATTGAACCTTGGACGCAGCCCTTATTCGTCCCCTCTTCCCCCGCATACTTCAATCCCTTTTCTTCTAATTGAACTCGGATCTGTGGCCACCACGCATTGTCGTAGTGTCCCATTAGAATTCATAAAGGATTTTAAAATGCGACACTATAATTTCTCTACGTCTTCATTGCTATCAGTATAATATATATAATAATGTAAGTATAATGTGTATCCGCGGGTCAGAGGATACCGCCAGATACAGCAGAGAAGGGTTGGAGGAGGGTGGACTTACCGGGAGCAGGCTGTACGGGATCGCAGGGACCGGAAGCTATGCTGACCACGGGCAGCGATATAGGCGATTTAATGCACTTTCACACCTTTCAATGCACTTAACCACAGGCATTTAGGAGTTCACAGTTAGTTAGGATGTGGTGTGCGCGCGCGGTAGCTGGCGACGAACTCGGGCGATCTCGTCACGGCGCGAACGACAGCGAGTCGCGCAGAGGTGGCGGACGCGGTCGTCACCAACCGTTGAACTAACCGCCATACAGATGGCGGTATCATTTAAATTGGCGTCCCGGCCTTGGCGGGAACATCCTCCGGGGCCCAGGGTGGGCTCATCTAATGGGAGCCTGACGATCCGGAATACAGGCCTCCGAAGATGTCCATTCGCGGTGTCCAGTTCCACCACCCGGACGACGCCATCCTTCCCAGGCAGGGTGCGGGTGATGCGCCCCAGTCTCCATTGAAGGGCAGGGAGGTTGTCCTTCTTGATGAGGACGAGCTCGCCAACTCGGGGAGGGGAGGATGGGACAATCATTTGAAGCGGGTTTGAAGGGTATGCAGGTAGGACTGGGTCCACAGCGTCCAGAAGCGCTGGGAAAGGGCCTGTACCATCTGGAATCGCCTACGTGTGGAGATCGGCCTATCTTTCACGGATAGTTCGGGAAGGGCCGTTAGTGGGCGGCCTATAATAAAATGTCCGGCTGTGAGTGGCTCGAAGTCTGACGGATCAGACGAAAGTGGGCAGAGAGGTCTAGAGTTAAGGACAGCCTCGATTCGTGCTAAAAGTGTAGAGAATTCCTTGAATGTGAGGTGCTGTTCGCCAATTACGCGATATAAAAGTTGCTTCGTTGATTTTACGTTGATCTCATGTAACGCACCGAACCATGGTTCCTTAGGGACGTTCAATAACCAAGTAATGTGCTGACCAGCGAGCTTGTGCGCATTCGTGTCATTATTCGAGGCAAGAAAGTTTTGTACTTCAATGAGCTGATTTCTAGCGCCTACATAATTTGTACCGCAGTCCGAGCGGATGAGAACCGGGGCACCGCGGCGTGCTATAAAACGCTGTAGTGCCGCGAGAAACGCTTCCGTGCTGAGGTCCGAGACCGGTTCCAAATGAACCGCCTTAGTGGAGAGGCACACGAATATACAAAAGTACGCCTTTAAGAGTGCGTTCTGAAGGACATGATAATGTCAACAATGTCCTGTTGAAGGGCGGGGCCTGTGTGTAGGCATTCATTTATGCTGACACCATTGGAGCTTTTACAGCTACCATCAAAGACAATGCGCAGCTTGTCCGACCCGGACTTAAATACGCCATGGTGAGGAATATAGAAGTGAGGTTTATGGGCGGATGTATTTGGGTGACAGGGAGCCATGTACCCTAAGTCGATGTATTCGGCCATAAAGTCGACGTATTCAGAACGCAGAGACGGGTTCGCCATTAGCTTCTTCTCAATATTGAGGAATCTGCGTAATGCGATAGGGTGAGTTTTACCCAGTTGAGGGGCGTCCTTTAGAAAGGGCAGAGCGACCGTATATCTGCCTGATGGATCGCGTGTAGTGGTAGAGCGGAAGATTTCCTCGCATTGTTTCTCCAGGGTATCAGTATGAGTGTGAGGTTGAGGTAGGGGTTCTTCAGACTCCCAGAACCTTTCCAGACTCTGACGTATGTCCTGGGCTGATTCAGCTGAGTCTGGTTGTGAGCTGACGACGTGAGCTGAGTTAACCTGCTGCGCCGGCTGCGCATACAAGTCCTCAATGGGTCCTATCAGGGCGAAGTCAAAAATCGTGCCAAAGGCTATGTGCTTGCCCGGGCCCAACAAGACCTTAGTCCCGTCCAACACCTGACCAAGAACGTCCGACCCTAATAAGAGGTCGCTCGGGGCTGGTGTGTGGTAGAGCTGATCAGCTAATGGTACGGGTGGCTGGCCTAGTATGTGGGAAATGTTTGGTACCTTCTCTAACGGAAGGTAGCCAGAAATATTTTTTTAAATATGAGCTGTGGCAGTAATTGTAGGAGTATCATTGTGAGTGGGTCGGCATACTATTGCTATTGCCACTTTTGACTCAGGCTTGTGCTGATTCCCAACTCCTGTAATTTTTAAAGAAGTGGGTTTTGATGGCAAGTTCAAAAGTCGTGCCATGCGTGACGTTATTAATGTCAGCATACTGCCACAGTCCAATAAAACTCTGGCTGTGTGAAGATGGCTATGTACGTCCGCGACTCTTAGTGAGACGGTTGGCAACAAAATGGGTGTGCCAGTGGGCACAGAAGGTGGGTGAGCTGATTGAGTAGCAGCCGAGAGTGTATGAGCTGAGTATGTATCAGCTGTGTGGGCATGGGATGACTGGGCATGGGCTAAAGAGACATGGGCTAAATGGGCATGGTCTGAATGGGCATTGGCTGAATCTACCTCTTCGCTAGGGTGCTCCGTAATAGTTGGGAGTCATAATTGCTGGCGGCGTTCGCGGGGCCTACCTGGCGAACCGGACCTGGGCGGGCTGGCTCTGTGAGCAGAGCTGGGTTGCACCTGTTTAGCATGTGCGGGTTCGAGCCGCCTGCTGTTTCTAGGACGCTCCCTCGAGTGCTCCCTTAGCTGTGGTGAGGGTATATGTGTTGACAACGAAAGAGCTGATTGCGTTGGGTTGGTCGGTTGCAGCTCCCGCAGTCCTTGCATGCCCCCCTTGACCTGCACTCGCTCTCGTAGTGAGGGCCGAGGCAACGCTGGCAGCGCTCGCGTGCCTGTACAAAGTCCCAACGGCCCTGTGTTAGCTGGGCATTGTACCATTTGCACGTCATGAGCCTATGTCCCCTAGTGGCAAAATAGGGACAGTAGAGCGTCGAGCGTGAGGAAGAGGACGAAGATGATGATGAGGAGCAGCTTGCTTGGAAGGCCGAGTAGACGGGGAAGGGCTGACTGCGAGCCGGGGAGGTGGATGGGCAGTGACGCATTTGCTGTGTTGGGCGGAACGTTTGGTGAGTGGGCTGATCATGGGCGCGGTGAGACGATGGAGCTGAGGAGCGGCCACGGTAATGGTCGGGTTGTTGCTGAGCCATCTGAGCATAAGTGCGATGGGTCAACTGAGGAGGCGCGCGGCTACGAGAAAGGCCTGGCTGGGGCTGAATGGGTTGAGGCTGGGCTATGTTGGAGAACTCTGTCTCCACACAGCGCGCGTGCTCCTTGAGGTAGGAGATGAGGTCGCTCAACGTGGGCAGGGTGCTGCTAGACCCGTGTCTGCGTTCAAATAACGTGCGGAGCTCGCCCTTAATCTTTCGCACAACTATCGACACAAACACGTAGTCGTCTCCTATGGGCAGATCCAACAAAGGGCACACTGGGCGGACACGAGAGGAGTGAGGAAAAGTGTGCGTATGTTAGAGCGCGTGTGGATGCTTGGCAGCCCCAGGATTATGTCGACGAAACTATCGATGAGAACCCGGCGGTTCTCGTACCGCTTGGTGAGGATGTCCATGGCCACGGGAAAATTCTCATTGGTGACCTTTAAGTGGGACACCATAATTAATGCCTCACCGCTGAGACTCGAGAAGAGGTAGTGAAGCTTGACTGCGTCCGACAGGGTCGCCATGTTGTCAGTCAGACTCCTAAACAGCGCAATGAAGGAAGGCCAGTCCTAGAGGGTGCTGACAAGTAATCAATAGTCTCCGTGCTGATATTTATCTAAAAATAGTTAAACCAAATTAAAGTGTCTTATTGAGTTAATTAATTAAAGTGCATCACCTAAATCCCCACAAAAAATGTTATCTACGACATCACGACATCCGTCAAGAACTGAAGAAGTAAAATGAATTTTAGTGCGGACACAGTGTTCTTCTAAATTATTCGATTATCTTCTCCAAAATAAACAATCTGAAGCAATAGAAATGTTATAAATGGTGACGAATTAAAATTGTGATAAGTGTTACATACAAAAAAACTAACTAAATGATAAAAAAATTGAAAATCCTTACAAAAATTGCAGTTAGTAAACAGTGATAGTGCATAAGTTACGTGATTGGCTAGACGTTACCTGCGACTTTACTATTGGTGGACTTTGGATTCGGTGGCAGCTAGTTACAAATTTCGTTGTTACAAATATAACTCGCTTAGCCCAGCCGACGCAGTGCCAGGTGCTAACTCACGGATCGTCAGTTCGAACCTCTTCATAACTCAATAGTATTTTTGTTGATGATTATTATAATTTTCATAAATCATAATGAATTTCTTAGAAAACATAACATTTCGTAGGCCACGGGCACAATCATTATCGGAAGATACAATTACAAACTCATCGCTAGATGGCAGTAGTAACAACAGCTTAACAGTCGGCGTAGATCAAGACGACGAAGAAATATGTACACTTAAAGAACAAATTGAGAAATTAAAACAAGAGTTACAATCAGCACACGATGAAATAAACAACTTGACAACAGAAAATAAACAATTAAAAAAACAAATCAAGAAATTAAGACAGAAAAAGTTCTATTCAAGAACACAGAATTGTCAACAAGTCATAGTTCTCTGAGCAGTAATGTGAAAAATAATGAAACACCAGCAATGTCTACACCTCATAAAGAATTAAAAAAAACAAAATTAAACTTTTTTACCCCACAAACAAAAAAAGAAAAGATAAAAGACAATACTGACAAACAGAACTCAATTTTAGTAAACCAGATGAACACCAAGAATAAAGTCCAAAGGAAAAACAATATTTCTTTATTTAGTAGCATCAAAAGAAATAGTATCCTGAAATTAGCACAACAAAGTTTTGATCATTCTCAAATATGTCATTAGTTAATACCGAATGGTGGTGGAACTTGAAAAATAAGTTATCAAACTACACAAAAGAGTGTAACCTTTCCCCTCTTTTATATAATTGCTACACCTATCTATAAATTCTCTATACCTAATCTAAACCTAAATCTAATGCCTTTCACACCTATATGCCTAGCTAGCTTATAATACATACACACATCATCGCCGCTTTACCTTAACTTAACTTATTATCTAATTCTTAAAACTAATTAACCTAATTTATCTACAATCTAATGGTTGTGTCTGGAGTTTTTGTTTAGTGCGTATTGTTTGTATGATGATGAAACCTTAGCATAGCTTAATTCTATTTGCAGTGAATTTCAGTCAAGCAATGTAATATTTTAACTACTATTTTGGCCAGATCGTCTAGTGAACCCTCCGTTGTTAACCGCATTTAAGTAACTCAAGTTCTTTCGTGAAAGTTTAGTAATTGGCTTATCCCTGTGTTAAATTATTTTCTCCTGACCTAATTACCTACCAGTCTATAAATCCTAACATAAATATGTGTAGCCTAGCAATGACTCCGTCTGAACTGTGACCTAAATCCTTCACTGCAGCTGCGGGGAAGATTTGTAACCACTCAAAGGTAATCAGATGATAGCTTAGCTTGTAGGTATTATTATTTATTATCAGTAGCATGATACATAAGAAGCCTGGTGCAATTTATATAAAGGTTTAGTGGGATTATAAAAGTCTTGTGGAAGTATAGGAGCTCCATCCTCGCCCCCTATCGTGCCATTCAACGCATTCGTCCTTCAGGCCCCGCCACTCCAACTTCATCTTATAAAGAGTCATCACAACTTATGACTTATTTTCTCTCATATTAGGAAATATAGGTTAGCATTTTAATTATATTTATTCCTCATAAACCAATAGTGTTTACCCCAAGGCTGGCTATCATCCAAATATCCTTCTCACATTAAGAAGTTAATTGTTTAATGCAGTAACTATGTCTTATGAATTTACTTTTAGATATCTTTGACCTTCAGGAAGTAGACTTAAGTTAATTACTTTTCCATTAACTTCCTTCCTTTGTCTCTCAGACTGAGTGATTAATTTGATAGACTACCAAATCATAGTCAGTATATTTTTTTAGTAGGTAGTTAATTATCCCTGTTAATCATTAAATAAATTACATTTAGAAGTTATCTTTTTCTCACTTTAATAAGTATAAATTAGACTGTACTAGGTATTAGTCTGATTGATTAGATTGTTCTCATCAAATATTTCTATGTTTCATATTATTAGAAGTAAGTACTTACATATCTTAAGAGGTCTATTCAAATGGTATTAGTAGACCATTGTCAGGCTAATTAGCTGGTTGTTATCAATCAATTATTTCTATGTTTCAGATTATTAGAAGCTCATAGCTTGCAATGTCTTCTTTCAACGACTTATCCTAGGTTCTAAACTGGTTTTAGTTGTTCAGTTTGTATCAGCTTATTTTTGCTAAGGTATCGGATGTAAAATTTTCCATACTTTGAAGAGTATAGCCATGTGAGATCGTATTGCATCCCAGGGAAAGCTAACAAATGCCTGTTTGGTCATATCAGTGTTAGAAATCAAACATCACAGTACGACTAAGCTTATTTGCTATAACTTTTTAGTATTTTTCTTGTAATAGAAAACCAGTCTAGACTTTTAGGTACTCCAAAGTAATGATGGTACGATATTATCATACTTCTGTTAATTATTTAAAATGAATAATTAATTGGTAACAACTTTAGGAAAACAATTAGAATTTTACCGGCCTGCGGTAACAGATTACTTGCCTAGCTAGGACCCACATCACTTCATCATAATTTTATTTAGCGCCGTAACTTAATTATCCCTGCCTTATTAGTCTGAATTAATAACTAACCATATATATATATCCGCCTACCTATAGATTCCTACAACTTTCCTCACTTGAAAATGCCTATATTTTGTCGAACTAACAGTCCCTCTTGTGTACCTTGCAAACTAGGCCAAGCCTCATTTAATTTAAATTCGTGGTGTGTGGTGAGAGTCGCATTGCCCCTGAAAGCAACTAACTCCTAAATGTTCTATCAGTCGAGCCAGTATACTCAGTGTGTTATTTTCCTATCACTACACTGTATGTATGGAGATAGACTCGAGATTGGACTGGGTCATACGGGTCTACCTCCAGCTAAATGGTGTCTGACCTATCTTCAACTTTCACTAGGGAGACAACTGTCTCTCCCCCATTACTCCGTCGAAGATAGTGTATTGTTTAGCGTAATAGTGTAAAACGCCGATCTTATTAAATACAATCAAAGATCATCCAGACCGAAGTCTGTTGAAAGGTACATAGGGTTTTGTTGTCACCGTGACTCGTTTCCGCCGATGTACCCCAGAATACTTCATTCTGTTAACGGATTCGAGTTGCGATCGCAATAGTTTACTTTATTAATAACTTTCAATTTCACAAATCTTAATTAATATCGCAGCTCGAATATCACTTAGCGCACTATCAAGCTCGGACGCTATTTTTCCCGTATGAGTCGTACCGCACTCTTAAGTTGGACCGCTCCGTTGACGTCCCAAAACTGAATGCCCGCTAATTTTCCGCCCTTTTCCTAAGCATCTTACTTTCGCGCCACACGCCTAAGATTTTTCCGCGCGAGCCCACTTTTCTTCCCTTCAACCAATCGCTAGCCGTTTCCCCGATCCCCCCCGCCTTCGCGTCGCGCCACGTGGAGCTATCATCCGACCTCTCTTTCTGTCTTTTTCTCAACCTCTCGCTCGCTCATAGCCGCTTTCGCCGCGCAATTCTAAAATTTTTCCATAATCTAACCAAATCTCGTCCGACAGCCAATATTTCATCGTTGAATATCTAAATGTAGCCTTCTATTAACACTTCCCTCTTAATAATCCTCCACTTAAGCCAATAATCCTATATTTTGGGAAACTATCAAAAGTTCCGTATTCCGACCATAGATGGCGTCCGCCCGTAGGTGAACCACTTTGCCGACCCCAGAGCAGTCCCCGCGAAACTCAAAATAAAATACGGTCCTAGTCAACCTAGCAACCTTACGCGAAGCCCAAATAAATGACTTCCGCTAGACGCCACCTATGTCGCAAGGGACGCGCAGAGCAGTCCCCGCGAAATTCAAACTAAAGATAAAGCGCTAGCCCATTGACCATTATTCTGAACTAGTTTATTATTCCCCTTTTCATGCTTATTATATTAATGGTGCTACGCATTAATATTTATTTTAATGCTACTCCCACACATTCCTTACTAACGGACGGATATCATTCATTCTGTACCGTTACAGCCGCCCCCGATAGAATTTAAGCAGATAAAGTACCACTCTTATCTGCGGCGAATTATATCTAAACCCTGTACTTAATTAAGTACAAAATAGCACGTCCTTCCTTGCTAACCCCATTGTCATCCTAGCCCTCAAAGATATTCCTACTATTTATAGTTCTTCCCCAAATCCCTAATGACTCCTCCCTCCATAAGCTTTCTTATTGCAAAATAGCTCACACCCTCATCTATACCAATACTCCCCGATCTTCCCATTCTTCCCTCTTATTATTATTATTATTATTTTTTTTTTTCTAAACTCATGTGATGGCTGTGTGGACTAGATTCCCTATTTCAACTCTATGTGTCATAGAGCACAGAACTTCTCTCATGGCCTCATCTGATTGTCTATGACACGGCACCCATTTTCATTGCCACCCCTTCCTCAACTTAAATTTTACCAATTTTAAAGTTATTCTCTACATTGAACAAGAGATTCAACTCGTAAGTATTTTAATCTACTCTTACCTTCCCAATTCAGACTTGTAGTCTTCCCAGTGCGATAACGCCAGTTACCTCAGACCGCCTTAGCCACGTGTGGAGCCTTGTTAGCTCACTACCAACTCTATATCACACAGTATTTCCCTAACTGAATCGATCGTCGTTAATAACAGTTTTGTGGTACGCGAAGGCCCTACCCCCTTTTTTTTTTCTCTGCAGTATTTGTTCTATTACTATTTTTTTTCCATAATTTCCCCCTTTCTAACCTCGGGTAGTACTACTAACTCTCTGCCCACCTTCTCCTCTTTATTCCTTACATGCGAGACATTCTACCACTTGCCTCTGTTAATATCGATCAAGGCCCTTTTCCTTCCCCCTACGGTATCATTTTCTAAAACCTACAGTGTGTGCCAGTTCCGTGAGCATGGCAGCCTAATCAGGTAACTTTTATACCTATTATTTTGTAGCCATAGAATCATTCAAGCATGCCTCTCTACCTCCCTGGAATCATACTATTTGCCTTTATTATATGTCTATTTTTTTTTTATTTTTTATTTTAATTAGGTCAAAACCCTGTCTAATGAGTCACTCAAGATTCTATTCAGTGCTTTAACTATTTACTTCCTTCCCTCTTTATGGTTATATTTACAGAATTTCAATATGTGTGACCTTCTAGTGTTGGTTCATTACGCCTTTAGCAGATTTTAATTTTGCATTGGCACAAGGCACATTATTAGTATTATAACCTCCCGAACGTTCGTAACTCTAATTGGTTACTTCCTAACTATTCTACTCTACTTTCAGCCTTCCGACCAGATGGGAAAATACTCCAGCAACGCAAGATCCCTTGACTACGCCAAAATGACATGCCATCAAAAGCCTCTGTTTCTGCAGCCGAAGACATTATCTCTCTATAGGTCAGTCAAGTATAATTGTCCTGATTTAGCCTTCATCAGACGCCCCCAAAGGAACCGCCCTACTACAGAACTCTCACATCCTTCAGGAAGGCTAATTTAGGAGGTGTAGCGCGGATGGTAGTCACTTAATTTTATTGTGTGTAAAGCGACCCCATCCCTGTGGCACACCTCCGAAATTCCGATTCATTATTTTTTTTCTCCAATTTAAATCAACCTGCTCATTATCTAAATTGTGTCTTGTGCCCCGCGTAATTGAATAATGTTCAAACTCCCTAATTAAACTACTATTACTACTTTAACAGTGCCAACTAAGAGTGCTCCTTGCGCCTCCTATAAGTTTATTTAATGGTAGGTTCCTTTTTTTTTTCTTTTTGTGTATATAGGCGACCAAGGACCTCGCTTACAGCTCGCCTTCCTCGCTGGCCCCGTCAATTTAAATATTCTACCCAAAATTTAGCGAGTTACAATCGGAAATGACAAGGTTCGAACCTTATGCAATTGGAAGTTCTCTAACATAGCCAACAGACCTCATCTCACCATTAAGTCAGACATATCGCAATTCCAGTATCTATCTTAATTCGTAATAGCTAACATTATATATAAAAATATATTCTCTGTTTACAGATCCCGGCTATTTCTAAGCCGCAATGGCGGTGAAGTTAAGGGTTTAATGAATAAAGCATTTGAGGTCATTTTTGCTAGCACAAGGAAATACCCTGCTAGAGTGATCTGTCATAACGCCGACTGTATGAGGTAAGTTTCCCTCCACCCTTTTCCTTATTCGACATAGACGACATTAACCTACAATTAACCTTTAATTTCTTTTATTCTCAGAATGTCCTTAAGTTAATACCCGTCTCTAATTTACTAGAATAAACAGAATAAGATTACTAGGGCTAAACAAAATCAGAATAAAGCACCCGACCTAACATAACTAGACTTATGTATTCACACTTGCAAACAAGATATCTTCATCTTCCCGTGTTGATTGATCTTGCTAACACCATTTCATCAACTCAATGTCCCGGCCTACATATTTGAAAACTGCCAATTAATTAGTTTGTATAACACAATTTTGATGCAACATGTAGTTCACATTAACTAACAATTTTAAGGTTGTGTCTTAATTCCGACAATAACCTTTATTAGCACTAATTTTAATCATCTACAATTACGTCACGTACATATTAGGTGCCAATAATCCAGATTATTTAAGATTTCTAACAATTCATAATAATCAATAACCAACAGGATCATCCCGCTTGTGACAGGCGGCGCTAACCTTGCCACAAGTTAAAACGCGTTTCGTTTGTCCTATCATTCCTAGCTTTTAACCAATTCATTGAGTTATTATTTGCTAATCAACTGTTAATCAAGCTTATTTAATTCCATAATAACAATTTTAATATAGCAGTATTAGAATATTATTGTAAGTTCCAAACATCAACATTACTGCTTAAGTATTTGAATGGCCTAGTGCGAACTAGGTTTCAGGTCTCACCTCGGGAAAATAAATTTCTTAGCGACTCTAAAATCCATTACTAATAACAGGGAATTACCTGTTAGTAACCTTTACTCTAAGAGATTTATTCTCAGCTCGCAATGCCAGTTGCTTTATTTCCGGCATGAATGGTTCTGCAGACTATGCGTCTATATTTATCCTACAACTTAAAATAGTGGCACATATAATCGTTCACCGTTTTATAAGTAGTTTGTGTTAACTTTTAAAATGTTAAAATGATGGTTTAACTAACTATTATTATGTGACATCCGCCCGCAACTCGCCTTTATAATCGATGTGGTAACATATGCTATTGATCCCCATAGCATAACAGTGCTCTAGTTCATTAAATTTTCTGCTAAATTCCCCCTCTCCCTCTCACTCAGCCTATCTATTTTTTTTTTTTTTTTTCCCTTTTTTTTTTTTTTTTTTTTTTTTTTTTTTTTTTTTTTTTTTTTTTTTTTTACACGCGCCCCCAAGAATCCACATGGCCTATTTAATTTGCTTTTGGCCTCGGAAGCTACCAACCTTATTAGTCACCAGTCCAGTAATAATGTTTTAATATATTATCCAATATGTCTATTTTTTTTTTCTTTTTCAGTACAATCCCAGTAACTACAACAATCTACCACCAGTGCCTACTCTCCTTCCACTACATCTGTACGAGCCCGAAGCAGCTTCAAGATGCTGTTACCCCGGCCCAGAATATGGGCCTGCCTCAAGCCCTACTACCAGAACCCACCATTACGCTAGTTTCATTATTCTATAGCTATGTTATTAGAGCCTCTGATCACTCGTCCCCTTGTCTCCTCCCTCTCTCTCTGGTCCATTCCCTTTACCCTAATAGTAGTTATCCTTGCCATCTAATTATCGTTTCTCCGACATTACTATTTTTTTTTTTTTTTTTTTTTTTTTTTTTTTTTTTTTTTTTTTTTTTTTTTTTTTTTTTAGAAAAAGCCGCCAACACACCCCTACGTCAATATTCATTTACAAGTCTCAACCACTAAGATCTAATTTTACTACTTTAGTATCTTTAAAATAATTGTTACCCAGAGGGATTTGTTAAGACCAGCATAATGTATATTAACGTGCCTTTTCCCGACCCGACTGAATCTATATAATGCAAAGTAATGTCTTTTATTATTAAAATCGAACTTATCTACTAAACAGGGTACCTGAGGTTCTTCTCTTTTAATAAACATTTTTCAAAGTACATAAATCTTCTTATTAAAATTAACTTAGCCACTAGGGTAACATTGACTACATCACATAGCTTAGACTCTTTATTTACTTAATTACAATATTAAATCTTTAATAATAAAATAGCGGGAACAATAATTATGTCTTATTCCTCGACCAAAGATAACCAAGCTGGAATAATCCGATATTCCTTGTCTAATAGACCAAGAATAACAACTCAACTAAGGTACTTATAATTATATCATCACATTACACATTAATCTAATTTAATCTACAATCCTTCCTCATCTGGCTAAACCTATTTCCCCTCCCCTGTCAAAGGTAATTACAGCTAACTACTTTTCCCGGCTCAGCCTCAACCCAGGGCGGTGTCCAAAGTTATTGATAATAGCGAGATAGATGAATTGTGTTGAACTTCCCCCTAACCTTGTCGGTATATGGATCCACTAGGACATAGACATTCTGGTAGGGTCTAGCAGCGACAACAAAAGGTCCCTCGTACAGAGAGGTAAATTTCTTTGTAATCTTCTGACTGGCATCGGACTTATTTAGCTTCCTTATCTTTACTGTATCCCCAATCTGATATTGTATTATTCGATATCTTTGGTTAAATTTATACTGTCGATTTTCCCCGGCTCTTTCTAAATTAACCCTGGCTGTTTCTCGTATCTGTGTAACCGTACCCCTAGCAACCGGTCTCCGAAGTACCCTATCAAAGGTCATTTCAGTGGGTTCCCCATACATAATTTCACAAGGAGTAAAACCTATACTTTCATGAAAGGTGTTATTATAGAGTATCTCTAGCTTGGGCAACACCGAAACCCAACTTCTATGATTGCTCCTACAGTAAGTTCTAAACAGTCGTCCTAACTCTTTATTTACCCTTTCTGTTGTATTAGGCCTAGGATTTCGAACAGTAGTATGCACTATTCTTACCCCAGCCCTCTCCATCTCACTATTCCATACCTTACTTACGAATTGGGACCCATTATCTGACAATATAACTTTAGGCTTAATTATTTTAAAGAATTTCTTCATTCCCCCTACCACCGACCTAGAAGTAGCTTTTCGCAAAGGGTAGAATTTGACAAACTTACTGAAGGAATCTTGGATCACTAAAATATAACTCATCCCGAAAAGTCCCGTTGGCAAAGGCCCATATAAATCAACCATCACCAATTCGCCTATGTCTTTAGTGATTATCGACCGGCACGGCCCAACATACTTTATAGTATTGCTTTTAGTAATTTGACAGTCATGACAAGCCCTTACGAATTGTTTTATATATCTAGTAATTCCTCTCCAATAAAATCGATCCCTTACATACTTTATAACTTTGTAAGCACCTTGGTGTCCCATTTCAAGATGTACTTGTTTAACTAAATCTTCCCGTAGCCGTTCGGGCAAATAGACCACCTTCCCTAAATCCTCCCTGGGAGTAAAATATAAAATATCGTTATCTAACTCACATCTCTCTATTATCCTACCTAACTTACTCCCTTTTCTTTTTTGCGATAACCTTTCCACTATTTCCCTCAGCTCAGGGTCCTCTCGCTGTAATTTAGAAAGGTTCCTAAGTTTCTCATTTAACTCCTCATTCACTTGCGTTTCTGTATATAATATCTCGGGACACCTAACCTTTTCCTCCTGCAATATTTCCCCCTCCGGCAGATATCGCGATAATATATCCGCTGCTACATTTTCGGTGCCCTTGACATGCTGTAATTCATATCGAAATTGCTCTAAATAATTAATCCACCTAGTAACCCTAGCATTGTACAGTTTCCAACTCCTAGCAAATATCAAGGCTTTATGATCAGTACGAATAATAACCTTCGTCCCCCTCAGATATGTTTCAAACTTAGCTAGGCAACAAATGACAGAATAGAATTCTTGTTCGGTGACCGTCCAATTTAATTGGGCTCCTTTAAGTATTTTACTATAAAACCCTAGCACCCTGGGTTCCCCCTCTTCATCTAGTTGGTACAAAATTCCGGCTATCCCTATTCCTGAACTATCTGTTTGCAAATAATAAGGCTTACTGAAATCAGGATGCTGTAGTTGTACCGTGGCCACGAATAATGCCTTAATATTGTCAAAAGCTGTCTGTTCAATTTCTCCCCAATGCCATTTCACTTCTTTCCTTAGTAACTCACATAACGGCTTACTATGGAAGCTATACCGCGGTATAAACTTACGATAAAAATTGCACAACCCTAAGAATCCGCGCAAATGCTTTATCTTCCTAGGCCGTGGATAGCTCTGAATGCCCTTGACCTTCTCAGGATCTGTACTGATCCCTGTTGTTGAGATAATGTACCCTAACATTTTGACCTCTTTACTTAAGAACCGGCATTTCTCTTTGTTGCAAGTCAGTCCAGCCCTTTCTAACTTTGCTAGAATTATGTCGAGGTGTTCTAGATGTTGTACCAAGTTGCCTCTAGTTATGACGGCCAAATCGTCCAAATAATTAACGCAAAACTCCCGTACCTCCGGTCCTAATATTATATCCATGGCCCTACTAAAACTACCCACCGCCGTCTTTAGTCCCTGTGGTAATACATTATAAACATAGGATTTCCCATTAAAGGTGAACCCCGTATACTTTTTACTTTCTAACGATATAGGGAATTGGAAATACGCACTATTCATGTCTATGGTGGTAATGTAATTAGCCCCATGGAAGGAATTAATCACATCTAATTGTAACGTAGGTTTCTCAGTTTCTGCTACCATGTACTGATTTATACCGCGAGCGTCTAGCAGTACGCGTATTGTCCCATCTCCCTTAAGTGTGAAAGTTAATGGACTACAATAAGGCGTGGAGGCCCTACTAATTATACCCTGGTCTTCCATTTCTTTTAGCTTTGTTTCCATTTTTTCTCTATAAGCGTAAGGTACCGGATATGACCTCTGTACTACAGGAGCATGGTTCTCCATTTCGATCACATGTTCATAGCAATTGGCCCTCCCTAGCTTAGACGAAAACAACTTTGAATATTTCCCTAAGAGGCTTTCCAACTTCCTTAAACCTTCCGAGTCCAATTCTATCCCTACCTGTATCCCAGACGGAACCCTTCCCCCCTTGTTACACACTAACGACTCAACTTCTACATTAACCAGCTCATTCTGTGCAACAAATTTGATAATATGGTCGCCCCCCTTTGTGCTGATACTAATTCCCACTCCTCTCCGGTTTAAGTCGATTTTAATCTCATTTTCCTTCATCCAGTCAAACCCTATTATTAACGACCTAGATAGCCCGGGCACTATCAGAAACCTTGTATCTACTTGCAACGACCCTAGCCGTAGCGGCAGAAGTACTAACTGTCGTATTTCCGCACTCTTCTGTCCAACCGCTGATTTAACTTGAAAAGGTCTCACGGGCATCAACGCTATCCCCGGTTCCCTACTTTTTAATTCACCCCAAAACTCGTCAGAAATACAGGTTAAATCGCTCCCGGTGTCGAACAATCCTAGGATCTTAAAGTCGTATATCCGTACCTCAACTTCGGATTTATAATTCGATAGTAGCTCCCCCCTATCCTTTTCTTCCTCGAATACTGAAGCTACAATCCTAACTAGATTACCCTTCATTTGACCCTGTTCAACCTTCAACCTTAACGTCTCTACCAACCTCTGCTCGACATGCATTTCGACGGGGTACGCCTCACAGTGTCCTACTCCCTCTGTTTTTCCTCTAACCAAAAGTTTCCTTATCAGGGGAATTGCTAGTCCTCTACCATTTAATCCTAACGTTTGTCCTGGTTTCCAATTCATCCTACTCATCATCTGCCAACCTTTGCTCCCTAAGGTTGAGGCTGATCCGGGAACAACATTCTCAGCCTCCTTTAGTTTAATCCTGTACCTTGTTGATCAGCTGTAATTCCTACGTCCTCCTCTTCTACCGCATTGATTATTTCCCTTGGACGCACTACGGGGTTTTGCATTGCCGCCGGCTTCCTCCAAGCAGGATAAGTTTTCTTAGTATTTCCCCACCTTCTCTCTGCCCCCCTAGTGCCTTCAGGTATGGAGTAATTATGAGCCTTTTGTTTCCCTATGCTTTCCATGTCCCTCAAAAATTCAGCGGTGCCAATTATGGTGTTTATCCCACTAGTCGCCCAAACTTGTTGTACATTTTTAGGATAGTGTCTTATAACGTCCGAAACTATCTGTTTTTCCGACATGGGATAGCTTAACATTTGCGCCTTTCCTACTATTTGAAGAAAATGGTTTAACATGGACGGATTCTCTTGCCTATCCCACCATCCTTGTACCATCTCCCTTCTCAACTCGCTCTGGACATTTTCGCCCCAATAAGTGGCTAGAAAATCCACCTTAAACTCCTCTACCCCTATCCATCTTTCCTTATAAATTCTAGCCCAATCTCGAACCTCTCCTACCAGGCATTCTTGTATCTGATCCAGCTCCCTTCCAACTCCTATTCCTCTCTTTAGATACCCCTCTAAATCCTCCAAAAAGGTGATAGGGTGTTCAGTAGATTTGTTTCCAAATTTAGGTTTTTCCGTGTTTACATTTTTTATATTATACACTATGTGCCCCGCAGTCCCATTAGTAAGCTTCCCTTCCTCTCGCGCCTTCCTCGTCCCCACATCGTTTTCAGTAGTCTCCTTCCTCAAACTCTCTTCCCTCTCTTTTAACATGCTAGATCCCTCTTCTACTATTGTCATTCCTTCATTATTAATTAGTTGTCTTTCCCCTCGCACTAGGGTACCTACTCCCTCAACTTCCGCGCTCAGCCTAGCGACCTTTTCCGTAAGCACTCCTATTGTCCTCTTCATCATTTTGTATATTAATCCTATCCCGTTCTGCTTCTCAGCTGTCTTTCGGTCTAAGACCCGCGCTCGCTTAGCTGTACTCCTAGGTACCTCGCACTCCTTTTCCCTCGTCGCAGTCCCTCTCATAATTCCTTCCTGTTCCCGGCCTGGTTCCTTATCCTCATTGACCCTCATCCGTTTGGTTACCCTCCTAGTCACTCCCATCTCCCTTCCGTTCTCGAGGTTCCTCTCCATCGACTCAGTTGGCTCTCCAGATGTGGCTACGTCCTCATACCTCGCCGGCTGCCTATGGGTCCTTTGAGACTTCCGGGTAGCCATTTTCTCTAGTTATCTAAGTAAGTTGTAACTCTTATGTGTACCAATTCGGAGTTGAAGGAAAGGAAGCTAGCGGCGAAGCTCTTCCTTTCACTCATCTCCTCCTATTAGTTTATTTAGGAAAGCGTCACGAACGATGTGTGGTTCTCCTTCCTCTTTTTTTTTTTTTATTATTAATATTATTAAAAATTTTCTATTCTAAATTTTTCCTCTCTTTTTTTTTTCTACTATTTATTATTATATTTTCTTTCGACCCCTATTTTGTCCCGAAGCTCAATTAATATCCACCTTCCACAATTATCCATCATCCGTTTAGGTATCCTCGAGAAGTATTTCTTTTTTTTTTTTTTCTACTAATTCGCCTATCGTATTCCTACTAACATCTCTTCAGCATATATAATTTCTACCGTTCCTCAATTAAATATAATTAAAGCCGGCTCTAAGATAATTATAAATATAATATTTTAGTGTCGTGTGTGTGTAGAATCAAACTTCGACTAGTCAATGATCCCTAGTAAGTCGGCATGGTTGCCCTAGAAGAACCATCAACTAACCAAAGCTAGTGTCTGGGATACACCGTCAGGATATTCTCCTTCGGCACTACCCGATTAGTCAGTACCAGCCTCTTATACAAGTGCCTCTTTCGATTTACCCACAAGCAAAGCTGCTGGCTTATGTAGACGCGGTCAAGCATCCGATTCAATGTTTTTGTCTGTAAAATGGGTGATTATGTTTTGCTTTGTGTACTGTAATTGAGTATTGTAACAAGTACTGATTGGATATGATTTATAAAATATATATAATATTTTGTAGTAGAATAAACTCACTACACCCTATCCTGTGCTATGCTACCACTAGTATACCTCCTACACTTTCTCACCCACAAGAGTATCTCCGCCCAACTATATTTATATAAAACCAATAATTAAATATAACCAAGTGCAGGTTCTAATGTACTTATAAATATAATAGATTAGTGTCGTGTGTGTGTAGAATCAAACTTCGACTAGTCAATGATCCCTAGTAAGTCGGCATGGTTGCCCTAGAAGAACCATCAACTAACCAAAGCTAGTGTCTGGGATACACCGTCAGGATATTCTCCTTCGGCACTACCCGTTTAGTCAGTACCAGCCTCTTGTACAAGTGCCTCTTTCGATTTACCCACAAGCAAAGCTGCTGGCTTATGTAGACGCGGTCAAGCATCCGATTCAATGTTTTTGTCTGTAAAATGGGTGATTATGTTTTGCTTTGTGTACTGTAATTGAGTATTGTAACAAGTACTGATTGGATATGATTTATAAAATATATATAATATTTTGTAGTAGAATAAACTCACTACACCCTATCCTGTGCTATGCTACCACTAGTATACCTCCTACACTTTCTCACCCACAAGAGTATCTCCGCCCAACTATATTTATATAAAACCAATAATTAAATATAACCAAGTGCAGGTTCTAATGTACTTATAAATATAATAGATTAGTGTCGTGTGTGTGTAGAATCAAACTTCGACTAGTCAATGATCCCTAGTAAGTCGGCATGGTTGCCCTAGAAGAACCATCAACTAACCAAAGCTAGTGTCTGGGATACACCGTCAGGATATTCTCCTTCGGCACTACCCGTTTAGTCAGTACCAGCCTCTTGTACAAGTGCCTCTTTCGATTTACCCACAAGCAAAGCTGCTGGCTTATGTAGACGCGGTCAAGCATCCGATTCAATGTTTTTGTCTGTAAAATGGGTGATTATGTTTTGCTTTGTGTACTGTAATTGAGTATTGTAACAAGTACTGATTGGATATGATTTATAAAATATATATAATATTTTGTAGTAGAATAAACTCACTACACCCTATCCTGTGCTATGCTACCACTAGTATACCTCCTACACTTTCTCACACAACACTTAACTAGTAATATCATTTTTTTTTTTTTCAACATCTTAATCGTTCAACGGAGATAGACAATTGTGCAAGATACTCTTCTTAATGGGCTAATCCAACCCAGTGAATTTAATGATTTATCTATCTCTACCTATCCTAACTAATTAGTCATGTAGTAAGGTCTTTTCTTTTCACCGCTCTCCCGACTTAGATATCTCTAGGTAACTCACAACTGATAATATTAGGTAAGTAGGTATAGTAAGCTGTGCCCAGCGAGCTTTACCTCTGCGTACGTTAACCTCATCTTAAGCTAATAATAATCCTTTATAAATCTTTATAATTAACTATTTATCACGATTTCAACTATACGGTAAGAAGCAATGATTACCGGTAACGACTACTTACAACGCCGCAAGAGTATTACAATTATACATATTATTATTAGACAGCACCCTTTTACCATCATCCAAAATAAAATCTTTTATTGGTAACCCAACGCCATCTAGCCTCGCTAATAGGTAACCTCCCCACAATAGAGTAGATATTAGATAGTTGTTTCCAGACGGTAACGACTTTTATCGCCTACTAGACGTATTTATCCGTTTATATTATGCATCCCAAACTACGTTGCTTTTAAACCAAAATTCCTACTAGCAATGAATAGTCATATGATTCTATCCCCTACATGACATCCCTGCTACTTGTTATTACTTATAATCGCGATTCCTCATCAACGCGTGTATTTTGAACCGTAATACTATTTTATGTTACTTTTCCTAGGATTTTAGCGAACTAACAAAATGAAGCGGCATTTCCATTGTGCAGAGCAATTGTCCCCATTTACATGTCACATAATAATAATTCCACCACAATGTCATTGCATTCTAATCTACTACGTGATAAGTATTAGGAAAATCTCTTTCAATGTAAAAATCGCAGGTATTAAAAATAGCAGGTATGGAAAATAACAGGTGATTCCGCTTGCTATAACAAAATCATATGATTACGCGATAAGGAAGTTTCCTCTTCGATTGGTTTTATGACGTCATGTTTTATAATCATTCCTAATTCTAGATTGTTTATGGTCTAGCTAAATCATATGTCTATGGTCCAACCATAGACAAATGATTTAATAGTTCCTGACTAGCCTAAAACTACTCTATGGATTTCAGACGTGAGACTCAAGTACATTATTATATTTTTTTTTTCTAACATAACCAACAAAATAAATTATAATACGTGGAATAGCACATCAACTAAAAACCGCAATCGCTCAACGATTATTAGTCAAAATATAATTATTATTAGTTTTATATTATGCTGTTAGCGTCATAACTTTATAATATTGTACAGCATATCGCCGTCCTATAATATAAATTGAATCCTGCAATAATTTAGTTGGTTAATTCTGTCCAATCTCGCCCCCTTGCCTTTCCATCCGACAGCAATAATAATTAAACCGCCCCCTATTCCACAAATCTTTCTAAATCAATAAATGTTGAACTATGTCACCCTATCGACTTTTTACGATCCTAAAAATAACTCAACACAAGGCTGTATGAACCAGTTGCCTATGCCTATATGAAATCTATCACCAGGAATAGAAACAAAACTACAGTTACCATAGCTCCTAACGTCAACAACAAAAATTGGATACCTGGTTTCAGTATTCAAGGAAACAATTACTAAAGGTTTCAGTATTCACAGATAACTCAACAATTTTAAAATTTAATACTCCAGACCCCCCGGAATAGTTTGGTTATTGACTATATCTAAGTACTTTGTTCACTCATTAAACTTTGGAAAACCAACAACGCACGGTACCTGATGCTGGCGAAATCCGCCATTAAATAAAGAAGAAAAAGATAATAACTGAAAGGTATTGTATTTCAAATAATACTCATTACGCTATTGTTTTGTAGCTTTATCTCCTCCTTTGACCTTTAACCTAACCTGAGAATCTTTTTGTTACAGATTTCGTACAACAAAATTTAGCTCCAGCTCTCATTGCGACTGTCTACAATATTGGTCGAACCCGTAATACAAAGTGTATGAATCAACTTTAGAAGATAACAACGTTTATTGTGAAAAGTGTCAAATTATAATTCACCCACTATCAAGAGCCCGTAATACAAAGTGTATGAATCAACTTTAGAAGATAACAACGTTTATTGTGAAAAGTGTCAAATTATAATTCTTCAATATCTCTGAATTAATTAATCTTCATTGAATTATTCCCTATTAAGCCAATTCTAAACTCACACATCGCAACACGACAACAATTTGTGGGAAAAATCCCACTTCTAAATTAAAGTATTACCGCTTGACTGAAATCCAATACAACTATATTAATGATAATTTATAACTTAACTTTCTAATCCTGGTCATGGCTTACCAAATTGTAACCTTTCCCCTCTTTTATATAATTGCTACACCTATCTATAAATTCTCTATACCTAATCTAAACCTAAATCTAATGCCTTTCACACCTATATGCCTAGCTAGCTTATAATACATACACACATCATCGCCGCTTTACCTTAACTTAACTTATTATCTAATTCTTAAAACTAATTAACCTAATTTATCTACAATCTAATGGTTGTGTCTGGAGTTTTTGTTTAGTGCGTATTGTTTGTATGATGATGAAACCTTAGCATAGCTTAATTCTATTTGCAGTGAATTTCAGTCAAGCAATGTAATATTATAATAACTACTATTTTGGCCAGATCGTCTAGTGAACCCTCCGTTGTTAACCGCATTTAAGTAACTCAAGTTCTTTCGTGAAAGTTTAGTAATTGGCTTATCCCTGTGTTAAATTATTTTCTCCTGACCTAATTACCTACCAGTCTATAAATCCTAACATAAATATGTGTAGCCTAGCAATGACTCCGTCTGAACTGTGACCTAAATCCTTCACTGCAGCTGCGGGGAAGATTTGTAACCACTCAAAGGTAATCAGATGATAGCTTAGCTTGTAGGTATTATTATTTATTATCAGTAGCATGATACATAAGAAGCCTGGTGCAATTTATATAAAGGTTTAGTGGGATTATAAAAGTCTTGTGGAAGTATAGGAGCTCCATCCTCGCCCCCTATCGTGCCATTCAACGCATTCGTCCTTCAGGCCCCGCCACTCCAACTTCATCTTATAAAGAGTCATCACAACTTATGACTTATTTTCTCTCATATTAGGAAATATAGGTTAGCATTTTAATTATATTTATTCCTCATAAACCAATAGTGTTTACCCCAAGGCTGGCTATCATCCAAATATCCTTCTCACATTAAGAAGTTAATTGTTTAATGCAGTAACTATGTCTTATGAATTTACTTTTAGATATCTTTGACCTTCAGGAAGTAGACTTAAGTTAATTACTTTTCCATTAACTTCCTTCCTTTGTCTCTCAGACTGAGTGATTAATTTGATAGACTACCAAATCATAGTCAGTATATTTTTTTAGTAGGTAGTTAATTATCCCTGTTAATCATTAAATAAATTACATTTAGAAGTTATCTTTTTCTCACTTTAATAAGTATAAATTAGACTGTACTAGGTATTAGTCTGATTGATTAGATTGTTCTCATCAAATATTTCTATGTTTCATATTATTAGAAGTAAGTACTTACATATCTTAAGAGGTCTATTCAAATGGTATTAGTAGACCATTGTCAGGCTAATTAGCTGGTTGTTATCAATCAATTATTTCTATGTTTCAGATTATTAGAAGCTCATAGCTTGCAATGTCTTCTTTCAACGACTTATCCTAGGTTCTAAACTGGTTTTAGTTGTTCAGTTTGTATCAGCTTATTTTTGCTAAGGTATCGGATGTAAAATTTTCCATACTTTGAAGAGTATAGCCATGTGAGATCGTATTGCATCCCAGGGAAAGCTAACAAATGCCTGTTTGGTCATATCAGTGTTAGAAATCAAACATCACAGTACGACTAAGCTTATTTGCTATAACTTTTTAGTATTTTTCTTGTAATAGAAAACCAGTCTAGACTTTTAGGTACTCCAAAGTAATGATGGTACGATATTATCATACTTCTGTTAATTATTTAAAATGAATAATTAATTGGTAACAACTTTAGGAAAACAATTAGAATTTTACCGGCCTGCGGTAACAGATTACTTGCCTAGCTAGGACCCACATCACTTCATCATAATTTTATTTAGCGCCGTAACTTAATTATCCCTGCCTTATTAGTCTGAATTAATAACTAACCATATATATATATCCGCCTACCTATAGATTCCTACAACTTTCCTCACTTGAAAATGCCTATATTTTGTCGAACTAACAGTCCCTCTTGTGTACCTTGCAAACTAGGCCAAGCCTCATTTAATTTAAATTCGTGGTGTGTGGTGAGAGTCGCATTGCCCCTGAAAGCAACTAACTCCTAAATGTTCTATCAGTCGAGCCAGTATACTCAGTGTGTTATTTTCCTATCACTACACTGTATGTATGGAGATAGACTCGAGATTGGACTGGGTCATACGGGTCTACCTCCAGCTAAATGGTGTCTGACCTATCTTCAACTTTCACTAGGGAGACAACTGTCTCTCCCCCATTACTCCGTCGAAGATAGTGTATTGTTTAGCGTAATAGTGTAAAACGCCGATCTTATTAAATACAATCAAAGATCATCCAGACCGAAGTCTGTTGAAAGGTACATAGGGTTTTGTTGTCACCGTGACTCGTTTCCGCCGATGTACCCCAGAATACTTCATTCTGTTAACGGATTCGAGTTGCGATCGCAATAGTTTACTTTATTAATAACTTTCAATTTCACAAATCTTAATTAATATCGCAGCTCGAATATCACTTAGCGCACTATCAAGCTCGGACGCTATTTTTCCCGTATGAGTCGTACCGCACTCTTAAGTTGGACCGCTCCGTTGACGTCCCAAAACTGAATGCCCGCTAATTTTCCGCCCTTTTCCTAAGCATCTTACTTTCGCGCCACACGCCTAAGATTTTTCCGCGCGAGCCCACTTTTCTTCCCTTCAACCAATCGCTAGCCGTTTCCCCGATCCCCCCCGCCTTCGCGTCGCGCCACGTGGAGCTATCATCCGACCTCTCTTTCTGTCTTTTTCTCAACCTCTCGCTCGCTCATAGCCGCTTTCGCCGCGCAATTCTAAAATTTTTCCATAATCTAACCAAATCTCGTCCGACAGCCAATATTTCATCGTTGAATATCTAAATGTAGCCTTCTATTAACACTTCCCTCTTAATAATCCTCCACTTAAGCCAATAATCCTATATTTTGGGAAACTATCAAAAGTTCCGTATTCCGACCATAGATGGCGTCCGCCCGTAGGTGAACCACTTTGCCGACCCCAGAGCAGTCCCCGCGAAACTCAAAATAAAATACGGTCCTAGTCAACCTAGCAACCTTACGCGAAGCCCAAATAAATGACTTCCGCTAGACGCCACCTATGTCGCAAGGGACGCGCAGAGCAGTCCCCGCGAAATTCAAACTAAAGATAAAGCGCTAGCCCATTGACCATTATTCTGAACTAGTTTATTATTCCCCTTTTCATGCTTATTATATTAATGGAGCTACGCATTAATATTTATTTTAATGCTACTCCCACACATTCCTTACTAACGGACGGATATCATTCATTCTGTACCGTTACAAGAGGACTACTGCATAATCTTAATTGGTGAAGAGGATTTCTATCAAACAAATGATTACTTTGACATTATTTTAAACGTGAGACAAACTTTGCAAGAAATAAAAAATACTAATGTAATTTTATGCCTACCTACCTACAAATTTACAAAGTTTTCAACAATGTTTAATTTGAGAATAGAGGTTTTTAACAACCTATTATATCTGGATGTATACACTCATAAATATGCTGAACTGTTGGACTCCAATCTTAATTTATCTTATGATTATGACATGTTTCACAAGCGTTACGGTACGATAAACAACTATGGTATGAAGGTTATGTTTGAAAATATCCAGATTAAACTTAACAATTTAAGAACACATAACAATGCTGAAAAAAAGTTGATAAGCGAAGAAACAAATTTTAAGTGTAAGTGCGGCCTTTCTAAGATTAATTCAGATTTTTTTCTATTATACTTAATAATGTTTGTATTCTTCATCAAAGTATTGCTGGATTGTTAAATAAATCTGACTTATTGACCGTACATCTCGATGTTCTATTAGCTAAGAATGTAGACATAGACATAATATGTATAACCGAACACTTTATTTTGCGTGGTCATGAAAAATTATTAAAACTACCGAATTACCGATTCGGAGCTATTTACGCTAGAGAGGAACATAAAAAAGAAGGTGCGTGTATTTTAATAAAAAATGGTCACGAATATTTCGAGCGATCCGATGTCGCCAAGCAGTCTATAAAAGGTGTTATAGAATGTTGTGCTGTTTTTGTTTTTCGAATTGACAAAAAATAGTTTGATCATTTTATGTTTATATAGACCTCCTCTACTTGCTAATATTTCTGATTTTTATGATAGACTAGATAAAATTTTGAAACTTATATGTAAAAGTTCTAATAAAAAAGTAGTTGTATGTGGCGACTTTAACATAGATACATTAAAAAGGAATAGATTTCCTGTGGATTTTGAATGCTTTCTTTTAAGCTATAACCTTAAACTAGAAATAAACTAACCTACTAGATTGCAGAGTTTGACTTGCTCAGACTTTCGCGCATAACTGTAAGTATAAATGTGCGGCGGAAGTAGTGGATTTGGCTTTGTCTGATCACACAGCACAAATTTTAAAAATCCCCGTTAAAAGAACCTCTACCTTGAAATGTTGGCGTAAAAGGGTACGTAAAATATCTACTGAAAACCTTAAGATATTTAAGAAACATTTAAGGTGCTTATCATTAAATGATGTCGTTAAAAAGATGGATCCAAACTTAGCTTATAATGAATTTATGGAACTACTACGGCTCATTTACGACTTTTGTTTTCCTTTTAAAGTAGTAACAACAAAATTAAATAATAAAAGTAAATGGATATCGAACGGTATTAAGTTATGTAGTAGAAGACAGAGAAATTTACTATGGAGGTACCGATCTTTAACTACTCAAGAAAATAAATATACCTTTAAAACGTACTCGAAAAAATTTAAAACAATAATCAAACTTACACAGAAGGCACAAAATAGTCATTTTATTAAGACATCTCAAAATAAATCGCAAACTATGTGGCGAATAATAAATGGTCCAAGGGAAAAAGCAGAATCTATAAATGCAATAAAAAAAGATGGTAAATTAATTTAAACTCCATCTGAAATTGCAAATGCTTTTAATGAACATTATATAGACCAAGTTCAAAAGCATACTAATATAATAGAGTACAGGGAAGACCTCAGCGGTAAAAATTTCTCGCAGTCAATGTTTATGTTACCAATACTTCCTCAGGATGTAATGAAAGCAATAAGAAAACTGAAAAACAAAAAAAATGTAGGGCATGATGGTATTCATACAGAAGCTGTAAAATTTGTAGCTGAAATTATAGCTAAGCCCCTAAGTCATATTTTTAATTTATGTATAGAACTGGGCATATACCCAGACCACCTAAAAACGGTCATAGTTAAACCCCTCCACAAAAAGAATAATAAAGAGGACATGGCTAACTATAGACCAGTAGCATTAATATCTATTATTTCTAAAATATTTGAATACATTATCTATGACTCTATTAATAATTATCTTATCAAATTTGACATTTTATGTAATGAACAATTAGGATTTAGAAAAAATAAAACTATTAATATGGCTATTTTTAAATTACTTTGTACAGTTATGATCAATGTTGATACAAGGAAACCAGTGTGTGCAATATACACTGATATGACTAAGGCTTTTGATTTTGTCGATCACATAAAGTTGTTAAAGAAACTTGAATATTACGGAATAAGAGGAAATATATTAAGATTGATACTATCATATCTAAAAGACAGAGTACAGTACACCGAAATAACCAGAATATGTCTACAATCAAAACTAGAAGAGTCGTTTTTATCAGAACCAAAGGTAATAAAATACGGCGTACCGCAGGGCAGCGTCCTCGGCCCAATGTTATTCCTACTTTATATTAATGACTTGCCGAGGGCGTTAATGGACCATTAAATGGTTTTATTTGCTGACGATAGTACTGCTATAATCAAGTCAGAAAATCGAAGCCCCCGAAAACATGAAAGCAAAATCAATGACGCTCTTGCTAATATCATTACTTGGCTGAAAGCTAATAATTTGAAAATAAATTTGGACAAAACTAAAATTATGCACTTTCATCAGAGGATAGGAGTTGAAAACGTCATAATTAAATACCAAGGGCTCTTGCCCTAGAAGACATAGAACATAGAAGAGGTACCATGCCACTAAGTTTTTAGGCATAATAGTAGATAGTAAGCTAACGTGGAAACCTCAAGCTGATGAACTTTGCAAGAAACTTAGCCAATCTGCTTATGCACTTTATGCTTTGTCTAGGAAGGTCAAATTGGAATCCACCGTAGTAGCATACCACTGTTTGGTAGCCTCTACACTGAGATTTGGTATTATATTTTGGGAAAACTGTAGTGAAAGAGAAAGAATATTCAGAACCCAAAAAAGATGTGTTCGAGCAATATATGGGATGAAATCGACAGAAAGTTTCACACCTGTGTTTAAGTCGCTCTGAATTTTAACTTTACCTAGTATTTACATATTAGAAATAAGTACATTTGTCAAATTCAATTTAGAGTTGTTTAAAAAGTTATCCGATGTCAGAACAAGACCCATACGATCACAATATTGTAACTAATTATTAACAGGAGGTTACAATACAGCTTTGTTAAAGAAAAACGTTGTAGGTATGGCACCAATAATTTATAATAAGATACCAAAATGTATAAAGTCACTTCCAATTAAAATATTCAAAAAGAAGCTGAGTTCAATGTTAATAGAAAAATGTTACTATTCCATAAATGAATTCCTTAATGATACATTTTAGTTTATTATAATAATATTATTTGAATTTTATTTGTCTTTTGTTGGTAATGTTTGTTTTATTGTGATGCCATTATTTAATTTTGACATTTTTTAAATTATTACCTATTTATTATTGTACTTGAATTTTATACTTAATGTTAATTTTAATTTAATATTTATGACATTGGTAATTTTAATTGATTTTATATAATTTATTAATTCATTATAGTAATAAGTAATTATTTTAATTGTGCTTATGTTTCTACGCCGATTTCTGGCAAAATACGCTGAAGTACCTACTTAATTATGACATCCTATTTTTGTACCGTATTTAAGAAATAAAGAAATTCATTAATTCATTCATTCCTCCACTTTTGAGCTGAACCTGGTCAGCGCTATCTTGGGGAGGCCGGCTGTGGGCGTATTGACGCCGAAACTGGGCTGAGCTCTATGGTTTGGGGACGACGTGGAAGAGGGTGTGATTTCCTCCCTAGCCATAAGTATCCCCAGGTACGCCCCGGAGGCTTTTGTGTGGTTGTCAGTGTATGTCCTCTCAATCCCCTCGTCTAAGTTCTCCTCGTCAAGAATGCTGTAATATACTGAATCCAGCTTCTCCTTAATACCTTGTATTTGTGCGAAACGCACCTTAAATTCCGTTATGGAATGTTTGGTGTCGCCAGCAATGATCCGTGACCCCACCTCTAGGAACTGGTGTATAGCTTTAGCGGCCTCCCTAAATATCGCGGCTTGTGACTTGGTCGGCATCGCGATGATTAAAAGAAGACAAAAAAAGAATTAAAAAAAATTAAAAAATTCAAAGGCAGTAAAAAGGACTACACCCTGTATATTTTCTACAGTTGGGCTGGACGTATTTGTTTACCAAGGTAAGGGAAAATGAGCTAAAATTAATGCAACAATTGTTACATTTGGGATTTTGCCCCTTTTGGGGAAAAAGAAGAAAATCCCAAACGCAAGCTTCAGTGGGTTGTTATAAAATAAAACCATAAAATGTTCAACAGCTAGGCAGTATATTGTAAAAGAACACATACCCTAAATTTTGTTCAACAACAATAAAATAAAATTATAAATTTTAGGGGGTTAGTAACAATTTTTCCTTATAGTATGTTAGGTGCTAATCATTTACCTTACTCAATTTTAATTTATTAGGCCGAAAATAACAAAAAAAAACTATCAGCCGACATTGACCCTAGGGTCAATCTCAAATCAAATTCCAATAAACTTTCTAATAATTTTGTCAACTATAATTTACTGTTTAAATGAATTTAAACTCTATTACACAGCTATAACACACCCTAAAACACCAGAAAATCCTAAGAGTCAAAAGTGACCCAACGGGTCGTTGATAATTTTAATTTCAAATAAATTTTATAATATTGTTCCTTCTACTACCTAGCCAGCCAGCTAATATATCAGTGGTAAGAGCTATGGTCGTGGGTGGCTGGGATAAAACCAGTACCGTCCGGAGTATGATGTTGAAATTAAAATTAAATTACTCCGTCTATAAAAATATTAAATTAAATGTTTTAATCAGTTTAACTGTATCAAAACCATCAAACGTTTAAAGCCAATAAACTAGAGAACCGTGGGGTAATACCGATATAAAATTAATAATTATGGGCGCCAGGGTCGTATAGTCGATCCGAATCTGGAGACGATGTTACCACACAACTTTACAACACAGGTCGAACTCGCAGATCCTCAAATGTTTCACAACTTCACCAACGCTTGGTGTAGTTGGATAGTAAAACGAAAATAAAGGTTAAGGTGTCGAAACCTTAATTTAAAAATGTTCAAGAATAAAAAAAACAATTATCCAAGAATTATTAGGTAAAAAAAAAACCGTCTACGCCTGCGACTCTAGGCGTAGTCCTATCGCCGTACAGCCGGTGGCCGCTGGTACCCCGAAGAAACAGGTCTCGCGTCCAGGCTTTAGGGCCCAGCTCTAAATCCTGGCGGCGAGACGGGCTTCTCGAAGCACCTGGAATTATCAACACGGGGCCTCATTACAACAATACACGCTTAGGTCAGAACTGTTACATGAATTGGGTCCCGCAGTCTGCCATCTGTAACCGGAGCCGCAACTTATCATAATCAGGGACTCGCTGCTCAACGGGGTTCTCAAAAGCTTCCCAGCGTGGTTGTACAACTATAATCTAACACTATATCTATACTATTTAACACCATTCTTTAATTTTAGTGTTGTTTCACATTTAACTTGAACCCAAGGCACGTCTGCCACATGGCTTAGAGCCTTGCGTCGCCTGGCGACAAGGCGCGATTCAGAAACCATTAAAAATCGAATGTCTGCATTCCGGGTAAAAGATGACAGTTTATTAGTTAACAGCGCTCCAGGAAAACATTTAAGAACAATGATATTGTAATACTTACGCGCTGTGATGACTATCTCACACGGGGCGCGTGGTTGCCAGCGCCGTCAGGAGCGGTTGATTTGAGCACGGATTCCTGCAATTAATCAAACCACTGTAGATCACAACACTTTCCATTACAAAAACTTTTTACTTTCCTGATATCATTTCACAATAAACTCCTACCTCGTTAAAATGATTCTCTCAGCACAACACCGACTCACACCAGAGAATGAATCATTACGCGTCGTGTCTCTGCCACTTTCAAATCGCCGGAAGTGTTATAAATCGAAGGCCAGCCTAGGACTTCTACCCGAAATGTTGGGAATAAATAACATCGTAGTTCCCTGAGAATTTTTCCTTCAAACTATCAAAACGTCAAATATGACGTCTTTCACAACTCATTCTGACACAGAATGAATCTGTCAACCGCCCAACTACAAACTAGGGATAATTTAACGTTTAGTAATCTGAATTGCGTTCTTTTTTTAAATTTGGAAATCAATTCCACTCGAGTTAATACCCTGTCTAAATATTAGTGAGTATTAGTTTCCTCTCTGGTAACCCCTACGGGCAGAGACAATATCCATATAAAAAATATTTCTCACATTCGAATGTTCTAGATAAAAGTCCTTATAGAAAAAATAGTTCCATTTCCGGATTTGTTTGAATTTAATTTAATTACTTAAAGTATAATATAATAATACATAATAATTTATTGTGTAATTTATTATCGGAACTGTATCGGCTATTATTTAAAATTGAATTGATAGCTCCAAATAATTTTTTTTAAATTGCAATTTCGCTCCTTCTCTATGTGTCTATGGGCTGTCAGAAATTGTCTCCGGCCAATGTCAAAATCAAAATGTCACATCATAAATTATCTTAATTTATTCACATCTAATAAAAAGTCTTTCCAAACGGATTTCCAAGGGTGTATTAATTGAAAATGCAAGAAAAGTGTGTCTTGTAATGTGTCAGCCAAGGCTCCATGTCTTTTATATAAGGAAAAATGGATTCATTTCAAACAACCTACAATGGTTATTCACCAACAATGTCTACAGGTAATTGTTAATTTTAATTACTGCGAATCTTTTTCTAAAGGCAGACAGGGACCTGAATTTACAACGTAACACAATAAACAAAATAAAAACTTAGTTGGGACGCCTTGTATTTGGCCCACGGGTGGGCAAACGCATGTGTATGTGTATGCCTGTGTTTCTTGGACGCGCGTACGAAGATTAGCCGACCGCAAAAGGAAAAAACAAAAAAGAATCATGTCATCCGTAGCCCACTAGTGGGCAAGCGCATGCGTAGGCGATGGCGGCGCATTTAATCAGCCGGGAAATCGTTAGGAAAAAAGAAAGGAAAAAAAATCTAATAAAAAGAAAGTGTGGGATACGTTGTACGTAGCCCACAGTTGGGCAGACCTGTAGCGGAAACAGGCGCGAAGAATAAGTCGGTCACAAAAAAAATAAAATTTTTATAAAAAAATTGGGACACTCCGTATCTGTGTCCCACAAGTGGACAAACGTTGGGAGTGTGTACGAAGAGTAAGCCGATAGCAAACGCAAAAATTATAAACAAAAAATAAAAATTAACACGAGAAAAAAAATTACAGCACGCACGTGTGTAGAAGCGAAGGCGACGCACGCAAATAGCCGTCAAGCTAGACTTAAAAAAATTAATTACAAACGGTTAAAACAAAACTGAAAACTGAACTGAAAACAAAACAACACTGAGCACATGTGGTGAGCACGCACAAAGAATGAGCTGATCGCAAAAACACAAATTAAAAACAAAAGAAAATAAAAATTAACACGACCAAAAAAAATTAAAGCACGCTACTTGGTACGCGTGGTGAGCATGCACTGAGCCGATTTAACACGAAAAGAACAAAAAAATTATTAAAAAATAAAACACTAAACAACCGCAGCCGAAACGACAAAGGGAAAAAAAAGAAATCTTGCAGACAATCTCTCGTTATAATACCAGTCACCATACAATTAACTAGATCTGTAGCTGGTGGGTGTGTTATGTAACAAGAATTATAAGTGCAGCCGATAAACGTAACGCAAACGTAACGTGATAATTTAACTACTAATTTACCGATAAGAGTCAGAATAAAGTATCATTAGGATATAATCATTTAGGTACACAAGCGCGCTTAGTCAGCGACATAGGACAAAATTGGTCACAACACAAAAGCTACAATTAAGCAACGTGCAGAAATTATTGCGTTAAAATAATTTAAGTGTATGGGGTGTGGCCGTGATCGTCACACTATTGTTTTCCAACTACCGACGAAATTTTTATTGGGGCAGGCAGTTTCGCCACGAGATATAACTTGTAAAGTTACGGAAACAAATAAATTTAGAAATGATGGCACGAATTAGATTATGGGCGGAAATAATTATTTTTAGCGGACTGTAATTACTAAACTTTAACTTGGAATTAACACGAATCGATATATTCTTGAAACACGAATTTTTATTCGTTTAGGTAGATTAATAATAGCCCGGACTTTGCAATGACTATCGTGCAGAAAAGATTTTGTATGGTAATGAAATTTTAAATGTTAGGAAATGAAATTTAAAAATTAAAATGAAATTACGTGATAACTACGAGATATAATTATGAAATATTATTTTTAGCGGACTGTAATCAAAGTTAAGGGCTGATTCGGGCTGATTATGGTCGAAAGACCATAAAATTTAAAGGTATTCCGCGCTCGATTGGACCAACATGTATCCGCGGGTCAGAGGACACCTCCAGATACAGCAGAGAATGGATGGAGGAGGGTGGACTTACCGGGAGCAGGCTGTACGGGATCGCAGGGACCGGGAGCTATGCTGACCACGGGCGGCGATGTAGGCGATTTAATGCACTTTCACACCTTTCACTGCACTTAACCACAGGCATTTAGGCGTTCACAGTTAGTTAGGATGTGGTGTGCGCGCGCGGTAGCTGGTGACGAACTCGGGCGATCTCGTCACGGCGCGAGCGACAGCAAGTCGCGCAGAGGTGGCGCCGCGGCGGGCCGGCGGACGCGGTCGTCACCAACCGTTGAATCAACCGCCATACAGATGGTGGTATCATTTAAATTTTAATCCCGGACTTGGCGGGAACATAATGTATTATAATAATAGTGGAAAAAGTAAATCAGTAAAACTTTTTTAATGTTTATTACATTAGTCCATTACATACAATAGATAGCTTTATAAAAACGAAGTAAAAAATAAAGAACAACTGAACTTTAATGTAGGCATTAAGTCACAATTAATATTCTGCACTAACTAATCTATGTCCGCAGCGTCAAAACTAGATCGCTCTCTCTCTCTTTCTTCACCTGAACATGGCGTCTTTGCGTCAGTTATGCCGAGTCCACACGCTTGGCAAACCTCAACAAGCCGTCACAAATTTAAACGTGTGGGTGGACAGAGCGTTTGGCTTAGTTTGCAAGTGCTTGTAGCCGATCCGTCGAGTGTCTATTTCAATCCAAACGTTTGTAGAGGTTTGGAGTTTGCGGCAAGTGCCAAGCGTGCGGACACGGCATCATTAGATTGTTCGGAAAAATAATAGAAATATTCTAAATAATCTAAGTATTATTGCATACTCACATGTGATCAGAACACATTCCGAGTGAAAACAAACTTTATGTCAGAGAAAAAAAAGCTTAAGAATGTATCTGGTCTAATATGTGTACTCTCCGAGGTCCTCAGTCCTGGATTCCGTGTCTTCTGTTTCTTCCCGCAGGATAGCATTTTCGTCAGTCTTGTCGACCCGCGAGCTTTCAGCTTCGTTGCTCACAAACCGGAAGTTGTTGGGGTTTTCCAATTTGTTGACCTCACTCCTTACTAGAAGTACTATGTACGTTTGCAGAACTGAAAGTAATTGAAGAATTAATAAATAATTTCTACGCTCACACCAATTATCTAGCCTAAGACAAGCTTTTGTTAAAAAATGGTTCAACTATAGATAACGGATAAATATGTATACATAAACATAGAAAAAACACCCAGACCCGAAATCATTTTAGAAAAACAGTTTTTTCTAAATTGACCCGACCGGGAATTGCACCCGTGACCTAAGAGATGGCGCGCTAACCACTCGACCATGGAGGTCGTCAAGGAAGAAAACAGTGGGATAGGCGCTGGAAGTGTTACAAATTTAATGCTGTAATTTTGTCAATTTATATTTTTGTTACCAAAAAACTTCAGAATATGGTAAAATCATTTCAAATTTTAAGAAAAAAATGTTATTGTTTGATGTAACCACATTTAGTACAATACACATAATACAGTCGTTTAACCGGGCCGTATTCTTTAGTTATATACCTACGGCTAGGCAGAGCGTTAGGGTTGGCGTCTACAAAAATAAAGCAGGCGTTTGTAGATTTGTATTGTAAGTAAATTGATGTAAATTGATTTGTATTTGTATTGTTTTAGGTTCAGGAATAAAACATGCCATCAAAAACATACTTGTAAAAAAAGTCTCGCAACTCAGTTCTTCTACCGTAAAATGATGTGAGATCCATGTATTACCAAGTCAGTTGACTTGGCCCTTTGCTGAAGCCCCTCCCCCCCTTTCGAGCCTCACGTGATTAATGGACGGCCACTTAAGGTTGCTTCACACTTATCAGTGAAGTCACAGTTCCGACACGCTTCGGCCACTTAAACAAGAATTATTTTTCTTTATTCTAAACCAGGTTGGTACGAAATATTCTTTCATACAAAGTTATTATATACGTCCTAATTAGGACGCCTTGTATTTAGTCTGCGTCGAGCGCAATCACGAGCGTGTCGCACCGTAGTTCCTGTGTCCTTACCAAAATAAATCAAAAGTGCCATCGTGTGTGTTTCGGAAGTGCACCAATTACCTATGACTCTAAAGTAAACAAAATACAAGGGTTCTCTTACCACATGTGAATATGCAATTATACTTAGATTATTAAAGACCAGTTGTTCATTATTTTTACTTCGATATTATAAAGCTATCTGTTGTATGTAATGGATTAATATAACAAACATTAAAATAGTTTTACTGAATTGGCTATTTGACAGTTGTAACAATAAAATATGAAATATGTCCGTTATGGCAGTTTACAATTTAACAATAATTATCGAATAGTTTTTAAAGATAATTTGTAAATATTTTATTATAACAAAATTTTGCTATTATTTATTGTGGATTACAAGACTCGAAACACAGGCCATGATTGAGCTTCGTGTGACGACACATTTCACAAAATAAACAAAAACTATCTTTCAGGTTTCAAGATAAAGTTTGTTTATTGTGGTTTGACGTCACAGACATTTAACCAAATGTCACGTGACCAACCGTTGCCGCACGACATTTTAAATAAATAAAGAAAAATGTATTTTTTTTCTATTAAATAAAACTTTTTCGAGAAAAAAATTATTGTACGTGGAACAAAATAAGCGTTTGTCATTTTCAAAATACTTTTCCGAAAACTGTCATGTAGCCAATTCGTTTTTCTACTATTTATAATACATTATACTGAACATTAAGGATTATTAATGTTATTTTCTTTTAAAGAATTAGGTTTCCGAGTGGTCAGGTCAGTTCGTGAATAATTAAAGAAGCGAATTTGTCATAAAATGTCATTTAAATGAAAAAGGGTTACATTTTGCTAGCAATGAAGATGTAGATAAATTAAAGTGCCGCATTTTAAAAAAACTTTTTGAATTCTAATGTTTTGACTCATTTTTTGAACATTGAAAACATTAGACTCCTATTTTAAATCATCGAGTACATCTCAATAAAAGCATAATTGATAAATACATAAATATTCGTCGCCATTCTGCACATAAAAATAACCCCGAAATAAAAAAACAAAAAAAAATATTTTTTTAAAGTTATTTAAAATACATATTTTAATCGTTTCTTTCATTATTATTTAATTCATTTTTAAAATTTTCAATAAATTAGATTTACTTTTATAAGATGTTTTAATTCTTACCTATGTACCTACTTACTTTTCAATCAAGTGTCCACCTACGACTATAAACTCACTTAAGAAACATTTGAAGTGCAATCATTAAAATTATACTATTTCTTTCATTTGCGTGCTATTTTGTGCAAATTACTATGAACGTAACATATTTATAGTTTATAATATCATTGCTTTCATACAATTTCTATGAACGTTGTCAAAACGAATACGTCCGTGATTTGCCGGTGGCGGCACTGACAATGAGAGCACTAACACTGACAAGTGGGGATGCGTTCATAGAAAATGTATGAAAAGGACTGTGCCGGTACTGTGTCGGAACTGTGAATTCACTGTAAAAATATGTGTGAAGCAACCTTTAAAGAAATAAATTTAAATTCTTATTAGACTCTATGAACTACCTATACTAACCATGTAGGTGTCAATAAATTCACAAAGAAAGATTTTTTTTATACACGGAGATTTTTCATTGGTTTTAGAGCCGAAAACGTTATAATACAAAAGAAGTGTTGTACCTATTTTTAAAGCGATTATTATTTCATAAATGAAATAATAATCGCTTTACGAGCAAAGAAGAAAAAGTTGTATAAGTGACTTTTTGTCGAAAACACGTAGTGACGTTCTCCTTATCTACTCGTAAACCGTGACCCCTATGAACTTTCCCGGCCGGCCACCTGCGCCGGCGGGCGGCGGGGCGTGGGATAGGCGGAGCGTTTGAAGCGCCTCGGTCATTGACTTTCATAAGATCGTCCGGTACTAAGGATTCGTACATTTTGTAATGATTTCTTTACGCTCATATTTTTAGTCTTACATGCTAAATAGGTTCTACTGATGATACACATGAACAGGGTTTCGGCTCCAAAACCAATGAAAAATCTCGGTATATAAGTGGGAGGCAAACGAGCAGGTGGGTCACCTGATGGAGAGCAATCACCGCCGCCCATGAATACCCGCAAAACCAGAGGAGTCGCAGATGCGTTGCCGACCTTTAAGAAAGGATTAGGGTTAAGGAAGGAATAGGAATTGTGAGTTGGGGGAAGGGGCCTCCGGAACTCACTGGCCGGACGAAACACAACAGCACTAAGTGCCATTATTTCACGCAATATTCGTGAGAGGGTGGTATTACGCCGGGCAAGCGGGCCCAAGTCGTGCTGCAACGCAGCATGGCTCTACCACTCAGTCGGTGTCACTCAAAATTTAGACTAACTTTTTTTTTATTTCACTAAAAAGATTAATAAATCCTTTGCTTACCGAATGCCATGCTCATAATTATAATATTCTGGAACAAGTACATCCAATACCAGAAACTGCCAAATAACTGGACGAAGTTTGTCAACTGATTTACGATGATCGCGACGAAGCCGACGAAGTAAATGGAAAGCATTACCAAACTGTAGTAGTAATATATTTTTAGCCCTTGTCGATTTTTCTGGAACAAATATGTTAAAAAGAGCAGCCTTAGATCAGATCAGATTAGATCAGTTCATGCTTGCTTTACGAGTATAATGTAATTGGGTTTAGTGGAAGCGAGGAACTTATAGTTGAATTAAGAGGAATATTACTTACAATTATTCAAATGTGATATTTTCGTAAAATGCCCATTTTTACATTTTGTAGTAATTTTGCAGTTGTATTTATCGTTTTATCGAAACAGGAAAATAAATTCATGCTTAATGTTACAAATCTCCACTCTGCGAGAATAAGTTGAATTCGGACGGCCGGCGCATCGCATTTTGTAGTAATTTTGCAGTTGTATTTATCGGTTTTATCCAAATAGAATAATTAAGGAGAATTACCATTTTACTATGGGAGTTAGGCTAGTTTTTTAGCGAGCTAGCGTAACACAGCGGTTTAATGAAATAAATAGTAATCAATATAGCAGCAATGCTCTGAATTATGTAGAAAACGATACATTACAATATCTTGCGGGAATTTGAAGCTATCTTCATTTTTAGCTTAAGAGGTTACTTATTTTGAGGTTATGACAACTGTTATCGTATGACTATCAGTTCAGTTCAGCATTTATTTACCACTTAACGCGGCGTTCTATAGAAAACATTTTTAACAGTAATTAAACACTTTTGATATGTGAATGATTAAGACTCAATAGATATCGAATAGGCTGGTTTGGTCATTCTCCTTTATTATAAAATCTATATTCCTCATGAAGTAACAATTATTCTGGTATAAATTTGTCCAATAATATTGTCGTAGATAGGAGAAATTCACAGTTAACTTAACGCGATTTTCGAAGTTTTATGGTTTAGGTTAGGATTTTTTTTCTATTAAAATCAATGATATCTAAAAATTCCGAGGCCGCTACGCACTATACGACCATATAAGAGATAACATTTTTTTTTATTTAATTTGTTTAGAACAGTAGTACAATCGATGAGCTCAAAAAAGGAAAATCTTTCTCTGCAATTTTGGGCTTAATTAAAAAATTAAGCAAAATTTACAAAAAGCGAGGCCGCTACGCACTATTCCAATAGCTGTTCTATACTATTCAGTAAGTCAAAACAGCTAATGTATTTTTGTTTCTGAGATCGAGAACGCCAAATTTGGCCATTTTACGCAAAAATCACAAATAAAATGCAATAGGACCCTTAAGCAAAAGTGACCTACTAAGAATCTCCAGAGGTGTTTTTATAGGGTGGCCTCATGCAGATGCTCACATACATCATTACATTAATGGGGTTGAATGACGAGTCAGGCTGTTAACAGACTGACCCGTTATTCTACAATATTGTAACCTACACATTGAAGGGCGAAAAGCAGCAAGGCCAGCGCATTAGCTGATGGTAAACTTAATGACCCAATTCTCTGGCTGACGACCAGTAAAGATAGCAGAGCAAATAAAGAAGGCTGTGTTGAGCAAGATTTAAACCCGTGCTCTGACAATTTATTAGGCTATTGTGGCTGCATCCGACTTGTGCAAAGTTTTTAAACTGTATTTCAGAAGTTACTAGCATATTCAACAAAACTATATAAGTCGTAGTTGAAACGGGGAATGAACTAGTTAGATCAATATGTTACACAAATAGATAATTTTAAGGTTACTTGAATAGAAAATAGTACAAAATTTTGCTCCTTTGTTTTGTCATAGTTTCCAGTTATTATCAATGGTCACCCAATACTTTAAACAACAATGTGTGTGTATCTTGGCAGATGTGTCAAAACAGATGAATCTTTTTTTTGATAACTTATTTACTTATTTATTAAATAATTGAATATAATGTATTGTTCACGCTTACCATGTGCCCGGAGACAATAAACAAAATGGTAAACAAAATGTCCGCTAACACAGCGATGTCCAACGTAAGAGGTATTAGCATGTAACCCTGGAAACTGCCGCGGTCATTCATATAACTGAATAATTTGACTGTTTCAGAAGTGAGAAACAAGGCGGCGAAAACTAGGACAACCTGAGAAAGGCAAAATATTATCATCATCATCATCATCCATCAGCCTATAAACATCTCACTTCTGGGCTCAAGCTTCACCACATGGTCTGTGTTCAAAGGTCAACACATTCAACGGCATTCCGTCCATTTTACGATAGCCTTATGAAAGATAATTGGTGTTACCCCTACAGCGGATGGGTGACCAAATTGTCATGAATTTCTTATCGTGTTGGAAGCACGTGAAGTTGGTCTGGGTAAGCAGTCGTTGACACCCACCAAGGTCACTATTTCATTGTAATTCAGTACTTCGGAAGGCACCGTGAAGCCGTTGATCCCTATTGTTTTCGTTGGATAGCTGGCAGTCGTTAAAACCCATGTGCATTATGGCCCAATTTCTCCATTTGATGTTGTTCATGAGGGAAGGCCTGTGCCCAGCAGTAAGACGTTAATAGACTGACAATAAAGGTCACCCTTTCTAGGGAGTTGCATCTCATTCTATTTTTATCATATCATATAACCTGTCGCGTAGTGGTGAAAGAATACTACCACACCCTCTCTTCACTCTTCCCTTGGGTGTCGTAAAAGGCGACTAAGAGACTAAAGACTGCACATAAATCCAACTGCATGAGCGGCGATGGGATCACCACTGGCACGCTGAGCAAATGTGCAGTCGCTATTTGGTGAAATAAGTGGACAATGGTAGAGGGCTGATTTTGCGGTCCCATTGCCTAGTCTCTTAGTCAGAGATAATAGTCGTGAATACCCTTTGGGGATAATAGTCGTGATCATTATGTATGTATGTTTATCACTATCTTTGCGATGTTCATATTTGTAACTCTTGTTTCGTACTATTGCTTTACCACGGGTGCTGTACCGCTACTGCGGTACTAACTTGTATGGTAGCAGCGGTATAGCGGTCGTAGTCAAGCTATAATACTAATATAACTACACAGTTAAATTTATTTATAACGCTTCAAAGAATCTTATCAAATACGTTTAAAAATAAAAATGCGTTGACTATTTTGACAATAAAACTACATACCAATTTGATATACGCCCAACCCAGCAGGCCGTACCGCAGCGGGATACAAAAGCAACACCGCCTGAACTCAGGGACTTCGACACGGGCGCGCCACATTTTTGTTTATTTTATTTATTTGGTAGATAGTGTTTAATTTAGTATGCAAAGTCACAGAAGCGCAGTTAAATAGTGCTCTTAGTGGCAATCAGCGACCAACTGTGTATATGGACAACATTAGTGCAGCGCGTCTGCTTCCCGGAGATAAAGCATTTTTAAGGCGAGTCACTGTTTATGTATTTACTATTAAATTACGCTCTTATAAAAAATATATAATACACACACTTTTTGCCTAAAGAATGTGCTTATTTGTTACGCGATGAGATGTACTTTACTACATTATAAAAAATCCCGAAAACAGGCCAAATAAAAGTCTAAAACGGATGATTTTTTATTTTTTTTTTAAATATTTGACATAATTTTTACATGTAAATATTTATTTTGAAGTACTACAGAGAATCTGCTAATTCATTAATTCCTATAAAGTCTATATCGGCAAAAAACCTATAAAAACCTACAAAACGCGCCTATTTGCGCCGCTTCGCTGCTAAACCCGTCCCGTACCGTCGTACGTCGAGAGAGCGAGAGAGAAGCGCTCGAAAGGACTCGCCTTAATATTAAAATTTAATAATTATGTTTAATTGCATGGCCTTCACACTCCCACTTTTGTCGTTATCAACGCTGAATTTGTTTTTATGGATTTTAAAAAGAATACAAAGTCAAATGCTAAACACTAACTACCTAATCATCAAAATCGGTTCAATTCAAACAAACAAATTAAGTTTCACATTTATAATTTATATTAGTATACTAATACTACTTATACTACTACGGCATAGAGATAGGTGCGCCCCTGAAGACGGTTATAGGCGGTTGTGGTAATTAATAAAAGTCAAACCACCACTTTACAGTGTTTTGCAATGTGGGGACCGGGAGAAGCGTTGAGTGAAACGACTGTAGTGTCTTATGTATGATTTAATACTGGTTCATCAATTAGCAATGACATGTAATGCAAAGGTGCGGTGAGTCATACACTACACCTCCACCGTTTTTTAGAAAAAAAATATAAGTATTTTTTTTTTTTAAATAAATAAATACCTGAAAGTTTGAAATTAAAAGTAATTTTCATGTTTATTACAATACAATATTATTTACTTTCTTTAACTAAAATTTCCCTATCAACATAATAATAATTTACATTAAAAGGAACAATAGAAAACTACATAGTTTAACAAACTAACTTAAACCCTTAATATGATAAACAAAAAATATATATATTAAAAACATAAAGAATATAATCTAAAATTTTTGATGATTTACCATAAAATATACTTATATCTCCGGATGTCAACAATTTACATTTAAAATAAACCCAAGTCCTTACATAATAATCAAACGAATTGAATACAGTTCCTACTAAACCTGTTTTTTTCTATATAATTAAATACATTTTGATACTAATTCATTTTAAAAATTTTGAATCAACATTAAAAAACCATATAAAATATAAGTACTTACTTAATTACTTATATTACAATGAGAACTAATGTCCAAAAAAAATTTCACAGAACATACATAACAAACATATAAAATAATTAAAAATATGAAACAAAACTGAAGTCTATCTTGTTCTTTCTATTTTTCGGCTTACTATTTCTTTACATTGCTACTAAATATTACAAACTATTCTTTATTTTTAACAACCTAATATTTTCTTAAATTAAAAGTTAACCAATTGTCATTGTAATATAATAGAAAAAATATCATTGTTTATTTAATAATAATTAGTAAACAAAAAATAATAAATTTCTTTATTGTTCAATATTAATACTGAAAAACGTAAATTCTATTATTGGCTACACTAGGAGACCTGAATTGTAGACAGTTTTTTTTTTTTTACCCAGTTGTTGACGATTTTCAAAACATTTAATAAACACTCCTATTCCGACGTCTTTCATTTTCTAATATAAATAACACGGAGCTTTATAATTCTCCTAGCATTTCACCTAATAAGTAATGTGTTTAAAAAAAACCCCTTAATATTTCACAATAGTCCTTTACTTTTTATTAATTTATTTTAATGGCATACCTACATAATGCTTCTACTTGACGTACTTGTGTATTTTAGAGAACTCTCATTTTACTCGTAGTTTTCATTTTTGTAATTTTATAGTTTGGTAAGGTACCTTACATTTTCCACTTATATTATTCACTTTACATAACATCGTGTGCACACTTTTATTCATCTCGTACTATATTTTATTTTTTTCATAGACTAGTCATCACATTATTCATCGGTACACCTTTTCATAATTATAATATAATATATATTTTTTATTAGTTACTTTTTATTATTATTTGGGGCGGCCGCTTCCTTTTATTTATTCATTTTGGTACATTTATATAAAGTCGACTTTTATTTTATTATTTATTAATATTTTAAACAGTACATCTTAGTGCCTGTTTTGGTTGTGCGCACAACTCATTTATTTTGGGGGTCATGGTTTAAGCCTCTTTTGGACTCCAACTTATCTCACAGAGAAATTTCCTTTACACCATGATCGAATGGAAGGAGCTGACCCTCCATGTACCATTTTTATAGGGTCATAAATTAAGACATCTTTTGGTCTCCAACAGTTTTCAAGGAGGAATCTCGTTCACATCTAGATAAACCTGAAGGACCTGATCCCTATAGTACCTTATAATGTGTACCGTATCATCTTTCATCTATCTCTTTCATTTATTTATATGTCCATATCTTTCATTACCATTTACATAACAACAATCCAAAATAAGAAAAATTACGTAAATAAGATTTTTCAATGCTTTTGGGTGATCAGTCCAATCGCATTGTCTCAAGAACCTAATTAATCACAAACTCTTTTTATCCATATAACATTCCACACCTTACTTATACATTCCAAAACTATCCTATCTGTACCTAATTGTCAACATATTGTTACAAAAAGATTTTTAATACAGATTGTGTAGGTAATACACCTACTTACTTGTTATCTTTATCCTATTTTTCTCGTCCTCGTATCTTACAGTCTAGATACTTTACTCTACTCTCCATTAGTCTACTTCATCCTATTATTCCAAAAGTTTATTCTCTCATAATTCGTTTTAGTTATACTACTTTCGTCATTGCATTGAAACTCATAACAATCGGGAGCAACCCAAGTCGCATTGTTTATGAAATCATTCCGAGTAAGTATAGATACCTCTCTTGCTACATCCGTATTTAGCGATGATACCTTTATCTATCGTCTTGCGCGGTCATGCCGCAATTGGTACAGGAATGTGATAACAATCCTTATTTATTAGTCGTGTAAATTAATAACTGATGGCACCCAAACATAATCTATAATAGTCCGAAATGTTTAGCACTCTGTTTGAACCCCTTTTTAGAATTAATCAAATAGAGTCTATCTCTCATAATATTTATAATTTTAATTAAACTAATTTTGACCTACGTCATATTCTATTTAAATGTCAAAAAATTTAAAACGATTACCTTACCTTTCTCGATAGTCTAAACTAAAATATAGTACTAAAAAAACCTTTTAATTTTCGTAATAGGTATAATTGAAATACGAGTATTTAACCTTTTGAGCGCCAAAGTCGTCTATATATGACCAGCACTTGCGGGCCCTGTGCGCCAACGACCTCTATAGTTGACAAAAAACCCGGCTTACAAAAATATTAAATAAAATAATGTGTTGAAAAACTATTACTGGTATTTTTTTTCTACATTCGGCAATAAAGAATATCCCTGCAACATATGAGTATAAAAACAAGTCTCTTAGAGCCATAAGAACTGAGAAATATTGAACTATAAAACATGGATTTTTATCTAATCAAATACTATTATGTCCAACACGCCAAAATCGTCTAGTCTTGACCGCTAGTGCTGTACTGCGGAAGGTAGTTTTATCGTTAATTACCTATTCAAAATTCAACTAAAACGTGTTATTTTATTTTATTATTATTGCTATTTTAATAAAAACAAATGTAAGAAAACTAACACTACCATAGCGTACCGTGGCTCAGCTACATGAATAAAGAATCGTCAAATCAACTTCACCTAATAAATCCAATATGGCAACTCTGGCGCATCCCTAGCGCGTCATCAATAATCAGTTCTCTGGGCGCCGTGGTCACGGATAGACGATAGCCTGATGACGTCATAAGCGCATAGTGAGGAACGTAGTGCAGTGCAACATGAGCGATTCAATTGAACTTCGTCGCATTTTGGAAGGCGTCGATGATGACGACGAATTTTCGGAATCTGATTCAATTATTGAGATTAAGAGGTAAGTAAGTGTATGCAAATTCTTAATAAATTAAACTTTATTTCTGTTATCATACTTATATTATACTAGACTTTAAATATATTATTATTTATGTTAACAATTGTTTTATTACATTTTGTTTAATTGTATGTAATGTAAGTAATTATAATTAATATTCGAAACAAAATAACTCCTTGCAACTCTTGTAAGCCTAGGTTATTTCGCTAATTAGAGTGTAATACGTAATATTGACGCACGAAATCGCCACACAACATAGGAATTTTGTTTGTAATCGTTTTATGCGAATAAATGAAAGATGCTAATACAATTTTTATCTATTTTTACACTATACATCACTCGTAGGTACATAGAAATCTCGAGTTTTCGATCGTGAAAGTTAAGTAATGTTCGCCGAGGTCGCCAAGAGGACGGGTGACCGTAGGTTCATAAAATCACGAGGTTTTCGATCGCGAAAGTTAAGCAATGTTCGCCGAGGTCGCCAAGAGGATGGGTGACCGTAGGTTCATAAAATCACGAGGTTTTCGATCGCGAAAGTTAAGCAATGTTCGCTGAGGTCGTCAAGGGGATGGGTGACCGTAAGTTCATAAAATCTCGAAGTTTTCGATCGCGAAAGTTAAGCAATGTTCGCCGAGGTCGCTGACTGGTCACCCATCAATTACTCGACCTGAATTTGCTTGACTTTTGTGACTGTAAACAGAACGTCATCCACTGCGTCATCGAGTCTTTATATGGCATTAGCTATTTTGCGGCAATATAACTATTGCGGGTAGATTAATTTTATTTTTACTTAGGGTAGCGGTAGGTACCGTCATCTACTATGGATCATATGCATACAACACGTGTGCACGGTGATATAATTTAATTGTAGTTTAATTACAAAGCTAACTAGAAAGTTAGCTTTGTAATTTAATAATAAATAAAAAATGAATCACAATAATGTTATATTAAAATATAATATATTTATAAAAATATTTTTGTACTGTTTTGCACCGGTTAAAATTGACACTTTCTATGTATGTTTTTTATATCCCATGGTTAATACCAAGTAGGTACCTTCTCAGTTTTGCTTATATAGATAGATATCATCATGTTTAGATAGATGGCATCGTGATTTGGTTTGTCGCAATTTGTCGCGCTAATGTGCATCGAGATAGTGTGTTTCTAAATTACGTATTACACTCCGCTAATTACCTACATTTTTAAAGTTTTTGTTTTCGAGTTTAAAATAACCAATATCAACTTATAAATCATAACAAAGGTTTTTCTAAGGCGAGCCGCAATTTTAGTTCGTAACGGTTGCGAAAAAAAGGACGAAATCACTATAAAGATGTTTAGATATCATCTCGAGATGACGCGAGCGGATAATTCTCAATGTGTTTGGTATATTTTTATAATTCAACGATAGTTATAGTACATAATAATATAGCTTATAATATAATAGCGTAATATTCTTTACAGACATAAATCTCTAAAACCATAGTTCAACATAATCAATCCTTCAAAAAAAATAGGTCAGTAACCGTGGGTAAACATTAAGGTCTAAAATAGCGGGTAAGTAGGTATATCGACTTGCTAACTTTCGGCATTACGCTCGTTCCGAAAAGTATTGTGAGTAGACTAAAAACGATATATTGATAAGTATTTAAGATCTAAAATAGCGTATCAGCAGGCCCGTGCCCGTGTCACTACATAATTCGGTCGATTTATATACTTACACTCTCGGTCCGCGCGCGGAGACAATTTAGTCGAGTGTCACGCACGCAGTACGCAGAAAGCGACCGACGCAGCAGTTTGTTTCACGTTAACTTTATTTTCGCTAGTGGATAGTTCATAGGATGGTGAAACAAAAGCGTTACTGTTCTGAATTCGGATGCACTAACACGAAATTTAAAGATAAGGATTTAACCTTTCACAAAATCTGTTGCCGTCTGCACTTACTTAATATAAGCAAAGCACATAATAAGACATAGTAACATAAGTAAATACAACAGAGTATTAATACGGATAGTTGGGCGGTGAAAAGGTTAATCGATGTCTTTCTAGGTATCGATTTCGAAATTGATACATTACGTGCGACTCGGGTACATCTCTATGGAAGAGGCATTATAGGATGGCCAGCTGCGCCTTTGTCGTCCAGTCGTGACAATGAAGACATAACTATAGAGAATAGTGCTGTGGTTTACCACCATTTTATTTTCAATGCTATGCTTTTATTTATGTACTAAGTACATATATACAAAGAGTGGAAGATGGCACAAGAATAAATTAAACATCCCAGATTATAAGTAGTCATTTATTGCATATAAAAACAACAAAAACAGGTCGCCGTGTGTTACCAATATATCGACTCTTGGCAGCACTATATTTTTCGTAGGTATTTTTGTCTACTTTATGCTCTGGCGTGCAGGACACAGCAATGCGTTTATGGCGTGGCGCCCAAAAGGTTAAGACAAACCAACTAATCAGCGCTATGTACCTAATAACCTAATTGAAATGTGTGGAGCACATCAAATGATTAAAAGTTTGTTAATACAGAGCAGTTAATAAATCTTCAACTTTTTTTCATCTAATTATAAAATTGCTAGCAAAATATTGCCTTACTAATTTTCATTAAATAACTTAATTTATTTAACAATTTATCGGTTATTAATTCATTTAATTGATACCTTTACTAGTGAAAATGTAATGCTTGTTATTATTCTAAGGTAATGCTATAATGTAATGTGTTATGTTTTGATTATTATTTAAAACACAAATTTAAATAAAATTTCTTTTAACAGTTACGTATGAAATAGTCGTCTATTGTTGTTTTAAAATAATGTATTTACAGCATTAAGAACCAATAATTACTTATTTTCTTCTACAAAAATTTTAAATTTAACTTGTTTTTCAATAACTATCTCGTGATTCGGCTTAAGCTTATGCTTCCGAAGTATTAAAATGAAATGTTGACTAAATGATTTCCTGGAACAAGATTGTTATTATAACGTTCTGCAGCATTTGCAACGTGTAAACTTCGAGCGCGTTACGCTGACTTGACTGAACACAAAACCAACTTACAACATGTTGTGGTCATTGTCTGAATACTAAGAACTCGTGCATGATTTAAATGATTTAGAATTACTATAATTTTTACTAACACTTCTTTTTATATTTTACAACAAATTTCCCAATTATGCAACAAACTTCTTTTACCAATATTCAACACTATAACAAAACATCAATGTTTACTCTTTTAACAAATTACTACGTAAATTAAGCCAAAAATAACGAAATTTCAGGTTTCAAGCAGTAATTTAACTTCACTTAATTATTACTTAACTTTCAATTTAAATAATTTAGAATAAACTGATTATTACAATATGACATGAAGCGCAAAATGCAACTTAATAAACTTTTATAATTACTTAGTAGATACGGTCATTGCCAACTTTCGATTAAAAAGAAAACTGTATAACTGGATAACTGTAATATATTTTCGATTAACAAGAAATAGGTTAAAACGAAATAAGTTATGTAACTGAAAAGTATTTGTAACAGTAATTTTCGTTTCTAAATGATACTTTCACAATTCATACTATTGATACTTACTTAGTTCTGAAGACGTGGCTAAAAAATTTTTACCAGCAACATACTTACACTGTAAATAAGATCGGTTACAACAATAAAGAACTTCTGCTTCTAAGTAAATAAATAACTAAGTCAATTATACTCTCTTAATCTCTCACAGTTAAATTAATACTATGTGTAGCAATAGCAAACAATTAAAATCTTTAGGTAATCTTGAAATACAAAGCAAAAAAAAAAAATCTCAAGAAATAAAATCAATAAAAGTACAATTATTTTCTCTGACCTTTTTAATTAAAGTTATTCTCTATAATATTACTTTCTTTATCATTCTGAATGATTTAACCTTCGTTAGTTTACATTTGGTATTTTAGAACCTTTTATACCAATTTAGAACATTCACATTGAAATCTTTTAATGTGCTTATAGTGCCACCATTATTTAAAGTCACAAAATATCAATTTATCGTCATATCGTCAACAACTGTTAAACATATAGGGTGCTTAGTATTCTATCGATTACATTTTATTTTATTTTATAGCTAATATCAAAAACGCACAACACAAAACATCGAATGTAAAACATACAATAAGATAATTAGATTGATATATTTAGAAGTCAAATACTACAGACAGACACGTGTCTGCGAAACTATATAGTACTTAGTAAAAGGAAAATAAGTCACATTAAAATTTAATAAATTTAGCATTAGAGATCTCTAATAATCATTATAAAAAATAATCTAATAATCATAAAAACATTATCGTGAGCTGTAAGTACTAAATAAATTCTTCTACAACCAAATTGTTAAGTGCTTTTACTCAATTAATTCAATTAAACAATACTTAATTTGAAAAAAAAAATACATTTACAAATAAAATGTTACTTTATTATTCGTGTTATAAAAAAACTTACTACATTACCAATGAATTTAAATAGGTACATTTTGGAATAGTTACTTTTATATTATTCAAGTTATAAAACTGTTACGCAAAAGAATATGTGGAATTCAATTTTTAAATAAAAATATTTTCGGAAAATTGGCCTGATTCACGCGGCTGGTCCACATCAGACTCCTGCTTCACCCAGCACCCAGCAATTTCTTTCACCATCTCGTCTGACATCTCTCGGCAGTCATCTTTCGACAGCAGCAGCACCAAATCGTTCTCTTTGTTTTCAATCAATTTACAGGAACTTAGTATTGTAGTCTTCTTATACTTTTACTAGTTTACCTCTTCATTATAATATTTAGAAAATCTTGATATTTCCGAAGCAGTCCGACGAAGCACTCACATACATAGATAAGTAGTAATAGTCAACTTTCACATCGTTAATTATTATTGTTACATAAAAAATATTGTCTTTTTTTAATACATTATATATTTTTAATTATATTGTTTCTTCACTTATTTTTTGCACCATGTATTGTTTATATTACACACTTTCACTTTACACTTTTCTTTCCTAATAAACCATCTGGCCCAGCGCTGCCAATAGGCAGCACTGGCAGGGTCGCCATGCAATGTGGGGACCGGGAGAAGCGTTGAGTGAAACGACTGTAGTGTCTTATGTATGATTTAATACTGGTTCATCAATTAGCAATGACATGTAATGCAAAGGTGCGGTGAGTCATACACCTCAGTTTCGTTACTATTATTTTTAGTTAGTAGCCGGCTTAGTATCATAAAAAAAGAATTATTTTCTATTACCAAGTCGACTAACAAGCTTACGGGTCGAGGATGGAGAGCGGCCACCTTCATTCAGTTCAGTTCTTATGCCTCTATGGCCTGTAATTTCACTGGATCTAATATGCTTTAAATCTGAATGCAGCGATTTAGGTAAAGCAATGCTGCTTGTCGGTAGAAATAGGCATTAAGGTACGGAATGCTTAGAAAACGCAGTATTTTAATAAATTAACAGTTAATTACGGAAAGCTATAACAAAAATTACAAAAATAAACATTCCAAGACAAAAAAAATAATTAAAAATATATCGACATGTAGAAGTTATTATTACTTGAAAGTCACTGTTTGAAATTATAAAGAATCATACCATTTTCGATAGCTAAAACCATAACGATTGTTTTGATGCGCACATTATTAGGAAGAACGATGATTACAAAGAGTAACACATTTTTAGCACAAAAAAATCCTATGCAAAAAAAATGGCGAGCCGGTTGTTGTTGTAAGATGGCTGTCGTTAAAACCCACCAACCCGCATTGGGCCAGCGTGGTGGGTTATGGCACAATATCCCCACGTGCTATTGCTACGTTTATAGGATGATGATGATGATGAATCTCGATCGGGATTGGTTTCAAGAGTAGGGGGCCAGGAACCCTAAACCAACGAACATGAAACACGCCATACATAGAGTTAATGAAGGATGATGATGATGATGAATCTCGATCGAAATCGGTTTCAAGAGTAGGGAGGCAGGAACCCTATTTCAACGAACATGAAACACGCCATACATAGAGTAAATGAAGCAAAAAGCGTAGCGTGAGCGAGCTGAAGAAATTCTGCCGGTATCTTTCCCCTGAGAGACATTGTCAAATAAATTGCCTTATTGACGTCAAAAAATAATATAGTTAAATTAAATTCAGTTAAATCTAAACTAGGTTAGTACCTAGTTAGTTAGATTAGTATCTAATTAACTAATCTACCTACCTAACTAATCTATCGACAGTTCGGATTTTGGGAGAGCCTTCGGCTGAGAAGACGCTGGCAAGAAACTCGGGAGGCCTTTCTTTTTTCTCCCTCTTAGTAACTACAGACTTAGTAACAGATTACGACAGCGGAGGTGCGTCCAGCATCTTTACCTCACATGGGAATAGCTGGCAATGAGCCCTCCCTGTAGCAAGTGCATCGGCACCTGCTATAGGGAGGGCTCAGAGACCCTTAGAGCATAAAGGCTCTAAGACTCTAAGCAGAGACCCCACTACTATATGGTCCGACATAAATAAATAAATAACTCTCTATGCTAACGCCAATTACCTAGCCCAAGATAAGCTTCTTTTGAAACTCGTTACGTGGTTAAAACTAGATAACGGATAAATATACATAAACATAGAAAAACACCCAGACCTGAAATCAATTTAGAACAACAGTTTTTCCTAAATTGACGAAACCGGGAATTGAACCCAGGACCACAGAGATGGCGCGACGCCAGAACCGGTGTGATAACCGCTCGACCACGTAGGTCGTCATACAACAGCTGACCAACATAGTCCTGATAATAATTGACGTCGTCGCTAAAGTGTGGCGTAACGCTTAGTTCGCATTAGGCGAGTAATTTTGTTGTAGTAGAAGTAAATTGCTTTGTTAGTTTGATTCTTATAAAATTCGTATTAATTACTAGCTCAGGTAGGCTGAAGAGATTTGCAAGAAATTACTGTCAATATTGCAAGGAGCTCGATGGCGCAGCGCGTTCGGCTTGCGATCTTGCCCGCTAAGCAACTTTCGCAATGTTGTGTCGCTGGATGGGTGACTATAATTTAAAATAAAAAAATCATTTCGAGCTCCTCCGTGCTTCCGAAGGCACGTTAAGCCGTTGATCGGTTGTTGTCGTAAGATGACTGTCGTTAAAACCCGCCAACCCACACTGGGCCAGTTTGGTGGGTTATGGCCCAATATCCCCACGTGCACGCATTTGCATGTCGTGCATTGTCCACGTGGGAGGCCTGTGTCCAGCAGTGGGATGTTAATAGGCTGATAATGATGATAATGATGATTGCGGTCAATCAGCAGTGGGGAACGTCGACTTTTTATTTATTTCGATTACCTATACGTTTGTATTCTTCCCATAAACAAAGCTCTACAATATGCGTTCCGGTTTGAAAGGTATTAGATCCAGAGAAATTACTGTGTGATTTAAATAAAATTAAATAAACGCTTAATAATAATAAACAAAAGTGTAGCGTGTGACTCACCGTACCTTTGCATTGCATGTTATAACTTCCTGAGTGGTAGAGCCACGCTGCGTTTCAGCACGTATTGGGCCGGCTCGCCCGGGGCAATTAATACCACCCTCTCACGAATTTTCGGCGTGAAATAATGGCACTTGGTGCTGTTGCACAGTATAAATATAAAGCAGTACGGAAACTAGGCCTTTATGTTGTTTTATATACCTACCTACACCCCAATTGAGCGTTAGGGTTGTCCTCATATTTTGTAAAATTGAAAAAGTTTATGTTTAGTTAACGCTGTATCTCAGCTAGTTAGCGCTTTTTTGGGATAACTAGCAAAGCATTAGGGTAGTCACTTTTAATTTTTATAAAATGAAAAGGTATTTTTTATTATTTATTAAAACGTTTATTTGGGTTCTTAATGATCAAATAATCGAAAGAATTGACTAGTATACAAACAAAATTCTGTAATTAAAAAATCTTCAACATTTTAAGTAGTCTTTATTTATTCTTCGTTAATTATTATAAATTACTTTCGCCTTCTAAGACACATTCGAAAAGCTTTATTATTAAATTTTATATACTAAGTGCCTTACAAATAAACAAAGATTAAGCTATTAATAGTTTTTCCGTGTTTTGTTCCTGTCGTGTAAACGTAATTTTAAATTAGAGTAGAAGAGACAAAACATAGAATAACTATTCCGACCTTATTCTCTGTTTATTTATAAGGCACTAGTGTAAAAAATTCCTATTCTAATGAATAGCTTTTTAAATAAATTATCGGAATACATGGACACGTCACTATAAAATTGATTTTGTCTATTTCTTTGTAAATTAATACAGCTACTTATTTAATTAATTATACGTGCTGAGTTCAAGCAGCCGTAAACTACGCAATACACTCGCGGCATTTTAAAAATCGCGCGAACAGCGCACGCTATACAATAATACACAACAGTGTTCACTCGTCTCGACGTGGCACGCGCTATTGAGAGTACAGCGATGTCCGCTTAGGGGCCCTGTAAAGACGTGCGACTGTGGGCGTGCGTCGTTTCGAGCGTTTATACGTAGCTTCCTTACTGCTTTAGCTTATATTTACACTGCGGCTGTTGTGTTTCGTCCGGCCAGTGAGAGTACCGTAGCCCCCCCCCCCCCCCCTCCTCCACACAATTCCTATTTCTTCCTTAAACCTATTCCTTTCGGATCTAAAGGTCGGATACGCATTTGCGACTCCTCTGGTTTTGCGTGTCCATGTGTCGGCGGCGGTGATTGCTCTCCATCAGGTGACCCGCCTGCTCGTTTGCCTCCTACTTTAATAAAAAAAATTCACTGATCTCATGCACCACATGACCTTCAAATAGCATTGGAAATGAACTTCGATAATAAAAAAAACGGAAAAACTATTTTATTGTTCCAAATGTTTTATTTTTATTCATAATGGAAAATACAAATTTTCAATACTACTCATGCTACGAGCATATAGGCGTAGTTTACAGCTTTGTTGTACGAACATGTAATATTTGTTTTTGGTAATTTAAGAAAATACAGAGATTTCAGTACTACATCAATTAATCTACTATAACTTTGTTGTAACATGTATTATAAATGTACTATTTTTATAGTACTTTTATAAAAAAACTAATTCACTTTAAGAAATTAAAGAGGTTTTAATACTACTTCTACACTGCTAGTTTAGTGAGCCCCACGTAAGGTTGACCTTGATAGCATGGTCCGTGGGAGATAGAGTGTGAGGAAATAGGAGGCGCGCCCCCTTCTACGCATCGTGGGATCAACTGGTTTAGGATAGTACAGCAGCGCAGGTCAGACCCACAACTAATTAATTAGGTAATTAACGGGGTGTATCGCCACATGTTCAGAACAACCTCCAGCTCATTTCACTCCCAGGGAGTAGTGTATGGGCCCGCTATGAGCCTGGGTGATGTTGGCGAATGAGGTGGAGTTTGGCCAGAACAGAAATAATTAAAAATGAAAGAAACGAAATAGAATACATGTTTTAAATACCTTAAAAAAATATTATTTCTTTCTTTTTTGTCTCTTTGACAGTTTTTGTATTTCGGGGTTATTTTTATGTGCAGAATGGATACGAATATTTGTGTATTTATCAATAATGGTTTTAATGAGATGTACTGATGATTGAAAATGGGTGTCTGATGTTTTGAATGTTCGAAAAGTGAGTCAAAACATACAAAATTCAAAAAGGTTTTTAAAATGCGACACTATAAATGATTAATTATCCTTTATTGTACAAATAAATAACATTTGCACACACGTTACACAAGACATATACAAGGGTGAGCTTATCTCTAAAAGAGATCTCTTCCAGCCAACCCTAGCTTTGGTTTTAAAAGCAAGTATGCGGGACTAATAAAATGTAAATTTAAATACACACTTAGATAAGACAGACAAATAAGTAATTTGATCCGTAACTACATATACTTATTACCTATTTATACATATATAAGCATACCTACATAATATATAAGTACATAACATATACAAAATATATACATATAATAATAAACAACATTAATACAATAAATTAAGTTACTGATTAATAATAGCGTTGGACAGGTAGTACTCTTTGAGCTTGTGTTTGAACGATTCTACCGATGAGCTGTCACGGATACTGGCAGGCAGTTTATTCCACGTTCTGGCTGCATTCACTGTGAACGAATTGTGGAAAAATTTGGATTGGATTGAGGATAAAGGAGGGTTCTTGTGTCACAGGAACGTTTAGGCCGGGAAGAGTCTGGTAAGAGGTTAAATCGGGATCGTAGATAATGTGGAAGTTGGGGATAGTTAAGAATTTTGAAAAGGAGGCAAAGGATGTGCATATCTCGGCGTAGTCTAATTGGAAGCCACTTTAACTTTGACCGGAATTCTGAAACATGGTCATACTTACGCAAACCAAATATAAATCGGATTGCCAGGTTTTGCAGTCGTTCCAGTTTGTTAAGTAACTCCTCAGTAGCATCTAAATAGCAAACATCGGCATAGTCGAGAAGAGGGAGCAAAAGGGACTGAGCAAGCATAATTTTGGTATTGTACGGTAAGAAAAACTGAAGTCGCTTGAGGGAATGATAAGAATAGTGCATGCGCCGACTCACCTCATTTACCTGTGATCTCCAAGATAGCGTGTGATCAATAATGATTCCCAGGTTCTTGGTTTTTTCGGCATATGCAAGCTTCACACCATCATACGAGATATCGGGAAGATCATTAAAATCCAATTTGCCATACAGCCTATTGCTACCAATAATGATTGCTTGCGACTTCGCTGGGTTCACAAGCAATCCAAATGCATCAGCCCAAGTCTTCACCAAGAGGAGATCGTTGTTAATCGCTTCGATAGCGGAGCGTGTGTTGGCTGCATCAAAATGTTTATAAATTTGCAAGTCGTCTGCATATAGGTGGTACGTGGATGAAATTACTTTAGTGAGCTCATTTATAAATAAAGAGAAGAGGAGGGGTGAGAGTACACCACCTTGTGGCACACCTGTAGTCAGAGGAGCCCACTCCGAAAAAGAGTCATCATTCTTGGTTCTCTGGCAACGATTGCAGAGGTAGTCTGAGAACCAAGATATCGCAGCGGGGGTAAAGTTAAGAGAGCGGAGAATGGAAAAAAGGATGTCATGGTCAATAGAGTTGAAGGCACTGCTAAAGTCGAGTAACACAATAATCGTAAACAATCTGTTGTCCATGGCATGGCGAATATCGTCTGTGACGTTTAGCAACGCGGTAACTGTGCTATGGCCAGGACGAAAACCAGATTGGTATGGACTTAATAAGCTATTTTGGGAAACAAATGTACACAGTTGTTTTTGAACAGCACCTTCAAGGACCTTGGAGAGGAATGGAAGGATAGAGATGGGACGGAATTGAGAAAAAGTGTTTGCGGAGGAGGCCAATTTCCACTCACTAGGGAAGACGTTGGTTGCTAGCGAAGAATTTAAAATGTGAGTGATAATTGGCACCACGTCGTCAAGGATAGGTATAAGCATGTCACGGCAAATGCCATCTTCACCTACAGCTTTGGAAGTTATAGAAATAATGCTCTTCTTAACCTCCCCCACAGCGATCTCGCGAAATGTGAAAGGCTCGCAGTCAGGACGGGCAGCACTGTCCAGCATGGCAAGCGTGGCGGCTTTGGTAGAATCGGCAACAGTAACTGGTGAGTTAGTAAAATGTTTGTTAAGCAGAGTAAGGTCAGGTAAGTCACCAGAACCGCTGCGATCCCCATCCCCACCCACACCTATGGTCCTTAAAAACTTCCAGATTTGAGCTGGAGGTAGGTCGTGTAGCGAAGAATGAATGTATCGCCTTTTGGCATCCCGACAAAGTCTGTTGCAGAGGTTGCGTAGCTTTTTATAGGAGTGCAAATTATCATCACTTGGGAACCTCTTAAGAACAGACTTGGCCTTATCCCTGCGTTGCATGGTCTTTTTAATTATAGGTGATAGCCATGGCGCAGGAAGGTGTTTAACGCGCACTGGTCTGAGAGGAGCGTGTGTATCATATAGGTGTGTTAAATTTTTATTGAAAATATTAACTTTCTCATTAACTGTGCAAGCCGCAAATAATGCAGACCAGTCAATTTCAGTAAAATCTTCCCTCAAGCGTTCCACACATACACCACCAAAATTACGGCGAAAAAGGACTTTGGTTTTTGGTTTGGGTTTGCGTACTCGATAGGATAGAAATATGAGATCATGGTATGAGAATGGGGCAGTAGTTTGTCCATGTAAAAGGACTGAATCTGGACTTGAAACTATCTGTACGTCTAAGAGAGATGGCTGACAATTAGGAGAATGATGGGTGGCCGAGAGTGGGAGCAAAACAAAGTTGACAGACGTTACAATAGAATTAAGACGACAGGACCGGGAGTTATTTTTGAGTAGACAAGTATTAAGATCACCCATCAATATTACATGGTTGTAAGAAGAACTAAGGGATTCAAGGGTTGTCTCAAATGATTCAAAATAATTTACATGACTACTGGGACTGTAAATCGCTCCCACCAGAATAATGGAGTGATGTAGGCTAAGCTCCAAGAACAGATATTCCAAGGACCCGGTGTATGTACCTGGAGACTGGCTGACAACAGAGCACGGGATGTGGTCCTTGATGTATATACAGACACCACCACTACCAGCCCCAACCCTGTCGTTACGGAAAAGCTTATACCCATTAATTGAGAAAAGTGGAGATTGAAGAGACGGTTTAAGCCAAGACTCGGAAACTAATATTCCATCGACAATGCCGCTGTTACAAGATACGTTTAAATCAGCTATATGCGCAGGGACACTCTGCGCGTTAATGTGCACCAGGTTAAGGAAGTTGGATTTTCTATGGAAAATTGATTGCAGCTTAACATCCAGTGAGAGAGCATCGGTGTCAGAAGATGTGGAAAAATCGCTACAAGCACTTTCAAATTCGTCTGAGCTATCAGAAAAATAATCAGAATTAATAAACATACTTACAATAAATATTTAAATACACGACTAAACAAAAATAAATAAACAACCTAGCATTTAACCTAATAAAATATAAAAATAACTAAAAATAAAGAAATAAATAAAATGAAAATATAAAACCACCAGCGAGCGTTGGCAAGACATTAGAGATTAACACACGTACATAAAACATCGAAACAAGATTACAATTCAAAATGGTTTCCGAACGCAACATTCACATGACAGGGAGATGAGTGACATTGACAGTTAACAACTTGACATTGACAGTGAATAACAAACAAAAAGTAACTTATTTTTACAAAAATTGAAAACGAGTTCTACTTATAAAAGTAAAAGTGGGTAAAGCAAAGTAGAACTAACGAAGTGCTACGCACCAACAACAATTTTAAACCAACTCATCCAAGGTGCAGATACCCTACAGTGAGAAATGAACAAGTTTAGGCGAAAGATAACCTATCTGCCTGCAGTGCATGGAATACTGGCCTGGAGTAGTTGTACTTCAGCAAATGATGTAATCTTCCGCCTGGTTTTGTCTGGTAGCAGCACCACTATAATGCCATCAGACGTCCAACAGTTCTTGATGCCAAAATATTTACGGGCTGCCGCAAATACGTTCTGCCTGGACTTTGTTAGAAATTCTGATATGGAGATTCTCGAGCCTTTCAACGTAGTCTTTGCATTCCATACAGTAGATCTATGACTGTATGTTGCAAAACGGAGTAATACCGGGCGAGTCCTATCTTTTTTGGCAGCTCCAAGACGATGGCAGGTCTCGATACACTCGGGTCGCACTTGAGTCAACTTTATCCTGCCACTCAGCACCTCCTGCACTCTGGCGGCCACATTTTCCTTGGAATCCTCCGGTAAACCATGGATCAGCAGAACCTTGCGCCTTGAGTGGGTTTCTATCCGGTCCATACCCGTGTTAAGGAGATCCAGTTGCTGCTTCAAGGTGCTGACTGCTTTCACAACGAAGCTCTTAAATAGTTGATAGTCAGCCGATAGAGCCTTTACTGTTTGCAGCTGAGCTCCAGGTACAGATGACTCCGTATGCTGCTGAAGAGCTTTTTCGAACTCCTCCATGCGAAAATGGAACAGAGTTGTGAGGTCCTGCAGAGTCTCGTTGACATTGATGTTGTCCATTGTCAGCAAATGAAGGCTTTCCGATGTGAAGATGATTGATGAGTGAGTTGTGCAGCAAGGACGTTGTAATGTCATATTTTAGCTCGACATTACATCTTCATTTTTTTCTTTACCAGAACGTATTAACGTTAGGCTGTATGGGCGATTGCCTTTGTCTTTGCTTTAAAAACATTCTCGCGGTGGTGTCAATGTGACAGTTTCCGGATTTCGTTTCTTTTTGCAACGCATCGCTATTATGGCGCTTGCATAATTTTGTCGGAGATGAAAATCTTGTAGAATCCGGTTTGGATGATGATTTTGAATCTTTAAAAAAAGGGCATTAATGCCTTAATTGTTTTATTTTGGTAAGTCAGAACGTATTTATTGGAATTTCGTGTTTTCTAAATCACATGTAGAAATTGGTTACTTATTGCGAACGTTTGTTCCAGCACTTTGTTTGCAACTGTTTGGCGAAAGCTTCATTATTCACTATGAATATTTAGCTTCATTTTATGGAAGACGGTGAGTTTTTTTGTCGAAAGCCCTTGTGGTCAATTTACTAAGCGCATGGACTTGTGCTAACGAGTGTTTTTGTTTTCAGCCCTCGTGCGTCTTCCATCATCTTCCAGGATCTTCCATGGTCTCCCATCGTCTTTCGGACAGCTTTTGTCTAACTTCCAGAGCTTCTAATCTTCTAGATGTCTCTTAATGTTGTCGTCGACAATGCGGCCACTCGCATTGCTTCGCCGGAACGCTTATAACGGTACCTAATTTATAAAAGCCAAGGTTAGTAATTTAATATCCTATTGGTTTAAAATGGTGCTATATTCACAAAAATATTAGTTATGTTCACAACATATTGTTAGAGTCACGATACAGTGTTTTGTTTAATTTAAATTTATAGGTCTAGTTCCTATGTGTCAAGACAATTAGTCTATTTGACCTTCTTTATATTGAATACATTTAAAATACATAACATGTAACTTTAGAATGCTATCTTGCGGATAACTTTATATCCACAAGAAGAAACGTTGTTTGTTAGTATTAACTTATGCGGTAAGAGTTAGCAAGGGATTTTAAAATAAAACAATGGTTCGGAGTAATTAGTTTTATTTTTTAGCCACCTCCCTGCAGATTAAAAGTCAATCTTTCCGATGACATTCCGAGGTAAAATTTGTTTTCTATATATTTAATTTGATAGTGATACTACTGTCTGGCGCCCGAGTTTTAATTTAAGGGTAATTCCCTTTTAATATTTTGCCTTTACAAATTTTCTTATTTTACATGACAATTGGCATTGCATTTGCAACCTTTGGTCTTATTTAACATGTACAATCCGTATTTTACATGACAATTGTCACCGCGAACAGGGACTTTGACTTGTTTCTTTTACCGTATAATTGTTTACACAGGTTAGTATTTGTTTGAGACAAGCTCTTTGTTTAATATGTAAAGCTTGTTATTTTGTTGTTTTGAGTGAATATAGCACAGAACATATGTAATTTGGTTGTTGGAAATTTCCACATTTTGTTATGACATTTTGTTAAATTTGTTATTGCCTTATAACTATGTGACTTTTTTATTGATAACAATTGTGTCACAAATAATTTTGTTTGTTTGTTTGTAAAGAATACTTCTTTAATAACTTGTTTAGAAAGAATTAATCTTTACTGGTTTTGTTGTAAAGAATACTTTATTCTTTAATATTTGGTTATGCTGTTGTTAACTTTAACAATTAGTAATTTATTTTGTTTTCATTAACTTAACTGCACAGAAGCGGGTTTCATGTGTGGAGTTGTATCTCTTAAAATGTTATACATATTTAGAACTTAAAATAAGTGTTATGCAGTTTACTTTAAGCTACAGTTACTTTTGTCAGTGAATAAAGCACCTAATTTTGATATTTAATTTACAGTTTAATAACTTAACAGTTTTGATAAACAAATTTAAACATTTAAATAAAACATTATTAGCTTTGATATTTAAACATTAATTTTTATTAAACTTTAAAAATGGATAAAGCGATTCAGTGTCCGCCTGTTGAAGACAGTTCACCTGTTGTTAGTATTCTTAAGTCGGCTGGTACCTGCACTGCTGATGATGGTATGGAGTATGATCATTTTGATAAGATTGTTAAGGAGAAACCTGCCCATTCTTCGTCGTTTAATATGATTAATGAAACTATTAGGAAAAATTTGCCGAAGTGTTCTACTAAGCTGCCTGACTTAAAGCGAAGCGGAATTTTATTTGAAGGTAAGACTTGTGTGCGGGAATTTATAGTTTAAATTGAAGATTATTTTCTTTATAGGAATTTTGATCAATCTGTTTTGGTTGGAGCCTTTTCGGAACTTCTTTCTGGAACTGCTGCTAAGTGGTTTAGAGCAAATAGATTTTTTATTAGTTCGTGGTTAGATTTGAAAGTTGCTTTATTGAAACGTTTTGATAGGTGTGATTTTGACTACTTTTTAGAACATGACCTGCGTATTAGGAAACAAAAATTTAACGAATCACTTCCTGATTTTATTACAGAAATTCTTGATATGTCTAACCGTCTTTCAACTCCTCTTTCGGAGCCAACTTTAATAAATATAATTAAACATAATATGTTGCCAATTTATACACCTTACATTTTAGGTAAAGATATTTTTTCTTTAGACTTTTTCACCGCCTTTGGGAAGGAGTTAGAGCCACTGGTAGACAGAAAGCCGTTTAAGGCGCCCGTTAAAAATGTTAAATTTGTGAAGAATTATTCAAGTGCTGCTCAGAGCACTATTACTTGTTTGAAGTGTGGAGAGATAGGCCACTCATTTAAAAATTGTTTAAAATTTCCTGGCATAATTTGTTTTAAATGTAAGAAGTTGGGGGTCATTACTAAAGATTGTGAGGCGTGTGTTTTGGCTAAGAATAGTAATTCTACTAGTCCAAAAAACTGATTCGGTCGCATCGCTCTCCAGTTTTTGGTGAAACCAAGGATGAGTCGATGTGTAAAATTGTTAATCACGCTTATAGTAACAAACCTGACAAAGCTATTTGTAAAAAAGAATTTTCGGATTGGTTAGAATATTTAAAAACTTTCTTTGGTGTTTATAAGGCTGCTCCTATTCTCTTTGTTAAAAATAATGATTCAAGACCGTTTCTACAGTTCTCAGTTGGTAATCATAAATTTTCTGGTTTGTTGGACAGTGGTTCGAACAGATGTATTTTGGGACGTAATAGTCATCATAAATTTTTTAAATTAGGTTTTAAAATTAAAACATTTTCTGAAATTATTTCAAATTATACTTACACAGCTGATGGTTCCGCACAGAAAGCTATAGGCACTATTGATATTCCTATTACTTGTGATAATAGTACTAAAATTATTAATTTTTTAATTATTCCTTCTGTAGATTATTCTGTCATTTTGGGATTTGACTTTTGGTTAAAATTTGATCTTGCTAAAGAACTTTGGAAAAATATTACTTTCATTGCAGATAAGAATGTTAAACTTGGAACTTGTACAGTTACGGCTGCCGCTGAGCTTGCACCTTCCGAAAATAAAGTATTGGTAGAAACTATTAAACTTTTTGAAGATATCTCGTATGAAAAGATAGGTTTAGGTCATACTCATTTAGTTGAACATAAAATTAACGTTGTTGGTGAACCTTTTAAACAAAAGTGTTGGTCTTTGAGCCCCGCTATACAAAAAATTGTTAATGATGAAATTGATGCTTTACTTGAAGAAGGAATAATACAATCTTCTAAATCTCCTTGGTGTTCTCCTATTGTTATTGTAAAGAAAAAAGATGGTAGTCCGAGACTCTGTTTAGACTCTCGTCGTTTAAATTCTATAACTGTTAAAGATTCATACCCTTTGCCTTATACCTCAAAAATATTAGATAGCCTTCGTGGGGCCCGTTATATTACTGCTATTGACCTTTCTAAAGCTTTTTTACAAATTTATTTGGAGAAATCTTCCCGTGAGAAGACTGCTTTTGCCGTTCCGGGTAAAGGACTGTTCGAATTTGTTAGAATGCCGTTTGGTCTCACTAATGCACCAGCTGAGCTTCAAAGATTAGTAGATAGGATGTTTGGACCTGAATTCGATGGTAAACTATTCCGATATCTTGATGATTTAATTTTGATAAATTTTGAGTTTTCTGAGCATATTGAGGACCTGCGCAGAGTATATAAAATTTTAAAAGATGCCGGTTTAACTGTTAATTTGAAAAAGTGTGAATTTTGTAAGGAAAGACTCCGTTATCTTGGTTATGTAGTTGATAGAGATGGTTTGCACACTGATCCTTATAAATTAGATGCAATAAAGAATTTTCCCCGTCCTGTAACTGTAAAACAATTAAGAAGTTTTCTTGGGCTATGTTCCTATTATAGAAGATTTATTTTTAAATTTGCTGATATAGCTTCCCCTCTTACTAAACTTACTGCTGGTTCTAGAAATTCTAGGAAACCTTTAATTTGGAATGATGAAGCTGAAACTGCTTTCGAAAACCTTAAAGAAGTGTTAATTTCTTCACCAGTTTTGCAACATCCAAATTTTGAGAAACCATTCTTTTTACATTGTGATGCTAGTTCTGTAGGTATTGGTAGTGTATTGTGTCAAGACGATGATGAAGGAGAACAGCATCCCATTGCTTTCTATTCTAGATCTCTAAATAAATGTGAACGTAATTATAGTACAACAGAGCGCGAATTGCTTGCTGTTTTAGATTCAATAGAACGTTTTAGACCCTATGTCGAAGGTATGGAATTTACTGTGGTTACGGACCATTCTTGTCTGAAATGGCTACTGAGTTTAAGTAATCCTACTGGTAGATTAGCTAGATGGGCTACCAGAATTTCTCAATTTACATTTAATATTGTTCATAAAAAAGGTATCTTGCATCAGGTTCCGGATGCGTTATCTCGTGTAGAAATTGCTGCTGTTATTTCGTCCCCTACGGATAATATAGTATTACCTGAGGATGATATAGATGATCCCTGGTATAAAAGAATTTTTGTTAATTGTCAAAAGTTTCCTACTAAATTTAAAAATTTTAGAATTGATAATAATACTTTATATAGATATTGTAAAAGTAAATTTGGTTATAATAATCGTTTAGATTGGAAAATAGTTATTCCAAAGGAACATATTATAGATACTATTCGTTCTAATCATGATGATGTTAATTCTGGTCATCTTGGAGTTCATAAAACATTAAAAAAGCTTAAACAACATTATTTTTGGAATGGGATGTTTAAAGATGTTCATTTGTACATTAAGTCTTGTGATGTTTGCACAGCTTATAAGCATAGTACTTCTCCACCTTTTGGCCATATGATAAACCCTAAAAAAGTAGATTTCCCTATGGTTATGCTTTCTGTTGATATAATAGGAATCTTACCTAAAAGTTATTCTGGTCATAAATACATACTTTCGGTTGTAGATGTTTTTACTAAATATTGTTGGATATTTCCTTTAGCTAAGGCTACTACTTTAGCAATTTGTAAGATTTTTGAAAAAGAAATATTTCTTAAGTTCGGTGTTCCTAAAATTATAGTCTGCGATAATGGTACTCAGTTTACTTCTAAACATTTTGTAGATTTCATGAAAAGTTATAACATTAATAAAATATTTTATAATACTTTGTATACCCCTCAAAATAATCCAGTAGAGAGATATAATAAAACCATCGAAACTTGTATATCATGTTTTGTTAAAGATGATCAGAGGACATGGTCTAAATTGTTGCCTCATGTTCAGTTAGCTTTGAATAGTAGCGTTAGTCTTGCTACTGACTTCACTCCTAACTTTCTCATGTTTGGTAGAGAGTTAATTGTTGATGCCTCGTTGCACAGATTTAGTAATTCTTTTAATAATTTAAATGATGTTAATTTGGGTGAAAGAAATTCTTTTGCTTATTCTTTGAATTCACTTAGTGATATTTTTGTTAGAGTTCAGACTCAATTGTTTAGAGCTTATAAACGTAATGCGTCTTATTATAATAAGGGTCGCAGGGTTATTTCGTTTGCTGTGGGTGATGTTGTTTGGAGGCGTAGTTTTGTTCAGTCTAATGCTCCGGCTTATTTTTCGGCTAAACTAGCACCTAAGTTTGTAAAATGTAAAATCATAGAAAAAGTTTCAGATAACGTTTATGTTTTGAAGGATTTAGAAAAGGGTTACGTTGGGCGTTATCATGTAAAGGATATAATTAAATATTAAAATTTAATATGTTTTGGAATTTACAGGCTCACCGTTGATGTTTTGTTTTGGAGATCATGCTTTTGTAAGAGAGGAATGTGATAGATGTATGTGAGGTTATAGCATTATGTAAGCTTTAGATGATGTATGAAAGGAAACTTCAGGACGAATGTCGATAAGAGTTTGTTCTAAAAGTCAAATCTTAGGTCAATTTGGATAGATAGTAATTTCTCTAGTTTGTTTACCCATAGTAAATGATTTCTTTTGTTTGATTGTACATTTTGTATTATATACCTTGTTTGTTGTATTTTGTTAGTTGCACTTTGTTGTCTACACTTAGGACTAAGTTGGATTAGTTATTTGTAGTCTAATTTTAATTTTGTTTATTATGTAAGTTCTGGATATCCATACCTGGACATGACATTTTGTTCTGACCAGACAATTTATTCTTTTCAGGAAAATTGCTCATTGGTACAGTTTTTTTCTCTTTTGGATGACATTTTGTTTGTCCCTGACATTTTGTTTTTGGACACTATTTTGGTTGTCCAAGACACTTTCTCTTTTGGATGCCACTTTGGTTTTGCCGTTTTGGAAAACTTTTGGTTTGGTTTTCCTTGACCTTTTGTTTGTTGGATTCCATTTTTTGGATACCATTTCTTTTGGGATGTAACGGACATTTTGTTCCGTTATGTTTTCTTTTTTTTTGTGCTTTGTGCCCGGTAAGTCGGATAGTGTTGCGCCGATCACAAATTCACTTTTGTTTGTTTGCTGAATTCTTTTCAGATTTTTTTTTGTTGACTCTGTGCGCAGTAAGTCGGTGGTGTTGTGCTGATCGCAGATGATACTTTGGACGTTTTGTCTAACGTTTGGTTTAGTCGTTTTGTTCGACGTCGCCTTGCTTTGTCTAGGGCGATTGGTGTCTGCTTTTGGACGCGTTGTAATCCGACGTGTTCGCGTTGTTTTGCGATCTGGAGGTCGTAGTCGATCACGAGAGCTTTTTGATTCGGTGACTGTTGTTGTCCAACCGATATTAATTTGCTGTGCTTTCGATGGTCCGGAGGAATGTGTTATTAGACTCGGTGACCTTAGTGTCCAACCGATTTCCCATAGTTTGAAGGAAGGAGAGTTTCTGACTCGGTGACCTTAGTGTCCAACCGATTTCTCATAGTTTAAAGAAAGGAGAGTTTAGACTCGGCGACCTTAGTTGTCTAACCGATATCTTGTGGGTTGTAGAGTAGGAGTTTGTTTGATTTGGTGACATAGTTGTCTAACAAATTCAATTAGTTTTGTGTCGACGTTAGGGTCTGACCATATTTTGTTTGAGATTCGTTTTGGTGTTGGGTTATAAACACATTGTTGTTTTATTTGTTTGGAATAATAAGTTTGGTGTTGGTGTTTCAATATTTATAAACTTGGGTTTAGAATTTTCGTTTTTTTTGTGTTTTCAAAATCCCTTGTACTCCAACTAGAGTAAAGTCTTTGGTAGAGTTTGATAGAGTTTAGTAGAGTCTTAGTAAAGTTTTGATAGAGTCTTTGGTAGAGTTTGTCATAAAAGTAAAAGTCTTTTCTTTTATTTTTTTTTAGGAAGGGACGGGTTGTAATGTCATATTTTAGCTCGACATTACATCTTCATTTTTTTCTTTACCAGAACGTATTAACGTTAGGCTGTATGGGCGATTGCCTTTGTCTTTGCTTTAAAAACATTCTCGCGGTGGTGTCAATGTGACAGTTTCCGGATTTCGTTTCTTTTTGCAACGCATCGCTATTATGGCGCTTGCATAATTTTGTCGGAGATGAAAATCTTGTAGAATCCGGTTTGGATGATGATTTTGAATCTTTAAAAAAAGGGCATTAATGCCTTAATTGTTTTATTTTGGTAAGTCAGAACGTATTTATTGGAATTTCGTGTTTTCTAAATCACATGTAGAAATTGGTTACTTATTGCGAACGTTTGTTCCAGCACTTTGTTTGCAACTGTTTGGCGAAAGCTTCATTATTCACTATGAATATTTAGCTTCATTTTATGGAAGACGGTGAGTTTTTTTGTCGAAAGCCCTTGTGGTCAATTTACTAAGCGCATGGACTTGTGCTAACGAGTGTTTTTGTTTTCAGCCCTCGTGCGTCTTCCATCATCTTCCAGGATCTTCCATGGTCTCCCATCGTCTTTCGGACAGCTTTTGTCTAACTTCCAGAGCTTCTAATCTTCTAGATGTCTCTTAATGTTGTCGTCGACAATGCGGCCACTCGCATTGCTTCGCCGGAACGCTTATAACGGTACCTAATTTATAAAAGCCAAGGTTAGTAATTTAATATCCTATTGGTTTAAAATGGTGCTATATTCACAAAAATATTAGTTATGTTCACAACATATTGTTAGAGTCACGATACAGTGTTTTGTTTAATTTAAATTTATAGGTCTAGTTCCTATGTGTCAAGACAATTAGTCTATTTGACCTTCTTTATATTGAATACATTTAAAATACATAACATGTAACTTTAGAATGCTATCTTGCGGATAACTTTATATCCACAAGAAGAAACGTTGTTTGTTAGTATTAACTTATGCGGTAAGAGTTAGCAAGGGATTTTAAAATAAAACAATGGTTCGGAGTAATTAGTTTTATTTTTTAGCCACCTCCCTGCAGATTAAAAGTCAATCTTTCCGATGACATTCCGAGGTAAAATTTGTTTTCTATATATTTAATTTGATAGTGATACTACTGTCTGGCGCCCGAGTTTTAATTTAAGGGTAATTCCCTTTTAATATTTTGCCTTTACAAATTTTCTTATTTTACATGACAATTGGCATTGCATTTGCAACCTTTGGTCTTATTTAACATGTACAATCCGTATTTTACATGACAACGTGTTAGTGATAAAGGTGTTGTTATGTGAATTTGTTTAAATGCCAACACTCACTGGCAAATTTATTAACACATTTAAGTGAATTTAACACTGTAAGTACTTTAAAACAATTAAAATAAAATAAATTCTATGGAGCAAATTTAAGATGTCTATCTCTCTCAAAGTACCCGCCTTTATCCACATTATTTATCCACGTCTTCATTGCTATCAGTATAATATAAATAATAATAGGTATCGGTATAAAGTATTATAATAGTAGAAAAACGAAGTCAGTGAAACTATTTTAATGTTTATTACATTAGTCCATCACATACAATAGATAGCTTTATAAAAACGAAGTAAAAATAAAGAACAACTGAACTTTAATTGTAGGCATTTAAGTCACCATCAATATTCTGCGCTAACTATTCTATGTCCACAGCGTCAAAACTAGATTGCTCTCTCTTTATTCACCTGAACATGGCGTCTTTGAGTCTGTTATGCCGCGTCCACACGCTTGGCAAACCTCAACAAGCCGTCACAAATTCAAACAAGTGGACAGCGCTTGTAGCCGATCCGTCGAGTGTAGGTTTCAATCCAAACGTTTGTAGAGGTTTGGAGTTTGCGGCAAGTGCCAAGCGTGCGGACGCGGCATTATTGGATTGTTTAGAAAAATAATAGCAATATTCTAAATAATCTAAGTATCTTTGCATTCTCACATGTGGTAGAGATCTCTTGTATTTTGTTTACTTTTGAGTCATAATTGGTGCACTTCCAAAACACACACGATGGCATTTTTGATATATTTTGGTAAGGACACAGGAACTACGGTGCGACACGCTCGTGATTGCGCTCGACGCAGACTAAATACAATACAAAACGTCCCAATTAGGACGTATTTGAGTCTTCACATCGCGCGCGCTTATAACATAATATCTGCTTCTTGTTTTATTTATTAATATCATTGCTTAAAAAAACTTACAAAAGTAACCCTGTTTCACAAATCATGATTTGCCTGGCAAAGGTTTTTTCTCAAACACATTCCGAGTGAAAACAAACTTTATGTTAGAGAAAATAAAGCTTAAGAATGTATACGGTCTAATATGTGTACTCTCCGAGGTCCTCATTCCTGGATTCCGTGTCTTCTGTTTCCTCCCGCAGGATAGCATTGCCGTCAGTCTTGTCGACCCGTGAGCTTTGAGCTTCTTCGTTCACAAACCGGAAGTTGTTGGGATTTTCTAATTTGTTAACCTCACTCCTTATCAGAAGTACTATGTAAGTTTGCAGAACTGAAAATAATTGAAGAATTAATAAATAATTTCTACGCTCACACCAATTATCTAGCCCAAGGTATGCTTAGATAACGGATAAATATGTATATGTTAACGGAACTGTATGCAATCCGTCATTGTATACAATTCCTAGGAAATGCATGTAATTCCTAAAATCGCCCGGAAATGTGTGAAATAAATTATGTAAGACACATTTCCTAGGAAATCTATACATTTTTTACATAGCAATAGGAAATGTAAAACATTTAAGAGGCCTATTACATCTCGACTGTGATTTTTGCGTAAAATGGCCAATTTTGGCGTTAGCGATCTCAGAAACAAAAATACATTAACAATTATGACTTATTGAATAGTGTAGAATAGCTATTGGAATAGTGCGTAGCGGCCTCGCTTTTTGTAAATTATGCATAACTTTTTAATTAAACCCAAAACTGCAGAGAAAGATTTTCATAAAGTACGCGAAGGCACTTTTTTGAGCTACTGCTCTAAACAAGTGAAATAAAAAAATTAAAATGTAATCTCTTATATAGTCGAATAGTGCGCAGCGGCCTCGGAATTCTTAGATATCATTGATTTTATATAGGAAAAAAATCTTATTCTAAACCAAAAAACTTCGAAAATCGCTATAAGTTAACTGTGAATTTCTCCTGTCTACGATAATATTATTGAGCAAAATTTATACCAGAGTAATTGTTACTTCATGATTATCATATTTCGATAAAAACGATAAATACAGCTGCAAAATTACTACAAAATGCGATGCGCCGGCCGTATGAATTCAACTTTTGCTCACAAAATGGAGATTTGTAATATTATGCACAAATTTATTATCCTATTTCGATAAAAACGATAAATACAACTGCAAAATTACTATAAAATGCGAAAATGGGCATTTTACGCAAAAATCACATTCGAGATGCAATAGGCCTCTTAAGATATTCATGGGTACGCGGGGATAGTTGGGGATACTAGCTGCCCTACTCCTGTAGGTCACGTGCTAGGTTAGAAATTTTTATTATTATATTTTTTTATTAGTCAACAGAAATACTATTAACAGAAATTTAAGACTGTACTGTATGATTGTTACCGGATTGTCTCAACGAGTGCCTTTTAGAGCCACCGCACACATTATATTTATAGCATCGGCGATCGGCGATTTTGGAGCCACCGCACACATGATACTTTCAGCATCGGCGATCGGTGATTTTGCGACTGGCATCGCGTTTTGGCGACTCTCTGCGTTCGATTGCAGTATCCAAATCGCGCGTTGTAGCGATTCAGTCGCTGAATTCAGCTTCTAAAAAGCGTCTAAATCGCCGATTGCCGCTGCTAAAAGTAGCATGTCTGCTCTGGCCGTAATAAAAATTATTATTTCTCATTTTAACAACGTGTTTTATTACAGAAAGCATTCTTTTTATACAATTCCTAATACGATATTGGAATTATATATAATTCCTAGGAAATGTTTACATTTACCAGGACATGTATGTATTCAATAATTTTTAAAACAATATTTTACACATTTCCTAAATAATTTCGGAATTGTATACATTTCGTAGAAGTTGTACACAATTCTTAGATTTCATACATTTCCGGTAACATATACATAAACAGAAAAAACACCTAGACACGAAATCGTTTTAGAAACACAGTTTTTTTCTAAATTGACCCGACTGGGAATTGAACCCGTTACCTAAGAGATGGCGCGACGGCAGAACCGGCGCGATAACCACTCGACCATTGAGGTCGTCAAGGAAGAAAACAGTGGGATCAGCGCCCGAAGTGTTACAAATTTAATGCTGCAATTTTGTCAATTTAGATTTTTTTTATTTAAAACTTCAGAATATCGTAAAATCGTTAGACAGTGCACTAACCCTCTATCAATACTTGAACATAAAACTGCTGCTTTTCGTGGTAGTTTCAAATATAATGCTAATACTAAGTGTTCGAATAATCTACCTCCCCCACTGCGAGATACAGGAACTATATTTAAACGCGCTTATAAGGCTCATTTACTTAAAATCCAAAAATCCACTTAGCTATTGTATATTTATCTGTTTATTTATTTTTTTGTTTATTTTTAGGTTTTTAGTATTGCATTTGTTTCTTGTTTTTATTTTTTTTATTGGCCTTTTTAATGAAGTAAGTACCGTACTATAGCCTGACCGCAACCGCTGTACCGCGCCTTAGGTATGCGCGGGTGGTGGGGGGAGTGGGAAGTAAAGAGCATGAACTCACATGAGATTCGTAGTGTTAGACAGATCTTACGATATCGAAGCACAGTTTATCGAAGCTTTATATTTACGAGTATAATTACATCCAATCCGTTTTTGTCCAGTATGATTTTTAGATAAGTACAATTAAAGAACCAATATAAATGAAATAAATCTTTAATTCTTGGAAATATATAATATAAACTTTCTTTGTTTGCTTTTCTTTTCTTAAAATATTCGGCCACTTTAAAAATGACAGTCTTGATTATCTCGAGCTAATGCACGACCCATTTTTAGATATTTTATCTCATGTGCGTCTGACACACTAGTTGCCGCCGTGAGCGATGACGGCAGACTGACAAAATGGAGCAACTGTTTCGCCCCCCCGCCTCGCCGCTCGCATACCCAAGACGCGGTACAGCGGTAGCGGTCTATTCTTATGTAAAAGCACAAAAAAACATTATTCATAAATACTTCCATATTTATATTTACTACAGTTTTAATATATTATAGACGCAGGGCATCGTGCGTTCTCCTACCCGGATTTCGGCAGAATATCAGTGTTGTGGCCTTGGCTGCAACAAAAAAACTGAGTCGGCGCCCTTTGGTTGACTCAACACTACATACATTGTTATCGTACCAATCATTGCTTTTTGATTTAAATTTTTATTATTTATCTTTTATTTTGTATAACCTTTTATAGGTATGTGTTAAGTATAAGATACCAATAAAGTTATTATTCATTCATTCATTCATTCATTCATTTTAAATTTTAAGAATAAAATATTTTGTTTAATACACATAATACAGTAGTTGAACCGGGCCGTATTCTTGAGTTATATACCTACGGCTAGGTGGAACGCTAGGGTTGGCGCCTACAAAAATAAAGCAGGCGTGTGTAGATTTGTATTGTAAGTACCTATGTGTGGAGTTTTAGGTTCAGGAATAAAACATGCCATCGAAAACATACTTGTAAAAAAACCAAGTCTCGCAACTCAGTTCTTCTACCGTATAATGTTGTGAGATCCATGTAATACCAAGTCGGTTGACTTGGCCCTTTGCTGAAGCCCCTCCCCCCCTTTCGAGCCTCACGTGATTAATGGACGGCCACTTAAGGTTGCTTCAAACTTATCAGTGAAGTCACAGTTCCGACACAGTACCGGCCTAAAGCGAAATATACTTTCATACAATTTCTATGCACGTTGTCAAAACGAATACGTTCGTGATTTGCCGGTGGCGGCACTGACACTGAGAGCACTAACACTGACAAGTGGGGATGCGTTCATAGAGAATGTATGAAAAGGATTGTGCCGGTACTGTGTCGGAACTGTGACTTCACTGATAATAATATGTGTGAAGCAACCTTAAAAGAAATATTTTAAATTCATAATAGACTCTATGAACTACCTACTAACCATATAGGTGTCAATAAATACACAAAGAAAGATTAATAAAAACTTCGCTTACCGAGTGCCATGCTTATAATTATAATTGTCTGGAACATGTCCATCCAATACCAGAACCTGTCAAAATACGGGCCGAAGTTTGTCGTCTGACTTACGATGATCGCGATGAAGCCGACGATGTAAATGGAAAGCATTACCAAACTGTAGTAGTAATATATTTTTAGCCCTTTTCGATTTTTCTAGAACAAATATGTAAAAAGGATCAGCCTTACATCAGATCAGATCAAATCAGTTCATGCTTGCTTTATAATGTAATTGGGTTTAGTGGTGGCGAGGAACTTATAGTTCCTTTAGCAAAAGTGACTTTAGAATCTCCAGAGGTGTTTTTATAGGTTGGCCTCATGCAGATTCTCCCATACATCGTTAGATTAACGGGGTTGCATGACGGGTCAGTCTGTTAACAGACTGACTTATTGTTCAACAATAATTTTAACTTACACTTTGAAGGGCGGAAAGAAGCAAGGCCAGCGCATTAGCTGATGGTGAACTTAATGCCCCAAGTCTGTGCCAGACGACCAGTAACGATAGCAGATCAAATAAAGAAGGCTGTGTTAAGAAGATTTAAACCTGTGCCCTGCCAATTAGGCTATCGTGGCTGCATCCGACTTGTGCAAAATTTTTAAACTGTATTTCAGAAGTTACTAGCATATTCAACAAAACTATTTAAGTTGTAGTTGAAACGGGGAATTTACTAGTTAGAGGAATATGTTACACAAATAGATAGTTTTAAGGTTACTTGAATAGAAAATAATACAAAATTTTGCTCCTTTATTTTGTCATTGTTTCCAGCTGTGACTACCTATAATTGTCAATGGTCTCCCAATATAATAAACAACAATGTTTGTGTATCTTTGCAGATTTGTTCAACAGATAAAACTTTTTTTGATAACGTATTTACTTATTTATTAAATAATTGAATATAATGTATGGTTCACGCTTACCATGTGCCCGGCGACAATAAACAAAATGGTAAACAAAATGTCCGCAAACACAGCGATGTCCAACGTAAGAGGACCTCGGTAACCTCGGAAACCGCCGCGGTCACCCATATAACTGTATACTTTGACTGTTTCAGAAGTGAGAATCAAGGCGGCGAAACCTATGACAACCTGGAAAAGGCAAAATATTATCATCATCATCATCCATCAACCTATAAACATCTCACTGAGCTCAAGCCTCCTCACATGGTCTGTGTTCAAAGGTCATCACATTCAACGGCATTCCCTTCATTTACGATAGCCGTACAATAGTAGATTGTTATACAAGGGGCTAAAATGACCCATTATATACGAGGTAGTTTTACTACCGAGCTTTAGCGAGGGAGTAAAAAGAAACCGAGTTTGAATAGGTTTTTAGCGCCGTGTGTTACACTCTGCTTTTCACTGCGAATGCGAGAAAATAAAACAATCCAATACAATATGAATTGGTTTATTTTATTAAAAATTAACCCGTTAGTTGCTTTAACGACACCCAATGGATAAGAGAGGGGTTGGTAGTATTATTTTGATGAGCCCATCGCCGCTCTATTCTGTTGGATAATAGGTATGTGCAGTCTTTCCATCTCTTCCCTTGGGTGTCGTAAAAGGCGACTAACGGACTAATGACTGCGCATACATCCAACAGCATAGAGTGGCGATGGGTTTATCAAAATAATACTACCAACCCCTTTCTTCCCTTGGGTGTCGTAAAAGGCGACTAACGGACTAAAGACTGCACATACATCCAACAGGATAGAGCGGCGATGGACTCATCAAAACAATACTACCAACCCCTCACTTTTCTTCGATGTCGTAAAAGGAGACTAACGGACTAAAAACTGCACATACATCCAACAGCAAAGAGCGACGATGGGCTCATCAAAATAATACTACCGACCCCTCTCTTCTCTTCGGTGTCGAAAAAGGCGACTAATGGACTAAAGACTGCACATACATCCAACAGCATAGAGCGGCGATGGGCTCATCAAAATAATACTACCAACCCCTCCATTTCCTTGGGTTTCGTAAAAGGCGACTAATGGACTAAAGACTGCACATACATACAACAGCATGGAGCGGCGATGGACTCAACAAAATAATACTACCAACCCCTTTCTTCCCTCGGGTGTCGTAAAAGCGACTAACGGGCTAAGGGCTCACCACCTAAGCACATGTGCAGACTGTGCACTTGTTTCTTGCATGAGCGTGGAATGTGTGGGCGTGGTCTGTGTTGTCCATAGATTCAAATGATTACTTATTTTACCTAAACTTTAATAATAACTATCTCAAAAAAGTTGTTGATGTAAACAGTAATAAGTCGAGTCTTTATTCATGATTATTTTACTTATGACTAAATACTTTTTCGTTTATTAGTAGTAGTAGTAGTAGGCTTATTGTCATGTCACAGACAAAAAAAAATACTTTTTCCCCTAGGGCAAAAAAAGCTATTTTAGCCTCGCTCTAGAACGCAATGACGGTCTTTTTGAGCAAGAAGAGTGAAAAGACAATTGCTGCTACCCATATAGCGCATGGGTGACTAAATTGTCATGAGTTTCTTATCGTGTTGGGAGCTGAAGTTGGTCTGGGTAAGCAGTCGTTGACACCCACCAAGGTCACCATTTCATTTTCATTCAGTACTACGGAAGGCACGTGAAGCCGTTGATCCCGGTTGTTTTAGTTAGATAGCTGGCAGACTTTAGAACCCATTAGCCCAGTGCATTATGGCCCAATTACCTTATTTGATGTTGTTCATGAGGGCAAGCCGGAGCCCAGCGGTGTGATGTTTATAGGCTGATAATGAAGGTCACCCTTTCTAGGGAGTTGCATCTTATTCGATTTTTATCATATTATTATAAGTATCATATAACTGTGTCGCGTAGCGAAGAAAGAATACTACCACACCCTCTCTTCCCTTGGGTGTCGTAAAAGGCGACTAAGGGACTAAAGACTGCACATACATCCATCTGCCTATGCAGTTCATGCGATGCGATGCGGTGCCATCGCAGCTCTATAGCTGCGATGGGCTCACCACCTGGCACGCTGAGCACATGTGCAGTCACTATTTGTTGAAATAAGTGGACTATAATAGAGTTCTGCTTATGCTGTCTTCATTGCTCATTGCTCATGGTATCGCAGCTGGAACTACGGGTCCGGCTGTGTTTATCAGGGGTACTATGGGGTTCCGGTTCATGCCCCCCGCTGGTTGTGCCTTGACTGGTGCCAACAAGCACAAGCCACTACGAGTCCAACCCACGTCCGGATCCCGCTGGAGATCCGGACGTGGGTTGGACTCGTAGTTGCTTGTGTTTAGCTGTAGAGTTTGGGAATATTCGTTTGTCCCGGTATTGTGTGCCAGGACTTCCAAACTCGCTCACAGCGAGCGGGGCCTAGTAGCGGTCTCTGTGGGGCCAGCAGCGAAAAGTCCTGCGGGGAACGTGAGTTTCCCTTATACATAGTTGGCAGCTTTGTCCGGTGGTTCTCATTGGACATTAGTGTTGACATCTCCGGTACTAGTCTGGACAACTAGTAGAGGCGGCCCCCTAGATGCCGTAGCCTCCGGTCCAGCCAGCCGCGTAGGACGTGGGAATTGGCTAGGCGCCCAGATGGGTCCCAGGAAGTAAGTATGTTTACTACTCCGCGACCAAGGTGGACACTTGGGAGTCGACTTTAGAGTTGACGACCCGAGCAGTGGCAACTGCGAGTTGTGCCCTTCGTGCAACGAGAAGTGAGCGAGCTTGACAGCTCCGGTTACCTATCTGGACAGTTGGCAGTGAACTACACGTGTTCACGGGGAAACTCTCCCGAGAACTAGTCTTATGAGTACCGAATGAAGAGCGCGCTCCGGCGGGCACTGATTTGGCGTCAAGACATAACGCAGATGGTCACCTGCGCGAGTATTTTGCTGGCGCAGGGACGTCTGGCACTTCTAGCATAACCTAACGATTGTTCTCGAGGTGCCAGTATAAATAAAACTTAGTGAATAAGGAGAGGGGATGTCCCATTGCCTGTCTCTGACTAACCCTTTGGAGATAATAGTCGTGATCATATATATGTATGTATGTATGTTTATCACTCTCGCGCTATTATCTTTGCGATTTTCATATTTGAAACCCTTGTTAGGTACTAACCCAATTACACAGTTAAATTTATTTATAACGCTTCAAAGAATCTTATCAAATACGTTTAAAAATAAAAATGCGTTTCCCGTTGTTGTCGTAAGATGCGTCAGTCGTTAAAACCCATCAACCTACATTGCACAAGCGTGGTGAAATATGGCCCCATCTGTTGTGTTATGTATATTTAAAGCCTCCAAAATTAAAAGGCATGTCCAAAGGGTGCAGAGATTGTACTGTATAAATCCTCTAAGAAAGGACATTACACAAGTTTCTTTGTGTTACTGAGCCAGAACACGAGCATTTGACCCGCCTGATGGTACACGAGCGCAGCAGCATGGACTTGAGCATTGCCAAAGGGATCACGCACTCGCAAGCACCTTGAAGCTTCATTTCTTAGGGATGAATTATATTAGACCGGGCCGTGCAGCGTGCGTGGCCCGGACAGGACACTGATTTGAGACATTGCATACATTTTGTATGAAGCAGTTTATATTACACAGTGCATGATCCGTGTCCCGTCCGGGCCCGGGCGGGACACGGCCCGGTCTAGTATAAATACGAAATGTATGTAACTTTTCAAATCAGTGCCCCGTCTGGCCACGTACACGGCACGCGCACGCCCAGTGCACGGCCAGGTCTAATATAATTCATCCCTTATGCCTCTATTCCCTGTATTTTTACTGAATACATAATTGACCTAGAAGTATAGACAAGAACGTTCATACAAACCATTTGTTCAAATTCTGGAATGAGGGACCTAAAGTTCGCTGCAGCCGCTGCAGCGCTTAAATATTTAAATGTCGTCTAATCAACAGACAGATATCGCAGCGCCGCAGCGCCAGATCGATCAAAGACAACGTAGTGTGTATCAAGATGGCGGCGTCTTAAACAGATTGTCAATAACAATAAATAAAAAAATATATCTTTTCTATTCTAATATTACGATATAACTACATAATAATGACTTGAATAACAATTAATTTCACTTACTTGACAACTGAATTGTAGTAAACGTCTAGGTGTACACTTTGAAAAGAAATAAAGAATTATTTTCGCCGCTCCGCACGCGCGAATGTCAAAGCCACACTAAAGTATGGTGCCGAGTCGACTCCGCAGATGAGTGGAACATAGTGCGTGTTCGGAAGGGCCCATCTAGTGTAACGTATATATCGCTGGAATACATACATAAATAGATTCACGACTATTACCTTCCAAAGGGTTCAAGTCAAGTCAAGTCAAAATATTATTATTCAATAAACTCAATTAATAAGTACTTACTTTGAATCGTCCAAATCTTTTTTAACCTACCACCCATTCAGGACATAATTTTTTAACTGTGGTAAAGAATGGGCGCAAGAAACCACAGCGCACAAAAGCAACGACATTTACAAACAAAAAAAAAAGGATATGTCGTTACCAGGTCAATACAAAATATGAATTTAAAAAATAATAAATGATGCAATACAAAACTAAAATACCATGTAGTATCAATAAAGACAGTTAGAAATAGCTGTTGGAGTGCTTGCAGCATTTCAGATCCAAGCTGTTTTGTCTTCTGTGTAATCCGACACTTTTTAATTAGCTTTTTTATAAAGCTTTCTTTGGTTTTGATTTTAAATTTATTAAGATCTAATTTCTGAATATCATTTGGTACTTTGTTGTAAAATCACAATACACAGACCCTTAAAAGAATTATTTATTTTATGGAGCCTAGTATAAGGTAGGTACTGTTAGTTTGTTCTACCTTCTAGTGTTTACATTGATAGTTATATCATACTTATATTGATTCACTACTATTACCTTCCAAAGGGTTAGTCAGAGACTAGGCAATGAGGACCGCAGAAGCAGTCCCCTGCCATAGTCCACGTTTCACCAAATTGTAACTGTAGAGGCCATCGCCGCTCTATGCTGTTGGATGTAGGTGCAGTTTTTAGTCCGTTAGTAGCCTTTTACGACACCCAAGAGAGGACAGCTTTTAGTGAGCCGCTATACCACAGGGCTCTTTGGATCTGGTACTCTTTAAAAGACGGAATGCTGTAATATAAAGCAATGTTGCTTGGCGGCAGTAATAGGTATTCCGTCTTGATCACGGGATACGTATGCCGGAAGCACAGACCACTGCCAGTAGTCACGGGCGGGGCGCTAATCATATTACACACATACATACATAATTATAATCACAACTATTATCCCCGAAGGGTTAGTCAAAGACTATAGGCTACCATAGTCCACTTTTCACCAAATAGCGACTGCACATGTGCTCAGCGTGACAGGTGGTGAGCCCATCGCCGCTCTATGCTGTTGGATGTATGTGCAGTCTTTATGTCCGTTAGTCGCCTTTTACGACACCCAAGGAAAGAGAGGGGGTGGTGGTATTCTTTTACCGCTACGCGACTCGGTTAATCATATTACGACAATAAGACTACATACCAATTTGATATACGCCCAACCCAGCAGGCCGTACCGCAGCGGGATACAAAAGCAACACCGCCTAAACTCGGGGACTTCGACACGGGCGCGCCACATTTTTGTATCTTTAATTTATTTACCAACTAATGGTATGCAAAGTCACAGAAGCGCAGTTAAATAGTGCTCTTTGTGGCAATCACCAACCAACTGTGTGTGTGAACCTGCTTCCCGGAGATAAAGCATTTTTAATACTTATTAAGTAAATGTTTAATTGCGTTGCCTTCACACTCCCACTTTTGTCGTTATCAACGCTGCATTTGGTTTTATGGATTTGAAAAAAAATACAAATTCAAATGATAAATACTAACTAATAATTTTTTTTTTTATTGTGGCACGCCATAATGGCTTCACGCTGCCTGATGAAAAGCAGCCAGTGAAGCCCAAGAAGTGAAAGCGTTCATCACAGCGCTACCACGCTATGCCGAACGCTCTCACTATGGCGGCCTGCATAAATGCTTTTTCACGCCCCGCTTAAATAACCCGGGAGAGAAAGAGGAAGGAAACACGTGTGCGGGAAGCGCATTCCACATACGGGCAGTTCGGCAAAAGAACGATTGTCCAAACTTTTTGGTACGTGTCTTGATGGTCAGCACGGTATGAGTGTGGCTTCTAAGACCTGCACGCGTCGATCTGGAAAGGAAAGGAGAGGGAGGGATGCGGTCCTCAGAGCATTCACCGTGGTAAAGGCGGTAGAAAGCACTAAGGGAAGCAATGTCCCTACGTAGCTGTAACGGCTCCAGACTGGTCGTAACGTCATCGTTACCGATAATACGGACAGCACGTCTTTGCAACCTGTCAAGAGCTTCGAGCAAGTACTTGGCGGATCCGTCCCAAAGATGAGAGCAATACTCCACGCAGGAGCGCACCTGAGTCTTATACAAAACACAACGTTGCTCCGGCGTGAAGAACCGCTTCACCTTGTTCAGGATTCCGAGTTTACGTGAGGCTGTGGTTATAATGCTCTCAATATAGCTCTTCGGGTTGAGGTCGCTGTGTATGTCTATACCTAAGAGACTGAGACCAGTCTGGATGGGTAATAGGTTGCTCTGGAAGGAGGGTTGGGGAAGAAATGCGGACTTTTTAGCAGTGACAGCGCAGACCTGTGTTTTTTTGGCATTGAACTGGACCAGGTTATCAGAGCCCCATTTATAAATGCGGTCTAACTCCTCGTCCAGCTCAATGACAATCTTCCGTCTCGACTCCACTACATCGGCCTGCTTTGCCGCAGGGTGACCCAAATAACGCCGATGTACTGTACTGTCGTCTGCATAGCAATGAATGTTACCCAAGGATAACATATCATTGATATGCAGAAGGAACAGCGTGGGCGATATTATAGAACCCTGCGGCACTCCGGCGTTCCCCTGCAGAAACTGTGAGGCACTGCTTTCGCAGAGTACGCGAATGCTGCGCTCATGCAGGAACCCGGCGACCCAATCGCATAGGCGAGGTGGCAAGCCGTATGACGAAAGCTTGGAGAGAAGCGAACGATGCCAAACTCGATCGAAAGCCTTGGAGATGTCCAGGCTAACAGCCAGTGCTTCTCCGTGCTTGTCCATTGCTTCACCCCACAGGTGTGTTATGAACGCCAGGAGATCACCCGTTGATCGATTCGGTCTGAACCCGTATTGTCGATCATGAATCAGGGAGTGATCTTCTAGGTAGCGAATGAGTTGTCTGTTTATGATTCGCTCAAAAACCTTGCAAAAGACAGAGGTGACAGCAATAGGTCGATAGTTGGCTGGGTCAGACCTATCCCCTTTTTTGGGGACCGGCTGGACGTTCGCCTTTCTCCAAGCCTCCGGCACAATTCCAGTAGAGTACGAGAGGTGGTATAGGCGTGTCAGTACTGGAGACAACTCGGGAGCACATTTTTTAAGGATGACTGCCGATATACCGTCAGGATCGCTAGCCTTCCGCACATCAAGTGACTGCAGCACGGCACGGACGTCACGTTGTCTGATTTGGACGTCAGGCATTGAGGAACCACAGTGAGGGATGGTAGATGGTTCCGCGCCGCAGTCATTGACACGCGAATTCGCCGCAAAGAGCTTCGCTAAGAGGTTAGCCTTGTCTAGCGGCCGATGGGCCAACGAGCTATCAAGGTACCGCACTGCGGTAGGGGGAGCAGAGAAGGCGTGCAAAAGCTGCCGACGAGTAGTGCCATAAACGCCGTTTAGACTCCACTAAGGGAGAGCTTTTACGGCGCAGTACGGTGGCACCAACCAGGCAATGGTCAGAAGTGCCCAACGGAGCACTTATCGACACTCTGTACCCGGCTGGTCGACTCGTCACCAGTAAGTCTAGCAGGGAAGGCGCTTGACCCGATATATCTGGAATCCTGGTGGGCTGGAGAACCAGTTGAGTCAGATCATTCGTGAGAGCGAATGCGTGGGCAGATCGGCCTTCGTGATCTGTTTTGGAAGAGCCCAACCAGGTCTCATGGTGGGCATTAAAATATCCCAAAAGTACCACATCGGCAGACGGAAACCGCTCCTGTACGTCGTCAACTGCTTGGCTCAGGTAGTCGAATAACCGAGTTGTCTCGTGGTCTCCGGAGTGGGAACGGTACAGGCAAGCGTAGACATGGCTCTCGGAACCAAGATCCACGTGTACCCATAGGACGGAGAAGGAGGGGTCCTCCAAGCAGCTCAAACGTCGACAGCAAACATCCGTCCTGACGAAAAGGCATACTCCGGCTTTCGCGAGGAAGCATTCCTCAAGCACGTAGCCAGGGTAGTGCAGATATGCAATGTCGGCAGGACGGCGGATCTGTGTCTCCGTTAGAAAGAGCAATGCAGGCCGGGCCGTCTCAAGGTGTTGGTGGACGGCGTTAAGTTTTGTTGGTGTCCACGGATGTTAGTGAACTCCACCTCAAAAAGCGACTTGATGGTGGGGAAGTGGGATGCCGCTGTCTGACCTGCATTGTTTTTAGACACTGACATGGTGGTTGGATGGGGGCGTGAGTAAAAGGAGATGCTGTGGCGGCAAGGGGGAAAAGACAAATTGTGGGAGACTAACATGAACTGGTGCATGTAGTTGTTCGGTAAGACGTTAATCGACCCGCCGGACGGAAGGGCCCCCGTACCCCCCCGAAAGTAGTCGCCGGATCCCACCAATCCGGTCACCAACCGGCACGACGAGCCACTTCGGGATTATGCGCGACCTGGTGGAGCAGCCTCCTAGGGTGGTTAGCCCTAGTTGGGCTCCTGTACTATGCCGCGGGCGGCCAGCGGCACCACCGTTTCTACGCGTCTCCCTGGCCGGCGAATCGACCCAAGTCAACCGAACAATGCGTTCACAAAGACTCCCACCGGACCTTGACCCTGCCGCCACCGCACCTCCCCAAGCTCCGGTATTACGGCTCTAAACCCGGAACGCGTCCTGTGTCGAGCACCGAACACTTGGCGGGTTTTACGAGTCCGCATGGTGGTAGCGCCGGACGAGCAAAGCTCTCCCACCAGCAAAATCCCTTTAGTCGCCTCTTACGACACCCGCTAAGATATAAGGGAGGGGGTGGTGCAATTCTGACCCGGCACCACACGGGGTAACTATACTAATATAAATGTTAAATGTGAAACTAAAATTTTGTTTGTTTGAATTGAACCGATTTTGATGATTTTCGGCAAAGAGATAGGTGCGCCCCTGAAGACGGTTATAGGCGGTTGTGGTAAATAATAAAAGTCTAACCATCGCTTTCCAGTGTTTCATTACTATTATTTTTAGTTAGTAGCCGGCTTAGTATCATAAAAAAAGAATGATTATATATTACTAAGTCGGCTAACAAATTACGGATCGAGGATGGAGAGCGGCCACCTTCATTCAGTTCAGTTCAGTTCTTATGCCTCTATGCCCTGTAATTTCACTGGATCTAGTACGCTTTAAATCGAAATGCAGCAATTTAAAGCAATGCTGCTTGTCGGTAGAAATAGGAATTAAGGTGGTCGCTAACCAGCTGCAGTCTTATTCTGGGAAGAACCTACCGCTATCCTGCTACCATCCGTCTTGACATGCTAGAAACTTGTCCTATTACCTTACAGCTACTTTATAGAAACTTGGACTCGCACCTTATTTAGAATACTTATGCAGATATAGTTCATTAATCCTAAAAGTCCTAAAAGTGATGTCAGGTAAACCGTTTCGCTTTAGCACAGACGAGCTATACGAGGAGTGCAAGGTTCTGCGAGTTCGGCAGCTGTACATACTAAAAGCCACTGCAACCATGCACAGTTTCGTTCTGCGCTCTCCGGAATATGAGCGACTGATTCATCAACGTGTTTATAAGATCCCTGTCCCGCGGGTTCGTACTTCCTTTGCAATGCATCAATCGTTATTTCTTCTGCCGCGTATCTACAATGTAATTAGTCGCAAAGTAGATATAAAAATGGTTACTACGTGTAAAGCTAAGAAAAAAATCGAATCATTTCTTAAAGGGCTAAACTATGAAGAGACAGAAAACTTACTTCTATTTTTAACATAAACCTCCATCTCGCACATACACACACACACATGTAATTATACACACTCACTCACTACACTCGCACGCACACACACACATAATACAATAGGTAATATGCTGGAAATGTCTGTTATTTGTTCTTTGTAGGTACTTTGTTTTATGTCAGTTAGTAATTTTAAACGTTTTATTTATTATTTATTATTATAACTTTTCTTTAATTACTTTAATTTAATTATTTTATAATTCTTTTTACAATCAAAGGCGAACCGTGCGCCCATGATGAAAAAAATTAATTATGTTGTGGGTATTACTGTCTGGCTGCTGCGGGTCAAGCTCTAGCTTATTGCAGAGGCCGCTAGATATAAGTGCTTCATGTAAAGAGTTTTTTGTAATAAATTTTTATTATTATGCTCTTTATTTAAAATATAATCTTTAGTAAAATTTTTTACAATATTTTATATAAAAAAAACATATTTACAATATAAAATATTATAAAAAACTTAACCTAGGTTGCCACCGGCAGCGGGGATAGACCCAAGCTATCGGTGGTTAGGGCTGCAGAGTGAGGAACCTCCTGACAATACGTGCCGTGTCAAGGAGTACTGCCTTTTGCATCTGACCCTTGACCCAACCTTTCAGCGAGAGCCTCTCTAGGTGTTGATCGAGGCTCTTCGCTATAAGGCCGTGTGCCGAAACGACTATCGGTACAATAATGGTTGAATCCACATCCCACATGGCGGTAACCTCGTGAGCCAAGTCAAGGTACTTACTGAGCTTGTCCTTCTCGGCTTTCACGAGGTTCTCGTCATGAGGTATGGTGATATCAACCAATATTGCTTGGCGCTGAGATCGGTCGATCACCACGATATCAGGCTTATTAGCGACAATAGTCCTGTCCGTGATGATAGAGCGATCCCAGTAGAGCGTTGCATGACCATTTTCGAGAACTGGCGCAGGTGCGTACTTATAGTACGGCACCTCTGATTCAACAAGGCCATATCGAAGAGCAAGTTGCTGGTGAATTATTCTGGCTACTTGGTTGTGTCTGTGCAAATACTCTCCGTTAGCAAGATGAGAACAACCGGAAGTAATATGTCGGAGTGATTCTCCCGGACGGCGGCATGCCCGACAGATGTCGACCGTACCGTCCCTCATTATATATTTCCGGTAGTTATTCGTCTTGATAACTTCATCTTCAATACCACAGACAAAACCTTCGGTTTCCCCAAAAAGGTCACCGAAACGTAGCCAGTTCACCGAGGCAGGCAAATCTACATCAGGCCCAGTCAGAGCCCGATAGTAGCGCCCGTGTAGCACCTTGCTCTTCCATATGTCCTTGCGATCGAGAGTGCTTAGCACCACTGGTTTGCGCCAGTTTTCTGTTGCCAAGGAGAGCGGCGTAAAGTGTCTATCAACTGCCACGACATCCAAATGCATCCCGCACTCACTGTTAAGGAAATAATCCCTGAGACTGCACACTTCACGGTTATGTAGGTCCTTGGCATTTAAAAAGCCGCGACCCCCACATCTCCGCGGGATGTACAGCCTCATAACAGATGAGCGCGGGTGTAACATTCTGGAAGTCTTGAGCATTAGACGGACTCTTCTATCCAAGGCGTCCAATTCGGTCTGAGTCCATCTTAGTATGCCAAAAGAGTATGTGAGGAGAGGCATAACCCAGCCATTAAAAGCACGCGTCCTATTGCCACCCGATAAAAGACTGTTAAGTACTTTTCTCAGGCGGCAAAAGAATCGCTCCCGTAATGACTGTTTTATGTCCCTGTCCTCAACACCCAAAGCCTGTGACATACCAAGATATTTATATGTTTCAACTTCGGAGAGAGATCTGAGGTTTATCGTTTTGGAGAGTTGTAAATTGGTTGAATTTACTATTATTATTATTATTATAATAAAATAATCAGATACGTTTTTGTGAAAGATCAGGTAAAGAGAGGCAGGTAAAAAGTACCCTAAACCAACGAACATGAAGAACGCTATAGAGTAAATGAAGCAAAGAGCGTAGCTTGAGTGAGCTCAAGAAAATCAGCCCTGTATCTCCCTTGAGAGACATTGGAGTTGCCGGGCGCAGAGTCAAAGTCAAAGTCAAGTAATTTGTACATAAGTCAAAAGACAAAATATATTTATACAATAAACTCAAATAATAAGTACTTTTTGAATCGTCCAAATCATTTTTAACCTACCACCCATTCAGGACATCATTTCTTAACTGTAGCAAAGAACAGGCGCAAGAAACCACAGCGCACAGAAGCAACGACATTTACAAAAAAAATATATATATAATTATGTCGTTAACAGGTCATAAAATACAAAATATGAATTTGAATGTAAATAGTTTATTTAAATATGGTGCTCTATATAAATTAATTATAGACAATTAGAACTAGCTGTTGAAGTACTTGGAGCAATTCAGACCCAAGCTGTTTTGTCTTCTGTGTAATCTGACACTTTATAATAAGCTTTTTTAAAAAGCTTTTTTGATTTTGATTTTAAATTTATTAAGATCTAATTTCTAAATATCATTTGGTACTTTGTTGTATAACACACAGAGACCCTTAAAATAATTATTTATTTTATGGAGCCTAGTTTAAGGTAGGTACTGCTAATTTGTTCTTACTTCTAGTGTTTAATTTGTGAATATCACTGTTTTTGAAAATATTTCAATATTTTTGAACATACATCTGTTTTTCATGTATTGTTATGCAACTGTCACTATATAGACCGATAGCGCTAGGCTATTTTGGGATAAGTTTAAAAAATTCTTAAGTTACTTTTTTTCTTGCTTGTCGATACAGTCGTACCTAAAAAGCTTATTATTGCGTTTTGTGTCACATCTGTCACTTGCATTTTCAGCAATTTGATGTTTGTGGTTGATTTTTTTTATTCAAAGCAGAAGTGGCAAAATTAATTTAAAGTTTAAAATAATTATGGTATCATATCTATGATAGCCTGCGGAGTGTGCAAACACAGTTTGTGTCATCTTCGTCCAGTGCAAACTGAATTAGGGGTCAGTATGTAAAAACGTTGCAAACAAAAAATTACAATTGATGAAATAACTATTTCCTATCTCAGATCACTTTCATATGCCCATTAAATAATTTTGTGCCAAATTAGGCCACGCAATTGTAAGATTTTTTATTATTTTGTTTTTCAAGCTACAAACATATAAAAAAATATTACAATGATTAGAGTTCATATATTCAATATCATAAATGCATGAAAAATCGACTTTGTAAATTTGTGTCATTTTCATGCACGATATTTAAATGAATAAAACACAGACAGGGGGCGGGGGGGCATACGCACGGCAATTGCTCGGCCCATAACCTGCGCATGTGCACAAGGGTTGATACCGGCCACAACGCCACAAACGCCAGGGAGTGCCCCCGTATTCGGTCAATGGTCTTGCGCTTGCAGAGCCAGACCGATTACGGCAATTAGACTTTTCTACAATAACAAATTCAACTTAATTATTAACAAACATTATTGAACTTAAATTACCACTAGATTAAACAAAATAAAACAAATAAAACAGAATAAAAATTATTAAAACAGACATAAAAATAATTAAAACTAAAAAAAATACTTAAAATACATAACTTAATATACATAACTTAACTTAAACTAAATATAAATTAACTAATAAATCAACCATTACAACTAAACAAAAAAAATCAACAAACCCAAAAAACCTAAAAATAGAAATAGTCAGACAAACAAAATAAACTAAATCAATTAAAATACAACTTAAAAAACCTGACACAAATTAACTTAAAATTAAAAAACAGAAATAAAACAAAATAAAATTGAAATAATTAAAATAATACAATTAAAAAACCTGAAAGGAACTAAACTTAAAATTAACATATTCAAAAAATCAAAATAAACTAAATAATACCATAATACTAAAGTTTTTAATAAATTAAAACTTAATTGGGTAATTCTCCTAGGAAAGTGTTCTCTTTTTAGAAACGTGTCAATTTTATATTTTAAGTATTTAGCAAAAATAATCATGGCACATAACCATTTACTCAATTTGAAACGTAATGAATGCCAAGGCCCAGTTTTTTAATCAGTAGTTTCGGAGTTATTTGAGTCCCACTATTTGTATCCATGTATCTGAGAGTATCGTTTTTCAAATAACGTGACTAATACTTTTTCGTTAATTATGTCTATTTGTATTAAATAATCTAAAAAACAGTAATATACATACCTAGGATCATAAAATACAATTGCGTATTTAGCAAAATGTACCATAATATTACTGCCTAAAATTTATAAAACTGAATCCCTCTATTTTTTGCAAGTATTTGTGACTCAAACTACGGTTTAAAGATTGTCAGAGAGTTGTTTTGGCAAAAAAATGCATAAATAATTAATTTACTGAAACCAGTTACAGTATACAAAACTTACAGCTGCTGCTACAGCGAATTTAGAGATTGCAGAGAGCAAAGTATTTGGCATTAAGCTATATAATATTTAATTATAATTATTTAAATTCGTAAACTAGTTACTAAAGCACTATGAATTTATAAAATATTACTGAAGGTAATAATATAATGTGAAATACTACAAGTTAGGTAAGACAAGATATGAAATAAAAAATTAAATAATTTTAAGTTTTTATTTTGATTACAGGAAGTTTTCGGTATATCATTAAATTATACCCTAATCACAATTTAAAAATAATCAGTCTCATATTAATTGGTCTTAAAATTAGCCTAACGAAGTCATGTTTTTAATTATTATTAAAAATTTAACAAATATTTAATAATAAGTGTGAGAACCGAAAATGATCTTGCCCCAAGGAACTTTACCTTTTTCAGATGGTTCGTTCGAACACCCTATACGAATTGGTAAGATATTTAACCCAATCCCAAAAGTGGACTCCCACATTATATGATTCTCTCAAAAACATGAGTATCTTCTCAGAAACATGGCATGCAAGTGCCTCGGCAGCCACGTATATGAGGCCAGGTATTTGAGGACAAAGACTTATTTTACAGTTTAAGAAAAAACTAACGAATAAAAACTAAATATATATTGCTCATTATTTATGGGATAGCAAAAGCAATTAACATAAAGATATAGAAATGAAACCATGTATTTTAGAGTTGCACCGAATAAATACGTGGCTGTAATGGTACTAACCTTCGTGAGCAAACACCAAACATCGAGCAGCTTGTCCTTCCCACAAGATATCAGCGGCGGCACTGGCCCTACCGATGTGCGGGGAAAGGAGGAAGGTAGCACTCACCGTTTACGGATACGAGCAATCTGAGTAAGCGCAACAAAATCTGAGATAACTTGTTGGCTCAAGTACTAATAACGGATTTTAAAAAAAACCGTCGTGGTTTTTAATGTACAAAACATAGGATAGATACAAAAAATCATTACTCACGAGAAACAAACCTTACGAATCATTTACATTGGAGATTCGGTATCTCAGAGATACTTTTTGTCGTGAAGATAGAAAGTCCCACGCCATGTATTTGAGAAAATGCTTGTTTGACAGGCATTTTACAGAAATATGTTTACATAATCAATACATTTAAAGTTTGACCATATGTAAAAAGTGTTTAGGTATCGAACAGTAGCAAACTTTTAATGCTCTTCCCAATGAAAGTATGATTTTTTCAAAGGAATATCCAAAAAACGTGGTAAATGAGAATGTGCCAATTAGTGTTTTAATACTAATAAATATAGATATACAATAAAAAATTAAAAGTAAATTCTTAAAGACCAAAATTGAAATAAATATATTAAATTTTCCTTTCCCTAAAATCTCTCCAAACCCTAAAACCCAAAGTCCCTGAGATTCCTTTCTTCTCTTCTAAACCCTTCTCTTCGTTTTCTCTTTTCTCTAAGCCTGATATAGTGGTGATCGACCGATCTCAGCGCCAAGAAATATTGGTTGATATAACCATACCTCATGACGAGAACCTCGTGAAAGCCGAGAAGGACAAGCTCAGTAAGTACCTTGACTTGGCTCACGAGATTACCGCCATGTGGGATATGGATTCAACCATTATTGTACCGATAGTCGTTTCGGCACACGGCCTTATAGCGAAGAGCCTCGATCAACACCTAGAGAGGCTATCGCTGAAAGGTTGGGTCAAGGGTCAGATGCAAAAGGCAGTACTCCTTGACACGGCACGTATTGTCAGGAGGTTCCTTACTCTGCAGCCCTAACCACCGATAGCTTGGGTCTATCCCCGCTGTCGGTGGCAACCTAGGTTAAGTTTTTTATAATATTTTATATTGTAAATATGTTTTTTTTAAATTTAAAATATTGTAAAAAATTTTACTTAAGATAATATTTTAAATAAAGAGCATAATAATAATCTTTATTTGTTTACAAAATTCACATAATTACAAATGTTTTGACCGAAGCCCCTTTTAAGCTCATGAGCCTGTTACAGAGGGCTCCACTCTTCCATATCTTTTAGTACATACAAAAATAAAATAACATTTTCTTTAATAACTTCCTGAATTACAAAATTAAATAAATAATGTGACACAGACTTAAGCTAATTCACTCTCACTCCATCTGTGACTCATGAGTATTTGACTGTAAGTGACTTTGTGTGAGTGTGTGTAATTGATTGATTAGCCCTACAACCTAGCCTTGGAATCGGAGATTAAAGCTGTAGCTAAAATCTCCACTAACCATATTATAAGCCCGAGAAAAAAACCATTTGCAAGTCTTCGATCATAGATAGAAGTATCGACGCAGCACTCTAACACTTCATTGTGGAATATCAAGTATTGCCTTTAAATCCTCATATTTTTTTGGTTCTAACCATTCTTGCAACAGCTTTTTGCAGTCATAGTTACTTTTATTATATATATTTAGTTTATTATCTATTTTCTTATAAATGTTTGCTGAACGCGCACTATATTGTCGTATAGCAAAAATAGTGTTATATTTAGAGACTGCAATTTTGAGCCTTCTCTTCGTAGCGTTTGATGAATCATATTCCAAGGTCCTATGCTTTTTAAGAACTGTATGCAATATGTACAATTTCCTAACTAAGAGTAGTTTACTGATTTGGTATAGTGATTCAGTAGCAAATCTTTGTTTCTTTAAAATAAAGAACTTTCAGAAGGCTACGTTGAGCTCGTTCTACCTTTAGAAAGTGCGTCTTCGCAGCACCACCCCAAACAGGTATACAGTATATAAGGACCGATTGCACCAGGGATATGTATATGTTCTTTAAGAGGTTTTTATGTGTACCCCCTAGTTCTGCATCCTCTTTTGGCACCACATGTCGTAAGGTTTTAAAAATCCAAATTAATTTTCGTATTCTCTGTACGACATGCTCAAGATGCGGATACCAGGAGAGTCTTTGGTCCAAAAAGACCCCTAAGTATTTGGTTTGTACTAGTTTTTGGATAGTGAGGCAGTGGCAGGTTATTTTTTCCGAAGGAGCTAAGTTACACAGATGGATCTTTATATTAAAATCCAAATCTGGCTGTGCATTATTATAAATGCTAAAGCATATACAATTAGTTTTAGGAGTACTCAATGTAAGTAAATTATTTTGCAGCCACATCCCAATTTGCTCTAATCCTTTCCCTGTATTAAACCTCCTCCCAACATTTGCCAGTAAAAACAATTGCGGTGTCATCAGCGTAAGAGAATATCTTGGCATTCTGAATGGACATGTCACACAGATCGTTCAAGTATATTAAGAACAGCGTGGGACCAAGGACGCTACCCTGCGGTACGCCAAAGGATACCTCCATGCTCTCACTGGTATGTTCCCCTAACTTAACTACCTGCTTCCTATCCGTCAAATAATCCGAGAATAGTTTTAGTACTGATCCTCTTACACCGATCCTATCTAGCTTGTGGACAAGGATGGGGAGAGAAACGGTGTCAAACGCTTTTTTCAGATCCAGAAATACTGGCAAGCACTTGTTGTGTTTGTCTACCTCATTTACTACCAGCGAGCTCAAAGCAGCAACAGCATCTTCTGTAGACTTTTCCTGTCTAAATCCAAATTGGGAAGAAGACAGGATATCATATTTGTTTAAGTACGTAATTAAACGTGAGTTTAATAGTTTTTCTATTATCTTAGAGATCGCTGGCAGCACTGATATAGGTCTATAGTTGTTCACATCGTCCCTGTCCCCAGCCTTGTGCACAGGTGTGATTATAGATTTCTTTAGGGGTACTGGAAATGTTCCTGTGTCAAAGCAAAGGTTTGCAAGATGTAATAAGACAGGTACAACTTCAGATTATGCATGTTTTAGAAAAGTAGTCGGGATGTTATCCCATCCTGGGGCGCTGTTTGATTTTAAGTTCAATAAGATACTATTTACTTCGTCACAATCAGTGTGCAACAAGACCAGGGAGTTCAGCTGAGAAGGTAAGTTTTGCAGGTAAGTATCGGAGTTTCTTGTTTGTGGTTTTATTTGTTCAGCAAGGGTTTTACCAATATTTGCAAAATAACTATTTACAACATTGGTAGAAGTAGTTGGGTTTGGATTAACATTTAGTAGTTCCGTATTTGAGTTACTGTTTTTGCTAGTATACGTTATTTCCTTTATATGTTTCCACAGCAGTTTATTATTTTTAACAGACTTAGCCAATAATTCTCTCTCATAGTTTCACTTCAGTTTTTTTATTAGATTATTACAGTAATTTCTGTATCTCCGGTAAGGTATTCTATTTACATCATTGAGTGGGTCAGTTCGCAAAATCATCAATCAATTATGCATCGCAGGATACCAGGCGTGATCCACGGTTTCATAATACGATGCTTTTTAGGTATGTTTGTTATAACAGTATGTGCAGCTAATGAGTCCGTTAACATATAAATTAACTTGTTGATCACCACTGTGGGATCCTGGCAATGTAATAACTCAGCAATATTTTTGTTCTTTAGATGCTTTAGAGCTTTGTCAAAATCAATAGAAGTTTTTGTTTTAGTCGGTAGAAGTTTTGGTTTTATTTTGGACAGTATAAGGAGAGTTGCTAAGTGATCAGTAGTCGATGTGTGTAAAATCGCTATATTTGCCTGAAGTTTTAATTTGTTTATGCTTAACATAACATGGTCTTGACAGTTTTTTCCCCTAGTAGGGATTGTATGTCCAGCTAGTATGCCATGAGTAGACAACATATCTAAGTAATTTAATCGGTTTCTCTGTTCGTGCGATGGTTCACTTGGCTTGAGAGCTATGTTTATATTAATGTCGCCCGTAATAACAACAGTCTTTGGAAAGATTTGAGAACCTAGGTGCTTGTTCAAGGAGTCCACAAAACAATCCGCATTTAAGTTCGATGGCGATCTATAGATACACAGTATAGTATTACCCAGTAAGTCAAGCTGAAGACATGACGCATGCGCCAGTCGTATCTCTTTGACTTTGTGTTTTAACGTATCTTTCACATACACTACAACCCCGTCATTTTGATTCAGTTGACATTCAGTGTAATATGAGCAGTAGTTAGGTAGTATAGGCAAGGGTTTATTGGAACTTATTCTACATTCCGTCAATACTATGACATCCATAGCAAGTTTAAGTCTAAATATTGATAAGATAAAGTCGTCGTAATTACAGTATATACTCCTTATTCAAAAGAATGAGCCATTTCTAACTTGTCTATGTCTAGCAGTGTTTTTATCTCGGACCAAATATTTTGGTCCGAGGTTTTTATTGTATCACTTATTTAAAAGAATTAAAGGTAAACAAGTCTTAGGGCAATGCTTCAAATACGTGATTGGTATAAGTATAAGCAGTATAACTTTTAAACTTTTCAATTTAAGCTGAGTTTTAGTTGTAAGTAACTGTGTAGTCGTATAAATAACATGTAAAAGGCTAAATAATATGAGGAATCGGAGGCGATTTTAAATAGATCTGTGTAATAATGTGTGTGTGGGGATTTGTATAAATGTATTTATAATATGTATAAAATAATAGAGAGTGAATAAGATTGATTAAGTTTCTGATTAAGTTGCCTTCATGTAGGTACATACTAAGGCAGTTTTGTAAACAATAATAAATTAACAGGAGTAATTTAAGCATGCAAACCGCACATAAATGAATTTAAAAAATAGTAAACTAAAATAAAACAATTTCTCGAACTGTCAAATAGTGATGGTGGTGTAAAAAGCCCAGATGTGAGAATAGTCATTCTGCCTGTATCAGTTTGTTGACTTGTTCTTCGGTCTTAATAAGAAAGACTGGAGATTGTTCATTTTTACGCACATACACCTTACCGTAAGCAGCCTAGCAGAATTTATATCCTTTCGATTTGGCTAGATCTATAGCCAGGAAGTGCAGACGCGACCCTTTGGCGGTTAGGTGCTCAGATAGAAATACAGGCGTGTCCTCGTTAGTCCTAAAACCAAGATGTTTAGCGCAGAGTTTAGTTTTATTTCTGATGTTAAAAGTCTTCGCCATTTTCATAAAGTCAGTTTTTAATAATGTAGAATTTGTTTCGACTATGATGGGCGTGTTTTTTTGTTCCGGTTTTCTTCCCCGCACTCTGTATATATCCTTAATGTCACTTTTAGTAATTCTACAACCTATGGTCTCAGAAAGACATATAGTCATCTCAATCAGATCTTGTCTGGACTCATTTTCTTTCATAGGTACATTTTTCAGCTCAAAACTGGTTTTCCGGGACGCCAATTGCAGATCTTCTAATTTACTCTCCAAAATCATAATATATTCCCTATCTTCCCGGGCATGATTCTGTAAAAGCAGTATTTGTTTTTTGAACTCTTCGTTCTGAGCGGTTAAAAGTGAAAGGGAGCTCTCAATATTCTGATTTGACTGACGCACTTCTCTAAGTGTTGCGTTAAGCTCGTTAAGTTCCTTCGCTTGCTTTGCAGTAAGGGTGTTCATAAATTTATTCATTTCCTCTTTAAAGTGCATAAATTGATCATATCTTGAGTTGTCCGATTGATAAGCTAATCTTTGCGTACGGTTAGTAACAAAATTCGGCGGAGTGTTATCTTCTTCTGAGAGACAGATAGACATTTCTGGGTCCATAACGTTGTAACGGTACAGAATGAATGGTATCCGTCCGTTAGTAAGGAATGTATGGGAGTAGCACTAAAATTAATATGAATGCGTAGCACCATTAACATAATAAGCATGAAAAGGGAAAAATAAACTAGTTTAAAATAATGGACATGTGGACAAGTGGCTTTACGTTAAAGGTAGTAAGAAGGTGTCAATGGACTAGAGGCATATCATTATTTTTAATTTCGAGGCGACTGTTCCGTGTGTCCTTTGCGACAGAGGCGACGTCTACCATGCGTTATTTACTTGAGTTTCGCGTAGGATTGTTAGGTTGGCAATGGATTTTTTTTTATGCTAAGCCCGGCAAATGACTCCACTCCACCTGATGTTAAGTGGAAATTAAGTCCAGGCGCGAGGACAACTGGTGCAGCGTAAGAGACGTAGCATCAGTCACCCTCACTCTGCCGGCCCACAGAGTGCTTCTTCACGCCTCGTTTGAAGGACCCTATGTCATAGATAGGAGGGAATACGTGTGCTGGTAGACTATTCCATCTTTTTTGTGCGTGATGGAATGTTAGAGACTTTAAATTGGTGACTTCGGAGAGCAGAACGCGTACTCCTATGGAGGAAGGGAGAAGGAGGGATGAGGTCAAAGAGTTCTTCAGAGCATTCGCCATGGTATAAACGGTAAAAGACGCCGAGTGACGCAATATCTCTACGCAATTGCAAAGGCTCGAGAGTTTTAGTGACCTCCGCATTGCCGATAATGCGCACAGCGCGGCGCTGCAATCTGTCCAAGGCATCGAGAAGATATTTTGCGGAGCCGTCCCAAAGGTGAGAGCAATACTCCACGCAAGACCGCACCTGTGTCTTGTATATAATAGACACAACTGATCAGGCGTGAAGAATCGCCGCACCTTGTTCAGGACACCGAGTTTACGTGAGGCATTTTTAATTACGGTTTCGATGTAATCCTTTTAGTTCAGATCGCAGCGGATATCCATACCGAGCATGTTATTACTGCTCTGCAGGCCTAGAGATGTACCCTGAAGAGAGGGAAGGGAAAGGAATGGCGACTTTTTCGCTGTGAACGCGCACACCTGTGTTTTCTTGGCATTGAACTCCACCAGATTATCGGAGCCCCAATTAGAAATGAGGTCCAACACCCGATCGAGTTCAATGACAAGATTTGCTCGCTTCATGTCGGTGTCTACCCGCCCAGCCGTTGGGTGACCTTTATATCCCCCATGCACTGTGCTATCATCTGCATAGCAATGAATGTTTCCAAGAGGAAGCATGTCATTGATATGCAGAAGGAACAGCGTGGGGGATAGAACGGAGCCCTGAGGAACACCAGCGTTCACTGACATGAACCGCGAAGCGCATCCATCCGAAAGGACACGGATTCTACGCTCATGCAGGAAGCTAGCAATCCAGGTACAGAACTGAGCGGGCAAACCGTATGCCGGGAGCTTGGAGAGAAGAGCTTTGTGCCAGACCCGATCAAAAGCCTTGGCTATGTCAAGGCTAACTGCCAGTGACTCGCCACGCTTGTCAATAGCCTCACCCCAGAGATGTGTGACGTACGCTAGAAGATCACCCGTTGACCGTTTTGGCCGAAACCCATATTGACGATCGTGAATTAGGGAGTGATCTTCTAGGTATCGAATAAGCTGTTTGTTCAATATTCGTTCTAGGATCTTACACAACACTGAAGTTACGGCTATAGGGCGGTAATTAGACGGATCTGACCGATCTCCTTTTTTAGGGATCGGTTGCACATTAGCTTCTCTCCAAGATTCCGGCACACAACCCGAAGAGAGAGACGGTACAGACGCGTTAACACAGTGGACAACTCTGCTGCACACATTTTCAGGACTATTGCTGGGATGCCATCAGGACCGTTAGCTTTCCGGACATCGATTGACTGCAGCTCCGCACGGACATCACACTGCCTGATTTTGATATCAGACATTGTGTGGCCACAGTGAGGAATTGAGGGTGGCTGTGCATTACAGTCATCGATCCGGGAGTTAGCCGCAAAGAGTTTGGCCAGGAGATCGACCTTTTCCTGCGGCTTGTGAGCTAAAGTTCCGTCAGGACATCTCAGTGGTGGCAGCGAGGGTTGGCAGAAGTTGGATTGCACGGCTTTGGCCAGACGCCAGTAGCTACGGCTGCCCGTAGGATGCGTCAGAAGTTCTTGGCCTACTCGTGCAACGCGCGGGGCATCCGCTCTAATGTAGGCCCTCTTACACGACTTGGTGGCATTATTATAGGCTGCTTTTAGCGAGCGAGTTTCGGGATCCCCATGAGCTTTACCTCTGATCCAAGCGCGGTATGCCGTCTGTTTGCTCTCAACAGCGCTGGCACACTCGCGATTGAACCAGCGGTTGCGTCTGCCTTTGCTGATGACATAGGAGTGTGTAATATAGTATTCCATTCCTAATACTAGTAGGGAGTTATTGGTGATCCCTTTCAGATTCCTATCAAGTGACGGTGCAAGCCTGTGGTAAGGTCACACACCGAACACCTCCTAACTGTTCGGTTGGGGGAAACCATGGTAAGTAACTCCCTGCGGCCCGTGGGTAAGATCACGCACCGAACAGATTCCTATCAGGTGACGGTGCGAGTCCATGGTAAGATCACACACCGAACACCTCCTAACTGTTCGGTTGGGGGAAACCATGGTAAGTAACTCCCTGCGGCCCGTGGGTAAGATCACGCACCGAACAGATTCCTATCAGGTGACGGTGCGAGTCCATGGTAAGATCACACACCGAACACCTCCTAACTGTTCGGTTGGGGAAAACCATAGTAAGTAACTCCCTGCGGCCCGTGGGTAAGATCACGCACCAAACAGATTCCTATCAGGTGACGGTGTGAGCCCGTGGTAAGATCACACACCGAACACCTCCTAACTGTTCGGTTGGGGGAAACCATGGTAAGTAACTCCCTGCGGCCCGTGGGTAAGATCACGCACCAAACAGTTCCTATCAGGTGTCGGTGCGAGCCCGTGGTAAGATCACACAACGTACACCTGCTAACTGTTCGGTTGGGGGAAACCATGGTAAGTAACTCCCTGCGGCCCGTGGGTAAGATCACGCACCGAACAGATTCCTATCAGGTGTTGGTGCGAGCCCGTGGTAAGATCACACACCGAACACCTCCTAACTGTTCGGTTGGGGGAAACCATAGTAAGTAACTCCCTGCGGCCCGTGGGTAGATCACGCACCGAACAGATTTCTATCAGGTGACGGTGCGAGCCCGTGGTAAGATCACACACCGAACACCTCCTAACTGTTTGGTTGGGGGAAACCACGGTAAATAACTCCCTGCGGCCCGTGGGTAAGATCACGCACCAAACAGTTCCTATCAGGTGTCGGTGCGAGCCCGTGGTAAGATCACACACCGCACACCTCCTAACTGTTTGGTTGGGGGAAACCACGGTAAGTAACTCCCTGCGGCCCGTGGGTAAGATCACGCACCAAACAGTTCCTATCAGGTGTCGGTGCGAGCCCGTGGTAAGATCACACACCGTACACCTCCTAACTGTTCGGTTGGGGGAAACCATGGTAAGTAACTCCCTGCGGCCCGTGGGTAAGATCACGCACTGAACAGATTCCTATCAGGTGACGGTGTGAGCCCGTGGTAAGATCACACACCGAACACCTCCTAACTGTTCGGTTGGGGGAAACCATGGTAAGTAACTCCCTGCGGCCCGTGGGTAAGATCACGCACCGAACAGATTCCTATCAGCGACGGTGCGAGCCCGTGGTAAGATCACACACCGAACACCGACCTACCTAATGAGACAAAGCTAAACTGCTACTTGCTTAAACGAATCTACTTCTGTCTATAGACAGCAATACATGGTCAGAAAAAAAAAAAAACTTTACCTTTAGCAAAACCTTACCAAATACCAACCTTACCAACCGTACCAAGTAGCATTACCGTTAAATAACGTTACCATTACCTCAGCTACCACATACTTGTATGTAAACTTAGTATGTGATAGCCTACCTTTTTAGGATTTGGGATGGGTTGTATTGTATTTATTAATTATTTTTTATTAATATTAGTCATACAAACATTCATATAATTTAAATTTTTATCTTTTCTTCAACGAGACACGCCGATAGCAGGTTCATCCATCAACAACTGAAAAAAAAAACAACATGTTTAATTATGTAATTAAATATGTCTGATATTGTTCAATATTTATTTTTTCAAAAACTTACAAATTATAAGATGAGCTTCCACTTGGTTGAAATATTTGCACACAGGTTGAAAAGATTCCACTCTCCAGAACCTTAAAATAAAACATGGACATTAAAATCATTTGTGACGGACACAAAAACACGGTACTGTAAAAGTAAACTTCCTAAAAGATTTAAATACATTTTATGGGTTTTTACAACAATTTAACTTCAAAAAGCTGGGTAGGTAAATACTATCAATACCAGTGAATTTTCTCCTTAGATGAGAATTTTATTATGTTATGTATAATTTTATTATGTATATTTATATTATATGAAAAATTATTCTTGTACATTATAGATACTTCAATCATTGAAACATCGAGTAAAAGTCAAAAGTAAAAACTATTTTTATATTAAAATTACTAACAAGGCAACGAAAAGATTTTACTAGATTCAATGAATAAACAAAAGTGTTTAAACAATATTTTTAATATGTTAAACATTTTTTAAGACGAAGAAAATTATCTTATTATGTATGTACTTACATGATTTTCTTCTTTTTACAATTCATATAGTTCTAGTTGAATTAGACACTTTCTATATTAATTAAAGATTTTTAAACACATGCACTTGGAGAGGCATATGTCCAGCAGTGGACTAGTATAGGCTGATGATGATGATGATGAAACACACGTAACGTAGCGTAGCGTGTCGGTGCCTTGCGCGTCGCGTAATGGTTCAAAACGTGGGAAGCGAATGGAAACGAATATGAACCCCACGCGTTGCAATAGAGCTGCTTATATCACTGATCATACATCCGAGTAATCCATGCTCAAACATAAATCGATGTCGTGTAATCTATATTTCAAATTTGAAGTATCAATCAATTAGTATGAAATTTAAAAATAATAACAAAACTAGTCTACATAAAAAGGAGAATCAGTACCTATCAAAATATAGTATCTTTCTTGTTATTTCTATTTCGTTTGGATAAGATAAAATGATAGATACTTACCTTACTTAAAAAAGAACACGATTTTATGAACTATAGAACTGTTTAATAATAATAACACATAATAATATGTAAGTATATAAAATTATCGGAGCTATATTTTGAAGTTAACTCCAATATATAACTCAATTAAAAACAAGTATTAGTATGAAAAGTAAATAGGTATGACCTACATAAAAATCGATGTTTATTATCGAAAACTCGTAGGAACACGTCTCTAATAGTTATACTGCAAAGACAGCAATTACACAAACAGCGGCTGCGATAATATTACAAAGACGATTGTTTAATCGAATAATATTGCAAAGTAGTAAAAAATAATGTGAAGCATTTAAAATGTCAATTATGTATATTTTAATTTCAATATAATAATATTTCCAAGGTTTGCTTCTCTTGTCTATTTGTTCCAGCTAATCTCTGAAACGGTTGGACTGATTTTGATGATACTTTAACCAGCAGATAGCTGATATTATATTATAAGGCTTAATCTAGACTACATTTTTAGAAAGTTTTATGTAGTAGGTACCTACATAGTTACTTAATATCTACGCGAACGAAGTCATAGTCAACAGTAAGTCATAAATATAATTAAGTTTAATAGAATAATGTGACGCATTTAAAATGTTAATTATGTATATTTCATTTCAATATAATAATATTCCAGGGTTTGCTTCTCTTGTCTATTAGTTTCAGCTAATCTCTGAAACGGTTGGACTGATTTTGATGATACTTTGACTAGCAGATAGCTGATATTATATTAAAAGGCTTATTCTAGATTACATTTTTAGAAAGTTTTATGTAGTACCTACATAGTCACATAGTTTCTACGCGAACGAAGTCACAGTCAACAACAAGTCATAAATATATTTTTAATTTATATTAATAATGACTAAGTGCTGTCTTATTTCTTAGGCATAAAAATACACATTTTAAAAATACAATAAATATTATTTTTACGTCATTAGAACTCACGCTTGACCACTTTTTGCTGACAATGGACTTTTTTCTGCATAAAACCACTAGCATCAAAAAAAATCATTTTAATTTTCATGAATTTGGGTGTGCTTGTTACACAGTTATAATTTTAATTCGATTTTAGTGATAAATATAAAGTCATTTTTTAAACGGTTCAACAGTGATTTTAAGTGTTATTCAGTGAATATCTTCATCAATTTAACAATGTGCGTAAGTAAAATAAAACCTTTTAATATTTATATTTTTACAGCGAGTTGTGTTTGCGTATAAGTGAGTTGTGTTTGCGTATAAGTTTGTGTTTTCGATAGTCAATTTGCATTAATTATCAAATACGAAAACTTGTATACCAACCAGTTTTGTATCAACCAACGAAAACACAAACTTTGTTGTTACGTTTATCCGTTTGAATAGGTGTACCACGCGAAATAAGCTTACAGGTTCGAGTGTAGTCTAAAACATTATTTATTTATTTCATGGGTCTGACTCCGAGTACGAAGCACCTTCCGTGATTTCGGAGGTACCTCCTCCTAAAAAGAAGAGCAAGTCTTCGTCAGCCACAACCAAACGCAAAACTGCTAAAACCTGTGAGACTTCGCCTAATGAGACTGTCTCTGGCTCCCGCAGGTAAATTTGTTATTACTTATCATTATTAACTCCAAGTCTGGTTCTGGTTTAGTAGTAACTTATGAAAACAACTCAACTGTGTTCTTTATAATTTATTTATTTAATTAATTAAAACAGTAAAAACCATTACATTAATTAACAAAAAAAAATAACATTAGCTACATTCAAAACAATTCATAAAAATAAAAAATAATAAAAACAGCAAATTAAATACAACCTTAATAAGTCCAAATTATATATATATATATATATATATATATATATATATATATTTATTTATTTAGTACCTTGCCACAGTACAGTGTTATAAAATTAAATGTTTCTAGAACAATGCTTTCGTCAACACATCAGTGGTTGAGTGGCAAAGCGCTCGGTTCGATACCTGAATGTTCCGGGTTGAATTCCCAGGTCGGACAAAGTGTGTTTCGGATTTTTCGATGCATAGCTGGGTTTGTGATCACCAACCCACATTTGACAAGCATGCAGATTAAGCCATTACCCATCAATTGTAGTAATGACTTGAGTTTAATGATGAAGGCCTTTGCCTAGCATAGACCTCTTCAAGTACATGTCCTTGTCGTCGCTGTCTGACACCGGACAACAATACTTTACTTATATCTAATATACTCATATAATAATTTACAGAAAACAGCCGAAGCGTGACCTCTTCAATATTTTGCGGTCGGAGGAAACTGCTAGCAGCCGACCGAAGCCGAGTGCTGGAACAGCGACATCATCGTTTGCCAGCCGGGTTTCGACGGGAACTTCTCGCCGCACTGCAGTGAGCAGCGGTGAATTTTTTGTTGACCTGAAGGTCTACAAAACGAATGACTACGTGTCAAACGCCGTCGAGGTTCGATACAAGACAGCGGTAGCGTCGGTAAGGTTGCAGTGTGACGACACCTCTCCGTCCTGGGAAGCACTGCAGGGCTTCCTAGCACAAGCCTGGGAGGTATTTGAGAATCGGAACCAGTTTACTATTCTGATAAAATTAATTTTAAATAATATTATAATTTTTATAGGTTTTAGGTACTTATTTCATTATTATTAGGTCCGAACTCTGAATGTAGCACATACTATATTTAAGTAATATATTCATTTGGTTAAGACATTGATTGATCATTTAACTCATCCGTTAAAATATATTTTAATCGTAATTAAAATGCCTTTCTGTACGACATGTAACACGTCAATCCATAGTAAATCGTGGGTGGGTCATTTGAGAAGTAATTTGCATAAGCAAAATTGTGAGTCAATAAAACATAGTGAAGGTATTGAAATAGTTACATCCGCATTTCGCAATCGTATCGTGACATATAAAATAGTAGCCATACAAGATTTTCAGTTAACGTCAGTGGATAGGTTTTTAGATGGAATACGTAACAAATTAAAGTCGCTCTTAGATGAATTTCTTATAAAACATACATGTGCGAAAATAAATTTTGAATTATTTACAACATTTTTACAATTTAAAGATAATTCACAATCAATTAAATCGTTCGGAACGAAAAATAAAATATTATACTACAATTACGACTTTGAAAATATGTACTCTGAGGCAGTTAATTACCTAAAAAAACGCATTGAAGAATTTGAAGATCGTGATAGTGGATGGACATTTTTAAACAATTTGCATATTGAGGTCAATCTTAACAAATATCAGCCACTTGGAGGCTCAAGTTTCATTCCATTGCCAAAATCGATTCAATTAAAAAAGGCATGACTTAATATTGCTAATCAAGATCAGTGTTGTTCTTTATGGTGCGTAATAGCTGCTCTCCACCCAGCAAGGACACATGCAGAAAGAGTTTCATCTTATCCTCATTATCGTGAGTTGTTTAATATTTCTGAAATGTGTTTTCCTGTTACTTTTCGCAATATAAAGATCTTCGAAAATAATAATCCAAATATAAAGTTTATAATTTATGGCTTAAAAAATAATAAAACCACATATAGGTCCTCTATATAAATCAGACATCGATATGAAATGCAAAAACAAAATTATACATTTATTGTTTCTCGAAGATGGTAGTAACACTCATTACTGTTTGATTAAAGACCGTTCCAGACTTTTTAGAAGTCAAATCACTTCCCACCACAACAAGTTATACTTCTGTGATTTGTGTTTTATATTTTTCAATACTTCAGAAGAAGTCGATAGCCATTTGTGTAGCGGTGTAGTGACAGTGTTACCCGATAAAGGTTCGGTTATTAAATTTAAAAACTATAACCGTAAACAAAATATACCATTTTGTATCTATGCTGATTTTGAATCAATGTTGCAAACTAATTCTGATACCACTTGTTCTACTAGTAACACGACAACGTTACATCACCATGTACCTGTAGCGTTTGCATATTATATTGTTTGTTGTGATGATTCGAGTTATAATCGTTACGTATCACATCGAGGACCTGATTGTGTTACGCGATTTTTAGAGTTAGTACTAAAAGATGTTAAAAAAATATATGAAATAGTAAGTTCAAACGCTCCGATGATATTTACCGACAAGGACCAATCCGATTTAAATGAAGCAACACGATGCCACATTTGTCAAAATTTTGTGTTTTCTGATAAAGATCACTGCCACGTGACTGGTCGATTTCGCGGAGCAGCCCATCCTTTTTGCAATTTGCAATATAAACGACCTTCATTTGTTCCTATATTTTTTCACAATTTAGCGGGATACGACTGCCATTTATTTATTAAAGCGTTAGGTGAGGCTCCTGGAAGCATAAAAATAATTCCAAAAACTAAAGAAAATTATATTTCATTGACAAAGTTTGTGCCAGTTTCAAATATCGAGTTTTTTCAACTTCGTTTTGTAGATTCATTCAAGTTTTTGGGAACCAGCTTAAGCAAATTATCAGATACTTTGGAGCCAGAAGACTTCAAATATTAAAAAAAAAACTTTCCTTGTGAACTTAAATTAAAGCTGCTTACTCGTAAGGGCATATATCCATATGAATATATGAACTCGTGGGAACGATATCAAGAACAGTCACTTCCAGAAAAAAAGTATTTTTATAGTTCACTCATTGATCAAGATATTTCTGAAGATGATTACCGTCATGCACATTTAATTTGGTCAACATTTAATATTTCAGATTTAGGAAGTTACACGGATTTATATTTGAAAACTGATGTGCTTTTATTAGCAGACATTTTCGCAAAGTTTAGACGGACTTGCAAACGTCACTATCAATTAGATCCAGCTTTCTACTTAACCGCACCGAGTTTATCCTTTGACGCAATGTTATTAAAGACAGGGATACAGCTCGAACTTATTGATAATTTAGCTATGGTCCGAATGTTACAGAGTGGTATCAGAGGTGGTGTTTGTTTATGCTCTCATAGATATGCTAAAGCAAATAATGTATTTTTACCAGATTATGACAATTCTGTACCTAGTTCTTATATAACATTTATTGATTGCAATAATTTGTATGGTCATAGTATGTCTCAATACTTACCATTGAACAGTTTTCGGTTTCTAGATCAACATGAGATTGATAATTTAGATGTTTGTCAAATTTCAACAGAGGCAGAGTGGTTTTATACTTGAAGTGAATTTAGAATATCCAAAGCATTTACATAATTTACATAACGATTTACCATTTTGTCCAGAAAAATGCATTCCACCAGGAGGAAAAAATCATAAACTCGTTCCTAATTTATATGAGAAATTTGCATATGTTTTACATTATATTCATTTAAAAACTTGTTTAAAACATGGATTGATACTGAAGAAAATTCATCGGGTTATCACTTTCAGACAAAGTCCGTATCTGAAACAATACATTGATTTAAATACAACACTAAGGCAAAATAGTTCATCAACTTTTGAACAAGATTTTTTCAAACTTTTGAATAATTGTGTGTTTGGAAAAACATTAGAAAATACTGAAAAACGTGTCAAAGTTCATTTAGTTAATCAGTGGTTAGATCAATACAATGTAACTAAAAAAAGAAAAAGTGCGCAACAGCTTATTGCACGTCCAAATTTTCATAGCTCCTCGGTATTTACAGAAAATTTAGTAGCAGTGCAGTTAAAACCCGAGCAAATATTTATGAATAAACCAATATACATTGGCTTCACTGTTTTAGAATTATCAAAAAGCCTTATGTATAATTTCCATTATTCTATTATTAAACCTTTTTACAACACTAATGTGCGGATGTGTTACACGGACACCGACAGTTTTGTTTACCACATACAAACAGATGATTTTTATAAAGATTTAAAAAATAATTTTTTACCTTACTTACAATAATTACTTGTATCAACAAGTAATTATTGTAAAACGAATCAATTTGCCTTACCAATTCAAAATTAAAAAAGTTCCAGGTTTATTTAAAGACGAAATGGGAGGAAAAATAATATCTGAATTTGTAGGGCTTCGTTCAAAGCTATACTGCATTAAAACTATAGACAGCACAATTAAGAAAGCAAAGGGTATTAAAAAAAACATCGTACGTAAGTTCAATGTTACGGATTATGAAAAAACACTTTTTAATGGAGACATTGTTCGTAGAACAAATATTCTGTTTAAATCAATTAAACACGAAATTTTTACATGTGCTGTGAATAAAATTGCTCTATCTAGCGATGTTGATAAGCGGTTAATATCAAGTGACAAAGTTTCTACTAAAGCATGGGGACATACAAGTATATTGAATTTTTAACATTTTTCTTGTTATAAATTTTTTATAAATTGTTGAGTTATATTTAATATTTGTAAATTTTAAAAAGATATGTTATGTCTTAGATAAGTAAATTCAAAGTGTGAGTACATCTCTACATGCTTTATAAAGTTTATAAATTATTAATAGAATAATAATGTTTGTCTTGCATAAAATATAATTTATTTAATTATTTATTTATTAAATTACATGCCAGCTAACAGACTACATGTCCAATACACAGGCAAGTTATACATAAAAACTAAATACAATAGAGAATTCACCAAAAGGAAAATAACAATTAATACACAATAAAAAAATAATTACATTTAGAAATTTAGAATATTAAGTTACTAATATGAAAATTAGGAAATTAAATTATTTAAAAATAAATTACATAAACATATAAAATACAACTTAAAATACCTAATGTCAATAAAAATTCCAATTTAGCACATATTAAGAAACTGGTGAGTCACTTCCACCAGCCGTCCCAGACCATCCGCAAAAAGATCTAAATCATTGTATTGAGCGAGCATGTCCCCAATCAGGCTGTGCGCGCGCACGGTTGGTGCTTGTGCGGCATGGTGGGTCCGCGTGGCGGGCCTTTGCAGTAGGCGCGGCCGGCGGCGCGGCGCCAGTAGGCCTGAGGCGTCGCGGGGGATTCGCAAAGGCACTGAGAGGCATGTTCTCTCGAGCACATACGGGCAATCTACCTTATGGTATAATATGGAGAGGTAGTGCACCATAAGAAGCAGTTTTCTTCTGGAGGCAAGCGTATCAAGACCCACCATTCCGTATACAAACAAGGATGGATAAAGGAAGGGATAGTACCCGTGAATTCTTTTAAACAGCCAACGAGCAAACTTTCGTTGAAATTTTTCTACCATGAGACTATACTTGTTCTCATGGGGGTCCCAAATTACTGATCCATATTCGAGTTTGCTGCGCACGTACGCATTGTACAAAACTTTAGCCACCAATTCACCATTAAATTCCGAGGATGTCCTAATAATAAAGCCTAAAATTCTACTAACGGACTTAGATACATTTGTCACATGTTTGTGAAAGTCAATCTTACTATCTATAGTTAAACCTAGGTCTCGTATTTCGTCAACTCTTTCCAAAGGAGCGTCAAATAATGTGTAGTCAGTCTTTAGAATATATTTCTTACGTGAAAATGTAATCGTTTTACATTTAGCTTCATTAAAAGGAAGTCGATTGTTACCACTCCAGGTGGCTATAGCATCTATGTCACTTTGCAGCGCCTGGGCATGAGCCTCTCCAGCTATGCCAACATATAGTTTTATAATTTAATTATGCTACATCATACGTACCTACTAAAGTTTATAAAATATTAATGGAACATAAGTTTGTTTTGTACGGTAAATATCGCTTTCCCCGAGTGGTGAAACCTGGAAATAGACAAGCGCTGTTTAATGATTGTTTAACGGCATAATAGTTTTTCATATATGTACTTATCTGTACTGTTTATGCCTATTTCAAGTATTTTTAAGCGTATTTATGTATTTCACTTACTGGAAATGTCTACTGTTTCGTAACACGTTGTTGCTTTATTTCTCTAGCTTCACCAAGTTTTTAACAACATAAAACCAAGGAACGAGTGAGCAATTATGTAGAATTGTTACTCGTACTTTTGGCTTGTGTATGGAACGCATTGATTTCTAACCACTAATTGTGAGGATGTAATCATTACGTAAAGCTGGATTTACACGAAGCCAATACTTAGACGCCAATAACTTGAGACAATCCACTAAGCCAGTCCAATAAGCCAATGACAATGCTAAGCAAAAATGCCTTGAGGACAATCCAATGTAGTGGACTGTCTTTATTTACACGATGCCAATATTGGACTGGCTTATTGGATTGTCTCAAGTATTGGCTCCGTGTAAATCCAGCATAATAGTTTTATTGGCATATAGAGTCCATGGACAAGAAAACAAAAATTACATTACAGTATTTTTCAAACTACAGTTCATATAGGTTAAGGAGTCTGGTACATTCTGCCAATGGTTGTTTTGATTGTCTGTTAGTTTTCTCTATGTATACTTTTATTATATTGTGTATGTGTTTTATGTAAATCTGTACCTATGTTTTTTATATTAATTAAATTTAAATTTGCCTTGTATAAAATATAATGTAATTGTGCTACATCAATATTACGTACCTAATAAAGTTCATGAAATATTAATATTTGTTTTCTTTAAAAAACCTTAATACTTCATCATCATCAGCTCATTTTATGTCCCCACTGCTGGGACATGATTCTTCCCTATGGATGGATAGGGAAAACGGGTCAAACCACCACGCGGGTCAATTGTGGATTGGTGGTTGCTGATTATCGCTAATGCAGCCGGGACCAGCGGCTTAACAAGCCTTTCGAAGCACGGAGGAGCTCGAGATTATAAGTTTTTGGTCACTCATCAGGCGACCTACTTTGCAAAAGTTGCTTAACCTTTCTACTTACCTTATAAAATTTAGGTTCTAATCATCATCTACACAATTATTGTTATTTCATGATATCAAAAATGCTATAAAGACAAATGCGAACGTGAATTGCACAGCGACACAAACATGCATCATTGTAATAAGAACCACACCAATAAATCTGTAATTATGTGTGAGTCAATAGCTAACAAAACTGCCTATTGTGCAATTAAATTACGATATCAATAAATCACTCTATAGTTGAAAATAGGTAACGAGTTCGAGTCCTGACAAGTTTGTGTTTCATGGCATGCGTTTGCTGCTGCCTCAGCAATAGGAATTATTTTACATACACACTCACACCTAAGTCAATGCCTATATAAGTACTTACTTAGAGTATAAAATAGCATCATATTGAAATACAAATTTATTTACATAAAAACAGCGGTGTAAACAGCAACAAAGCAACGTTTCAATAACATGGTAAGTTATTTTAAAAAGTTCAACGTGATGATTAAAATGTTATTCTTCTCTATAGTAGATTTACAGTAAATAATTCATTTTTATTTTTTATTTTTTCAGAATTCCCAAGGCAACAGTACCCAAGACATCGTGCCAAGCCAAAGCTTGCTCCATGTGATAAGCAAAGGCCTTGAATGATCACCTTCTCCGGTTTTGCAAGATGCGCAAGACCCGCTAGAGGGATTCAGCCAAATGTTCCAGCCTTGGTTGGTAGAACGACCGGATTCGCCGTTACTTTATAAGATTCGCAAACAACAAACGGCTTCCAAAAGGCAACCGAAGAAAAGAAGCTTTTTGAAGAATTTTCATGGGCAGCAGCAATCGTTTGTTTTAAAAAGTGATAAAACTAAAGGACGGCGGCTGATAAACATCCAAATTATAGACTTAGAATCACAAGTGTCTAGTGAGTCGGACGATAATAATACTCTCCTTAGTGCACAATATGTGGTAACCGATGACGTGCACCAAATTATGGACCAAACGGAGAGTGTTATAAACAATATCTCAAAAAAGTTGTGTGGGTATAGCTATAGTTTTTAAAACTATCACTAGACAATGATTTGTAAATTAAATTTCTCAAGTAAACTTTATGCGTAACAATTTTGTTACGTATAAGTCTACAGAGATACATTTTATTAATAGAGTTATGATATATCACAAAATAGATAATAAAAGTCGGCTAAAATTATGTTTAATGTTTAGGGGTTAAAGTTGCTCGCGTCCGTAGGTTTACCCTTGAGACCCTACACGTGATCCTTGGGTGGTGCTAAATGAGTAACACTGACTGAGTGGTAGAGCCACGCTGCGTTGCAGCACGCATTGGGCCGGCTCGCCCGGTGTAATACCACCCTCTCACGAATATTCGGCGTGAAATAACGGCACTTGGTGCTGTTGTGTTTCGTCCGACCAGTGAGGGTTCCGGATTTTGCATTTTAAAATTAAATTAGTCTTATCCTATGATTTAAAAAATACTTTTTTATTTTTATAAAAGCAAATTTTATTTAAACCTATAATTACATTTTAAAGAACATTATAGTTATGAGAATACCACATTTTTAGACACAACACATTTTTTTATGCACAAATTTTTTTATGATGGACACAATTCAAAGTTTTATTTTCCTTTTCACAATAATCATTAAATAACGTTAAAAACTTGGGACAACCTTTTTCTCCTAGTTCTATTATTTCACAATCTTGACATAGCTCTCGAATCCACTCAATTTTTTCCAATCCTTTGATTAACACTTTTTTCCCACTTAAATACGGAACAATTAGCCTTCGAAATTCATAATAATCGATGAATCCTTCCCTCCAAGTGAGTCCACGATTTTTTTCCAACCATCTTACTTGCTTTTTTTCTTCAACTAAGAGTTTTTTAAAAGTATAGGGAGGTTTGATTAAGAATGTCTGTGTATGATCTTTAGTTGCTATTGCTAACTCTTTAATAATAAATTTATTTTTAAAATCTTTAAATCCTTGCAAATCCACGATTATCGTATTACCGTTCATGATATCTTATTCACAATATTGCTTAAAGGTTTGTATTCAAATATACAATCGTTCAATATCAGACAATATGCTGCGGTCTGATCAGGAATCTCTTGATCTGCTTCGATTTCAACTCTCACATCAATTGATCCTTTTAGCGTTTCGTGTTGGCGAGAACAGTCAACAACAAATTAGGGTGCAATATCTTTGAATTCTTTTGGGCTCATCAACGGTTCTGGCCGACGTCCGTGATAAGAATGTTGGAATCTAGCATACTGTTCATATATTAATGAAAACTTATTGTCTGCAAAATTGATATTCAGTCCTTCATAAGGGTAATATGATGAATTTAAAAATACTCTTACATCACGTATTAAGCAATGATCAAACTCTGCCAACGACATTACTGCATTATGTTTACGGTTCGTTTGTAAAGCGATAATAACAAATCGTGGTTTCTCTATTTGTGACGAATAATAGATCAAGTGTGTTTACGGGTTTTGGGAAGTAATGGATACTCATACAAGTCCCAATTACGAAATGCTACGGTTATAGGACGATCTTTTTCTAAATACTTAAATAGATTTATTCTTTCACGATCCGACACCTTAATGTGAGGAACTCGCCAAACGATTTTACTTATTACAATATCCTCCACAACTTCACCTGCATTTAATTTTAAAACATTAAGATTTGTATTGCTTCTCAAAAGTACTAACTCATGTTTACAGTTCATTACAATTTTGTCATAATCTTCTGCAAAACCTAATATTTTATTCAATGGTATAGATGTGGAAAATACTCCATTGTTGCCAGTGTTTGTACCTGTAGTAGACCATCCCCAAACTTTTGCACATTTGGACTCATTTTCATTCAACGAAAGATAAGACTTGATAGTTGTAGTAATTCCTGCATTTTTAACTTTATCTATTTCTACTCCGTTGAGTTCATATCGGATGTCTTGAAAAAGAAATAACGCTGAGTTATTCACAAAATGCACACTTGTCACACTTTCTTTTTCTTTAGTAGTGCTGTTGTATTTGTAAACTTCCGCTCTGCCCTCAATATACAAACTGCTGAGTGCAGGCAGAACGTATAAATCTTGTTGATTAATGGGTATTCGTATTTCATCGTTCTTGTTGAAACTTGTCACGTATGGTTTGTACGAATGGTACTCAAAACTTTCAATACAGTTATCATATGACGCTGGTTGACAAATATTTAAACTATTCATTTTAACAAGCCTATTAATTTAAGGAATTCCTTATTACTTTTAGTTAGCTTCTTTTTTATACGGAGCGTTGTTCCTTTAGGAGATGACCTCTTAGAACTGACTTGAACAGTAGATGAGGTAAGTTTATATTAAAATTTATCATTTTTTTTAAAAATGTAAATACAACTGTACTTCTTCACCACGCAAATTGATTGGCTTATTTTCAGCGTCTAACAACCTAATATTAATTGCACTTATCGTACTTTGGTTGACTGGAAAATAAATTAAGTTTTTAGGTATTTCAATAATTCTATAACCTGGTGGTACGTTTGGTATAAATTCATAAATTATATGACTTGCTTTTCCGTTCACAAATGATCCGCTGATTACATCGCATTCGATGCCTACGATAGTTGTTGATAAAATGCTGACAGGACAATTCTCGGTAGAGAATCAGTACTTATATTAGCCTTTACTGTTTCCATACCAAATCCCAAAATTTTGCTTAGGGAGTCATTTTTATCGAAGCGAACATCTTCAGTACAATAAATTCTTGTTTTTAATGTATTGTTATAGCATGTTAATTTTAATACAGCATTCTTGATGTTACTTTTAAGAAAATCACAAATATCCTGAAGTTCATATGATGATGATCCTTCAGGTATTTCAATAACTCCATTATTACCATAATAAAATTTATTATTTCTTTCAACAATATTAGGAATGGATTTAAAAGTAGAAAAATACAAGAGTCCGCACTTATATTCTCCTTGTAATTGTAAAGTAGGGGAGTAGTTTGTTATCAAGGATTCTCCTCTACCAGTTATTGACACAGTGAAAGACATTTTTGTACTGACAAAGTTTTTTATTTCATACTTATTATAAATGATTTTTCCAAAAGTCTCTTAAAAATTTTAAACAAAGGTGACCACAGTTTATTGTATCAAATGTTTGATACTGTACATAATTATAGTTCATAGACATGTTTCTTAAGTAATTTATCAATTCTAATGGTGGCTTTAAATTACCAAAACTATCATAATATTCACAATAGTCATTTTGCTTAACGTAGGCTACCCAATGAGTTCCAGGATTATCAGATCTATCTAAATTTATTATAGCACACTCTATTTTTCTTGCTTTCAAAGGTAATTTATCTCTCATAAAAACTCCTCGAAAGTATGGAATGTCGGTAGCATGTTCTAAAATATCTAAATTAGTGAGAGCTCGTTTAGGTAGCCGATGAATTAGTTTTTTGAAGGATTAAGGTATAAACCAGCTCCTTTTTTATGAGACTTGATATGCAGTCCTTTTCCGAGAGCAACAGCTTCCATCATCTTGTTATGTCGTTCAGATTCTTGAAGGTTTTTTTGAGCAACCTTGTAATCATTGACACTGCCGCACCTCCAGCAAGTGAACCAAGGGCTGATAATCCAGCGAAAATTGGAATAAGAGGCAAAATGCCTCCCCTTTTCGGAATAGGAATACATCGCGGCAAGCGTGTACTTTTTTTATTAGTGAATAGTTTTTTTGCAGCAGCATATGCGAAGTTTATAGCGATATGGTTGCCTTTAGATTTGATTTTTTTTAATTGATTTTTTATTTTTTTACCTTTGACATAAACGACCGTACTCCAGAACCAGTTTTAAGTTTTGCTTTCATTTTTTACATTTTTTACAATCCATGATGCAACTTTTTCTCCTTTTCCAGCATTCTTTGATTTCAATCTTTTCTTAGCCATATTTAAAAGTTCTAAATCTGCTTTATGTCGAATATTCAAATCGTTGTTATTGTAGGCAATGTCGTGGTGCATACAAGCTTGATCCAACTTATTTACACCCCGATCACCTCTCAATAAGCGTTTCTGAAGTTTTGTGCCAGGACCACAAAATTGGTATCCCGGTAGGTGTAACTCAAACGGTAGATTATTGATGAGGTTATTAATAATACCACTTCCTTCCTTCATCGAATTTTTCAAACTGATTGCATACAGATAGAATGCCTAATTTATATCATAAAACCAATTCATTCTTGTTAATCCAACTATTCTCTTTGTCACTAAGACCCAACCATTTCACAAAAAGCTTATTTCCTTTTCTCTTTATTATTACTTTTTCGATCAAATAAAGATCTGGAAAATTTGTTCTCTGTAATTCATATTCGTAAAAAGATCCCAAGATTTTCTGTTTATGTGTATCTTCTAAATGATAAGTCAATGGATTCGTATGATTCACTCTCACTATCCTAAATATTACTGTGGACCAGTTAGGAGTGTAACCTTTGTAAAAATCTCCTTTGTATTTACTAACACGCACATGATCACCAATTTGAAATTTCGGTTTCTTATTTATCTTATGTGTCTAATACGAAGACTATACTGGGTTTGATTAAAAGAATGAATGGAAAACAATGAAACTTTTTACTTTCCTTTTTACAGAGTTACTAATTTACTAATTAAAATTTCGTTACTTATATTAAATTATTTAAACTAAAATGATCGCACGCGCGCGCGTGCGTTCAGAAGGAGCCGATGTGGTGAAAGAGGCCGATGCCGGTGCAGCTCAGCCTTTTGATGCGCTGCTGCGGGGCGGGCGGGGGCGGCGGCAGTCTCCCCGCGTCCCCGCTTGATTAAGGCGGTCTTCCACACCTCTGTTTAGCTACGTTGGCGTAGACATCCTGGGAGGCCCGGGGCAGAAGCCGCAGAACCCGCAGTAGCTGGTGAAGATGATGATGATGAATCCCTTCAAAGTCTTCATCAAAATGTAGGCACGCTTGCTTTAGTGCGCGTCTCTCGATGCTTATGTTATGCTTGTTATGAAGTCGGCGACCCTATTGTGGCCCCTTTCCTCTATGCTTGTGGTCCAGCAGCAGAACCCGCCAGAGCTGGTGAAGATGATGAAATTCTTATTTAGTCTTCATCATAAAAAAGTGGGCACACTTTGTTTAGTGCTCGTCTCTCGATGCTCTTCGACGTTATGAAATCGGCGACCCTGTTGACCCCGTCCTTGCCTGGGTAGAGCCGGTAGACTCGTCCTAGCTTCCAACGCATCGGAGGGAGGTGGTCATCTTTGAATATCACCAGAGCGCCTTCTTTGACGTTTGAATAGGGCGATTGCCATTTTGTCCTCGTTTGCAGCTCGGAGAGGTACTCGCTCTTCCATCTTCTCCAAAAGGCTTCTCTTAGGCTTTCAATCAGCTGGTATCGATTTCGGATGCTCTTCTCCGTAGCAGCAGGGGGCGCTGGTAGTGACGTCAGCGGCCGCCCGATGAGGAAGTGCCCTGGGGTAAGAGGAGAAAAGTCGCTGGGATTACTGGATAAAGGAGTAAAGGGTCGGGAGTTGAGTACTGCTTCGATTTGCGTGCAAAGTGTACTCAGCTCCTCGAACGTTAAACTAGAATTTCCTATTACACGTTTTAAGTGATGTTTTGCACTTTTACGCCGCTTTCCCAAAGCCCACCGAATGTGGGGCAATAAGGGGGATTGAAATGAAATGCAATGCCTTCTTCCGCTGCAAACTCATAAATTAAATTTATGCCTGGTTTTAACTTTATACCTAACTCATTACTTGCACCAACAAAATTGGTACCGTTATCACAATGAATTTGAGTAGGTTTTCCTCTACGCGAAATGAATCTGCGAAGACACGAAATAAAGGCGTTAGTGCTAAATATATTTTTTATTATGTATAAATCTTCTTATTAATTTAAATGAACTCTAATATGTAGGTAAGTTATGGTTACCCTATGGTTGACTGGTAGAGAATGCCTCAGGCATTAAGTCCGCCATGTAATGTTATGTTGCAAAAGTTAGAATAAATAAATAAGTTATCAGAAAGATTTTTGTCACACCTTTTTAATGTCAGGTGGTACTGGTTCTAACTGAACAAGACAATGAATGCTTAGATAAGGATAAAAAATATTTGAAGGTAAAAAATATCCGATACTTATGCTTGCGGATTGTTGTTATTTTATTTAGTTAAATAACAAGTTAAAGTTAATGGTAAAAGGTATCCGATATTATGCTTGCGGATTTTTGTTAAATAACTAGGGATTTAGATTCAAACCTGCCATCAGGTAAGTGACAGGTATTTTTAATGAAATGTTTTTCGCAATGCTCTTTTGGCGATAAGGTCAATTTTGAAGGTGGAATATCCTTAAGCCTCCAAAACTGAGAAACTGCTTCACTGATTTCGGCTGTGAAATTACAGTGAACCATTTCTGATTAATGTTTCTTATGCATGTTTAGTGGGCCGGCTACAATCCAGCCCAATTGAGTATTTTGTATGATAGGCATGTTACGACCTAATGATATCTTTTCAGGACACAAGATATTATAGAATACTTCAGCACCCAACAACAAATCAATGTCTGAAGGCTGACAGAAATAAGGGTCGGCCAATTGAATATTTTTAGGCAAATTCAATTGATTTATGTTCACCGACATATTAGGTATTTGACCAGTAATTTGAGGTATGATCAAACAATTTTGGTTTAAATTAAATGAATTTGACAAGGATGAAATGCTTACGTTACATTCTTCAGAAATAGGTAATTGAATGCCGTTAATGCCTGAAATATTAGTTATGAAATCAGGATTACGATTAACTACACCAATTTTATGTTTTAAGTTTTCTGTCATGAATGAGGATTGACTGCCAGCGTCAAGTAAGGCGCGAGCAACGTACGTTTGGTTATTGTCAGGATTGGTGACTTTCACCAAAGCAGTACCAAGAAGAACCTGACTATGAGATTGCACTGAAAGAGTCTTACGAGAAACATGCGAGCTGGATGAAGCTGCATGTAGATTAGGCATATTTTCAATTTTGTGCATTATAGTATTATGTTTTTTATTACATAACCGACACGTACCAAGACGACATGTATTAGGTTCATGGCCCCTTCGCAAACAGTTCAGACAAAGTTTAAGTTTAATGACTTCACTCATTTTATTTTCATGCGATAGAGATTTGAATGTTTCACAATCTATTAATCTATGTGCTTGGTTGCAGAGGGGACACGAGACAGAATAAGTGGTTTTACAATTATTATTAGAATTACGATATGGAACAGAAGTAAGAAAGGATTTTGAGAATCTCTGATGAAATGAACCTTTACTTTCATTTTTTATTTGATTATTATTATTATGATTTAAATTATTATGATTATACGGTTGAAACGAACCTTTCTCACTTCTGCTTGCCTGCGCGGTTTCAAGTATATCGGCCCTACCACGGAGAAATTCGATAAATTCACTTAAGAGAGGCAAATCGGATAGATTGTTACGATATTCTTCCCATTTGCCACTTGTGACCGAATCTAACTTAGTGGACACCATATATATAATGAGCGTGTCCCACTGGTCTACGGGTTGACCGAGAGTGGTTAACGCTCTAAGGTTTTTTGTGACTACATCAATTAGGTATCTAAGAGATTTATGAGATTCTTTTGAAATAAGTTCGATTTTGAACAACGCTTTAAGGTGGTTGTTAATCAAAATCTTTTTATTGTCATATCGCTGACATAATAGCTCCCACGAAATATGATAATTGGCAGCAGTGAATTCAATTGATTTTATGACTAAAGCTGCACTTCCCTCTAATGACGATCTCAAATAATGAAATTTATTTATGTCTGGTAAAGAATCATTATTATGTATTAATGATTTAAATGTGTCCCTAAACTCGAGCCATGTAAAGTAATTACCGTCAAATGTAGGAAGCTTTATAATTGGTAATTTCACACTTATATTTTCTTTATGAGAACAAGAACAACAACTATCCGGCTTTAAAGCTTTATCTATTACAGGCAAAGATTTTAATAAAGACTGAGCATTTGAAATATTTTTGTAAAACTTGACTTCAGTTAATTGCCTTTCATGAAGTTGCTCATCGAGGTTTAGGCATTTAAATTCAATGTTAGATTGACACTGTTCAAAATCCGAGAATAACGTCTCTAATCTATCCGTTCGCAGATGCAATTCGCTTTGTTGGCTTTCAGTTAAATTTTCAATGCTAGTTTGCCGTAAGTCGGTAAGGTAATTTTCAAATAAGGTCAAGCGACCACGAATCGAAGCACGTTGCTTAATGAAATTTTTTACTTCTAAATCGGATTCGTTAGCCCTGTTAGCACTCGCCTTACCGTCTTCCGACATGACTACTGTTTATGAAATAAAGGTATCAAATAAAATAGAAAACCTCTCAAACCCGTAGCGATATTAAAAATACGAAATGTATGCAGTGTCGATTACGAAAATATTATGCAAAATGAGTTATTAAAAGAAAATCAAAACCAGACATAACTTAAGGATGCAGCAGAAGCGGGCGATCACGGCATGTCCAGCTCAGGCACGTGGCGATGTCGTGCACCACTGCACATGGCGCGGGAGCGGCCGGCGCCGGCGCGGCGGCGCGCCGCTAGACTCCCTGGCGCCGTGCGCCGGGACCGCAGCGAAGATCGCTCGTTAAAGCGACTGCAGATCTGTTGCCGGGAACGGTCCCCTGGGGGGCCCGGGCAGATGCAATAATAAAGTAATATTAATAAATGAATTCACTATTCCATAAAAAGACTATGGTTGGGATAAATGTCGATAAATGTCGTTAAAGTTTAAGCAGTCGCTAAGAATGAATGAAAATGAAATAATGAATGTTAACGGGAATGTGCAGCGAAATGTATTTGAAATGATATGTTAAATATTAAGTTATTTATGATTATTCTATGCTCTCCCCACTGTCGTCTTCCGAGCTGCTGGGCTTAGGCCACGCACGTGGACAATGCACGTGGGCATATTGGGCAAAAAATCGAATGTGAAAACCTGAAATTTTACTAATGCAACCACCGCTACATAGGTTAAAAGATAATGAGTTACCAGCCACACTTGCAAACAAACTCGCAGCAGGTACCTAGGTAGGCAGGTAATCTAGGAAATTAGGAAATTTTTAGGAAATATTTAGGAAGGGCACTCCCCTGATTGCCGCTGAATCCACGTGCTGGAAGCTCGCTGCTCTGCTTGGTCCTCGGCGCTGCTCGATGCTCGGCGCCGGCCAGCGACGACAAAATGGCGACCCCACGCCACGCCACGCCACGCGTAGATTGCTTCTTCTTCTTTTTGTTCGGGCGCCAATGTCTAATACGAAGACTATACTGGGTTTGATTAAAAGAATGAATGGAAAACAATGAAACTTTTTACTTTCCTTTTTACAGAGTTACTAATTTACTAATTAAAATTTCGTTACTTATATTAAATTATTTAAACTAAAATGATCGCACGCGCGCGCGTGCGTTCAGAAGGAGCCGATGTGGTGAAAGAGGCCGATGCCGGTGCAGCTCAGCCTTTTGATGCGCTGCTGCGGGGCGGGCGGGGGCGGCGGCAGTCTCCCCGCGTCCCCGCTTGATTAAGGCGGTTTCCACACCTCTGTTTAGCTACGTTGGCGTAGACATTATGTCTTTGTGATTTAATAATATTAGATTTAACAACCATCTGGTTTGCTCTATTAACATCAATAGGTTTAAATTTTGTGATACGATGAATAGTATTATTATAACATTGCACCACATGATTCAAATTTTTTTCAATCCATTTATATCGACCACATAAACTAAATAGTTTGTAAATGTTACATTTCAATGTCCTTATTACTCGTTCTACTATAGATGCTTTTTTTGTAGAATAACTGGAATAGTGATTAATATTATAATTTCTCATTAATTGTTCAAAGATAACATTGTAAAAATCTTTGCCTTGATCTGTTTGTAAATTTTTAGGTTTTCGAGATGAATTAGTTAATATATTTTGCATTGCATTCGAAACACAATTCATCGCTTTTGATTTCAGAGGATACACCCACACATACTTTGACAATGCATCAATTACTACTAAAATGTACTTGTATCCTTTATTGAAATGTGAATATTTTTGGAAATCTATAAGATCAGCTTGCCATAAATCATCTATTCCTTTTATTATTGTACATCGACGACTAAAATTCTTTCTTGCCGCTCTGTGGAGTTCGTCGACTATATCCTTTTTACTCATTTTTACTTTGTTTTGTCTTAATCATGTAATCTATTTCAGACTTTGTATAAAACGTAGTAAACAAACGTTCTGAACTTGCTGTTTCTAAGTTCTTTATGTAGACTTGAACAAGACTATGAACCTTATTTATTTCATTTCTGAGCTCTTGAACAGTTTTAGCCATATATGCTTTAGTTACGGCTTCATCGTCCTTCTCTGGTGACCTCAGACCTTTCAATTTTGAAGATTTCTAATCGTAATGACCCGTTTCTGATTTTTTTTAACGCGTCATTCAAAGTATCAATGTATTCTGTTAGTCGTAAACGCTTGTGAACGTGATGACCAAATTTGTCTAAATTCATTACCGTGTTTATACGCTGTGTACTGTAATTCAACTGCTGAAATTTAGAGTTGCATGCTACTTATATATTTTTTTTGTTAATGATGCCAGCTTCGTAAAGCTCTTCGATTATTGCAATAACTTCATTATCCAAACCAGTGTTACCTGCATTTCGTGATGCAAATAATAGTTTTAACCGGTCAACTAGCTCATTTGGATCATCCCAATAAACATAATCTGTGTCTTTTATAACTTTTTTTAAAAGCTTAATACCTTTTCCCTGTGAAAGACTTTCGAGACTAGTAGCTGCATTTCGTGAGAATTTAAACATTGGCTTAATAATATTCATGTATTTAAATCCTTTGTTGCTAATTAATTGTTTTGATGGATCAAAATTACGTCTTTGTGCATTGGTATCGATTAGTAGCATTTTGTAATTTTGTAAGTCATTGTCTGTGATAACATCTAAATTAGGTTTCTTTTTGTACAATAATTCTTTTAAGCCAGGAGTTTTCTTAAAGCTTTGGTTCCCAAATTTTCAAAATGTCGCCATCGTCGTAAACGCGATTTTTTCCAAGTATTAGTTTTCCTCGATCGTTTTTAATCCCATAAGGTACGTCTTTCATTACTTCAGATGATGTAGACCATGACAGTGATTGATTTTTATCGTTCGGTGATGACTGAAGAGATTTAAACGATCCTTCGCTTACATTGTGTTCATCACAAGGTACACTTAGGGTTTTGTTAGTTTTTTGATACAATTCATTATCAGTATCATCTTCTTCTTCAGTGCTAATTTCATTAAAATTATCGCTAGAATAGTGTAATGCCTCGCTTTTATTACTTTTACTTTTTTTTGGAACAATTTCATTATTCAAACCTTCTTCATGATGCTGCTCATTGTTTTTGTTTGCTAACAGGTTAAGCGGTTCAACGATGGGTTTCAATATTGTTTTCAAGGTCATGTCACTTGTATTTTTTAAATCCTTTATCATTTCAACCTTTCTTTTTACAGCCTTTGCAGATTTTACAATTTTTTGTTCAAGATCTCTTTCCATTTTAGTAGGATTCCACTCGGTTCCAAATCATGAATGAAAGTGGTGCAATATCAGTACAACAGCCATTTATGTATTTTAGTCTGGCACAATAAATGTATCAAAAGCCATTCTGTAACATCCATTATTTCGTTCGCAGTCCTTATTGATTACAAGATAACTGAAAGGTTTATTCCAAACAGTTGAGCACATTTTACGGAATTGAGACCATGTCATGTCTGACTACATGTTCATCATAAACATGTTTTAAGTTAATATCGTCTTGTTTAAATAATATTATTAGGTTAGAATTGTCCCTTACCAGTTGCTTAGGTATTTTGGTATAAGTTTGGTTAATATAGAAACAATCAATTTTCTGGTGACGCCCCATCGCAAAATAATCTCTAATATTATTTTGATTTTCACAAGCAACATCATCGAATAAAATAATTGAATTTGGCATAGCTTCGTGTGGACTTAAAATGTCGTTGTTATTACTGTATTTGTTATAAGATGTGCCTGCAACCATACCCAACTCCTTTTCTAGGTATATGTATTTAGGTTGATATAAAGAATTTGAATACACGTAAAGGTTACGAAAACGTGGACCATCTTCATGTAATATCAAACTTATAACTAAGTTGGTCTTCCCACAGTTTGATGGACCACAAACAAAACAACGTATAGTGTTTGGTAATAAATTACCATGACGCTTTGGCTTATTTGAAACCGGAGGACATATACACTTTAATTTTAATGATTCCTTTTGTTTCAAAAATTTCATTACAAAGTATGAAACCGACCGCAGTGTTTAGTGTGTTTCAATAAAATGAGCTTAAAGTATATTTCTACAATATTTAAACAGTCCTGTATATAGGAAAGGGATCACCAATATGAGTTATTGGGTATTCTACCCCACCGCAGTGAGTGAGGGCTCGGCACGAGCCCGAACGAATGAAGGTGGGGTAGAATGCCCAATAACTCCCTACTAATACTATCTCATCAGCAACGGCAGTGGCGCTAGCGGTCGGGTCCTTCCCACTAAAGCAGCGCTGCCTCCAAGGGACGGATGCAAAATACTCCCGCATACCGTCCCAGTCTGCCGACGCGTAGTGCCAAATCCGGCGTTTCGAAACCGCTGTTGGCGGGCGCGGTGCCAAGGGCACTGTGCTGGATATCAAGCAGTGATCCGAGGAACCTAAAGGAGCTCGAATCTCCACCCGGTATCCAGCTGGGCGACTCGTCAGCAGAAGGTCGAGTAAGGAGGGCGCATCGCCAACTATGTCTGGGATCCTGGTGGGCTGGTTCACCAGTTGCGTCAGGTCATGCGTGAGAGCGAATGCGTGGGCAGTTCTACCAGCATGGTCTGTTTTGGAGGAACCTAACCACAACTCATGGTGGGCGTTGAAGTCCCCCAAAAACACCAATTCCGCCGATGGAAACCGCTCCTGCGCATCATCTGCTACCCGACTAAGATGTTCAATTAGTCGAGTTGTCTCCATGTCGCCGTTATGGGATCGGTAGACGCAGACGTAGACACGGCAATGAGAGCCTAAGTCGACGTGTACCACTAGGAGGGAGAAGGAAGGGTCCTCCAGACAGCGCAGACGGCGACAGCAAACATTCGCCCGAACGAATAAGCAAACTCCGGCTTTGGCTTTGAAGGATTCTTCAAGCACAAAGCCGGGATAGTTCAGGTAATATCAGATTAGAGTGATGGGGTTGGCTAACGTGTCTCTTGCGACAGAGGCGACATCTACCGTGCGTTATTTACTTGAGTTTCGTGTAGGATTGTTAGGTTGGCAATGGATTAGAGTGATGGGGTTGGCTAACGTGTCCCTTGCGACAGGCAGGCGCCACCTATGTTCTGAATACGGAACTATTTATAATTTTACTAAATAGAAAGAGAGGGGAGATGTTATCTCAACGTGGAGCGACACGAAGTTCGCATGTAACAAATGATAAGACACGTGAAGTCAAGGCGCTTTGGCAAGACGGCTAGCTGTTGGCTGAAGGGAAGAAAAGCGGATTTGCGCGGGCGAGAAAGTTAAGATGCTTAGGGAAAAGAGGAAAATTAGCGGCCATTCAATTGAAGGACTTCGGAGGCGCGGTCCGATTTACGAGTGGCGGTAACGATCTCATACGTGAAAACGATCGTCCGAGCCATTTTAGCGCGCTAAGTGATATTCGAGCTGCGATATTAACTAACATTGTTTGTGAAATAGAAAGTGATTATTAAAGTAAAATAATTGTTATCGCAACTCGAATTGTTAACAGAATGCAGTATTCTGGGTCATATTATTGGAAACGCATCACGGTGGCAACGAAAACTAATATGATTTTAACTGACCTCGGTCAGGATGACCTTTGACTGTATTTAATAAGGTCGGCGTTATCTATTACAACGCTAAATAATACACTATATTCGAGAGAAAAACGGGGGAGAGACAGTTGTCTCCCTAGTGAAAATCGAAGATAGGTCAGACACCAATTAGCTGGAGACGGGCCCGTATATCCCGGGCAAAAACCGTCTCGTCTCCTTACACACAGTGCAGGGTTAGGTGGACACACTGAGTATACTGGCTCGATTGATAGAACATTTAGAAGTCTGTTGCTTGCAGGGGCGACTCGACTTACACAACTCACCACGAAATTAAGTTAAATGTGGCTTGGGCCTAGATTGCAAAGGTATACAAGTAGGGACTGTTAGTTCGACAAAATATAGGTATTTCAAGTGAGGTAGGCTGTAGGAATCTTATAGGTAGGCGTTTCTATATATGTTATTAGGTAGTGAGGGACAGCACGGTGTGTGCACGCTGTGTGTACATAAACTAGGTACGTAGGCCGCGAGGCCGGGGCTGGATTAATTCCGACTAATAAGGTAGGGATAATTAAGTTATGCTGCCTAAATAGAAATTACTATTAAGTGACGTGGGTTAGGTGCGCTGAAAGGACCTATCTAGGCATGTAATCTGTTACCGTAGGCCAATAGGATTCTAATTGTTTTCCTAAAAGTTGTTACCAATTAACTATTCATTTTAAATAATTAGCAGAAGAGTGGTAATATTGAACCATCATTACTTTGGAGTACCTAAGAGTCTAGACTGGTTTCCTATTACAAGAAAATACTAAAAAGTTATATTATGGCACGTAAGCATAACTGTACTGTGATGTTTGATTTCTAATACTGAAATGACCAAACAGGCATTTTTAGCTTTCCCTGAGGTGCGATACGGCCTTAATATTGCTACTCTCCAAAGTATTATAAATAGACATCCGATACCTATTGGTAAAATTTAAGCTGATACTAAACAACTAAAACCAGTTTAGAACCTAGGTTAATTCGTTGAAGCTGCGAATTCACCTTAATGGTCAAAGACCTTACAAGCTATGAGCTCCTAATAATATGAAACATAGAAATAATTGATTGATAACAACCTACTAATTAGCCTAATAGTACAGTCTACTTTATACCATTTGAATTCACTTTAATGGTCAAAGACCTTATAAGTTATGTACTTACTTCTAATAATATGAAACATAGAAATATTTGATGGGAACAATCTAAACCAATAAGACTAATAGTACAGTCTGCTTTCTACCTATTAAAGTGAGTAAAGGATAACTTCTAAATATAATTGATTTAATTAGTAACAGGGATAATTACCTGATTTACTACCTACTAAAAATATGTGGGAGATTAAGAAAAGAGAGTAATGATTTTGATCAATTTATATTCATAAAAACCAGATTAATTGGCAGACAGTAACAATATACACACATTTAGTGTTAATTATAATAACAGTAATATCAATTTATTAAAATAATTAGCCATTTCGCATTTTACATAATGAAAATTGGTACTTACTACTATTTCTTGCATAATTTAGCTTGCTTAATACATAATTTAGTTACCATCATATATTTATATAATAAATATCCTATATTATATAACATTATAGCATACCTAAATACTATGTCGACGATCAGAGCTCCGTCATGCTCCGCAGTTGAGTACAGAATGCCCGGAAGGCGCTAGCGCATGACCTTTTTATACTGAAGCACAAACAAGTCGCTAATGACGCATGGCGTGGGGAGCGTGGCAATGGGCAAGCACGTGTTTTCTTATTCGTATTAATTACTGCGGTGAATTTGCTTTCTTCAAACATTTGTTTTTAATGCTAACATTAATAGTAATCTACATTGAAATGCCAATCTCCCACACGGCCATTCTGACGAGCAGCAGGTCACCGGCTCGCGAATAATGTAAAAATAATAAACATCAGATTTTGTTTAGACAGCAACAAAAACAAAATAAAAACTATCTTATAGGCCCTTAGTCTTAAACATGAGACAAAACATTTATATTCCATACAATATTATACTTATCGTAAGTCGTAAACATATATTTTTTAAATGTTTACATTATTTTTCTCTTTATTATCTGTACATCTTTTAAGAAAAAATGTCTTGCTTGAAAAAAATTTGAAAAAAACGAAAAGCATAATCGCATACTACCAAAGGGAATGCGCAACCAAACAATTCGCATTCTTAGTAAAATATAAACCAAACTCAAAATCTTAATATCAGAAATATCGACTTTAAAATGCAAAGTCTACAGCTTACTTTAAAAACGTGAATAAAAAAAACTTTGTGTCTTATGAAACCTCTTACAATTTACATCATTACAGATCTGAATGAAAATATTTTACAATATTTAAAGATTTAGGTAAGATAAGGCTTGAGGTAAACACATTTTTAAGACCTGAGGTAAACACATTTTTTATTCAAAGCCTCGATTAACGCAAATAATAAAATATTACGAATCGGGGCACAAGCTATCGGTAGCTATAATTTTTATTTAAATATGTGTGTTTGTGTCTGCGCGCACGCATGTGTGTTTGTCGTATCATTAAAATAAATATTAGTTTTATTAACAATTTATATCAATGATCACAGGTAGAAAGCCATCGAGTGGCGAGATTAAATCATGAGTCACAAAAGTGAAAATAAATGATCACATAGTAGCCTCGGTAAAAAGCCAAACAAGTGGCGCGGTCAAATAAAAATGATCATATAGTAGCCTCGGTAAAAATGAGCCATCATGTGGCACGGCCAAATAAAAATGATCACATAATAGCCTCGGTAAAAATAAGCCATCGTGTGGCACGGCCAAATAAAAATGATCACATAGTAGCCTCGGTAAAAATAAGCCATTATGTGGCGCGGCCAAATAAAAGTGATCTCTAGCCTCGGTAAAAAGCTATAATTTGGCGCGGCAAACTAAAAGTCCTTATTACTCAATGTACAGCAAAACATCTGGCCAGGAGTTCAGGAGAAACAAAAACACAAAATCATCAAATATTTATTCTTGCTTTTCTAATGAAAACAAAGAATATGACTTCATAAGATATCTTAAGATATCAGACAGCTCAGTACCTCTTTCAGAGGAAAATGCCTTAAATGATAATGCGAACCTCGAACCAAATATTGGTCCGAGATGCGGACATTATGTTTCAGCATTTTACTGTATTGTCACAGTATACCTGTCACAACAGTCACAACAATGTGACTTTAACAGACCCATAATCTATAGTATAGTCAACGTAAAGGTATGCATAATGTATTTGTTGTTTGGGTTTCACGGCATTATAATATCCAAATTAAAGTACCCCTAAATCGAACGAGACGCAAAACCAATTCCTTTAGCAAAATAATTAGGTATTCATTTAAAGAAATTATAGTTAATTTAAACGTCTCACAACAATCGACTGCAACTAAATTATTTAGAGGGTCATTATCAATAAGCTTCGGTCATCTAAACACCAGACACACAACCAGCGCTCTCAAAGTGTCGCCTCGAACTAACTCTCCGACCAAGAGCGAGCATTGGATTGCTATCAGTTATTATTTTTAAAAATTTAAAATATCTTCGTCTAAAACCTATTGTTGTGATGATAGGTCTGAGTATCAAAACTAGTTGTGATTAATCGAAAACGAAATTGTGTAGAATAATTGGAAACACCTTTTCGAACGCATTTTATATGCGATTGTGCATCTAGTACGCAGATGACCGAAGTCAATGACTTGGCATAAATTTGAGCGGTTAACAGCAAATTAGAAGAAGTTGATTTCAGTTCGCTATTTAGCACAAACGACAACAAAGGATTACTATCCTGTTAGTTGTCGTAAACCAGACAACATTCAATCGTTAGTAACTGATTTAAGGTCTTTTAACAGTCTATGCGAATATTAACTTATTGGACCCATCAACACATGAATAAAGAAATTACTCATGTCATCATGTGCCATTAATGCGCAACCCAGGGGTGCCAGGTGCAACTGTGCAACAACTAGGCGCGCTGGTATAAACAGATTGGTCAGTCTTTGCGACATGCGAGTTCGTATTGAAGCGGGTAGCTTGGAATCAATTTTCTGAACACACAATAATAAGTATAAAGTCTATTAAAACTTTAACAGTTATTTATTGTCATAATACAGCCATGAAATAAGCATATCTTTATAAAGGCGTAGTATTTTAAGAACATTTACTTCCCCCTGCCAAAGTATTCCAAATCATATCATCGGAACCTCTTTAGCTTTATACGGGAGACGATAAATTTTCACACTATTATCTAGTCTAGCTCAAGTAGTTTCTTTTCTGAAACCTGTTTTAGATGGTTAAACTAGATAACAGATAAACATATGTGTACACAGAAACACCCAGATCAAAAATCAATATAGAAAGACTGTTATTCCTTAATGGACCAACCAGTTGTTGGACCAGGGACCTCAAAGGTGGCGACGCCAGAACTAGCGTGTTTACCACTCGACCACGGATGTCGTCATACTTAACTTTGGCTACTTAATGATTTAAATTTTAAAATCAATAATTTAACCAATCATTGTATTTATATGATATAATGTTTACTAGAAAAAAAAACCAGTCTCAGGAAAGCTCAAACGGGACTCGAACCTTTGGATTGCCGGTCCACTGCTCTAAACATTTTATCATATTTATCTATATAGCATGGTAAATGCAAAAATTTCAATAATAAAGACATTGTATATATTTGAAAGTAAAAAGAAAGGAAAATTTGTTAAACTTAAATCATTCAAATATCACTGATTTGTTATTCGAATATAAATCCTCAAGTAATATTCGATTAATTCGAATGTTATGCCAATTTTCTGTCTTGCCGTTAAGGCTAGACAATTCAATAGGAGGCAACTTTTAACGTTGCATGTCATTGGGCTGATATGTGAAGTCTAAAGATAGCTGGCGGTATTACAAATAATAATTATCCATTATTATATCAAACTGAACGCATCATATCTATACGTTCAGACTGTTACATAAAAGATTTACTTTTAATGCAAAATTCAAAATAACTAACGAAAGATTGAATAACTTACTCATACTAGAAAGTGTCTTGAAATTATGTGGAATTTACATATGGCACTTTAGTCAATACTACGGAGGTAAGTGGAGAATTTTTAATTCGTTTAATATTGCAGGCTGTACCTACAGTACAGGTACGAGTTGCATAATAACTTGAAGTAACAAATTATAACTTTCATTAGTACTATGTTACTGTAAATGTCCTAACTTAATACAATGTAGACAGCGTTTCAATCTTAGTCATGTTGGTGAGATTTTTAAATGTTATTAGGAACACAGTGATAAGCACACAGCACTGGAATTTGGCGTTTATAAAAGTTAAGCTTTGTCTAACTGAGGTAAGTAATGTTTTAGGTATCAGCCGTAACAAATCGGATTTAATAGAAAATCTGACATACCTTTTACTAAATGAGACTCGGTCACCCTGATACCAACCGTTTCCTTTTGGCAAGTTCCCATTTGCAGGTTGTATACTCTGCTAGGCTAGACACTTTATCGCTTGTATATTCCATAAAAATAACCAAATCGTCGTAATGCCTGCTCTCATCTGCAAATGTGAATAAGATTAGTTTTAAGCTCGTCACAGTTACAAGTAATGTTTTTCCATGAAGTTGATCATCATCTATCTAGTGTTCAAAATGGAGACAGAAGATCTGAAGGCAAGTATGGGATTTGCTCGTGTCATCGATACTTTATCTAGCGAATATGAAATTGTTAATTTAAAGACTTAGTAATGTAAGAGTAATACCTCGTTATTTCTTCTTCATTCAATCATATATCTGTGAAAGCGATCGACTAAACTTGTTTACTAGTCTTGCTATCGGCAAAAGCTAATGAATGAATAGAAATGGAGCGTTTGCCACTTATTTAGCGCGGCTGTAGTTATCAGTACGACAATCGGTGTCAAACGGAGGTAAAAAAATGGTAAAGGAAAACATTTGCAGCTGTTTAAAAAGACGTCATCATATCTTGCCTCATTCTCTTCATAAACTTGTGGAACACAGGCACCAGTATTATGACACAATCCATCAGAACCTGCCCGTTCCTCATTTGCCAACGTTTCTGGTTTGCGTTGGGTAGCTTTAGCAATAACAGCTGAAGTAGGTAGACCCTCCGCCTAAAGTACCAGGATCCAGCCGATCAGACACGTTCTGAATCTCCGGATGATGCTCATGACGCAATTTCGTGTTTCTAGAACTCAGGGAAAACAAAAAATAATGTTAGTGGCAAATCAATAGCATAGATTATCATGCAAGATGTAACGTTGCTTACACAAGATATAAAGTACACAGAACTGTCAGCTAGCAACTTTCTAGCAACATATTTATTTGCTCAGTGCTAGCAACAATGATCCTTTTTTCACTTACTGTCAAATGTGTAATGTCAGAGTATACTTGTCAGATTTGCATAATAATAAGTGCGCACGATCGAAGAGTAGCCTCGACCACGTGCAATGCGTGTAAATGATTTGTATGTGCACCATCGAAGGGTAGCCTCGACCACGTGCAATGCGTGTAAATGATTTGTATGTGCACCATCGAAGAGTAGCCTCGACCACGTGCAATGCGTGTAAATGATTTGTATGTGCACCATCGAAGGGTAGCCTCGACCACGTGCAATGCGTGTGAATGATTTGTATGTGCACCATCGAAGGGTAGCCTCGACCACGTGCAATGTGTGTAAATGATTTGTATGTGCATCGTCAATCTATTAAAATGATTATGTCACCGTACCGAATTAACCTTGCAATTTATTAAGTAGTGAATTTGTGAGCGTAATTACTTGGTTCATCCTACTTCTGATGTGGGAGATTAAGAAAAGAGAGTAATGATTTTGATCAATTTATATTCATAAAAACCAGATTAATTGGCAGACAGTAACAATATACACACATTTAGTGTTAATTATAATAACAGTAATATCAATTTATTAAAATAATTAGCCATTTCGCATTTTAGATAATGAAAATTGGTACTTACTACTATTTCATGTAAGATACACAGTTATGTACTACAATACATAATTTAGTTACACCATCATAGCATACCTAAATACTATGTCGACGATCAGAGCTCCGTCATGCTCCGCAGTTGAGTACAGAATGCCCGGAAGGCGCTAGCGCATGACCTTTTTATACTGAAGCACAAACAAGTCGCTAATGACGCATGGCGTGGGGAGCGTGGCAATGGGCAAGCACGTGTTTTCTTATTCGTATTAATTACTGCGGTGAATTTGCTTTCTTCAAACATTTGTTTTTAATGCTAACATTAATAGTAATCTACATTGAAATGCCAATCTCCCACAAATATACTAACTATGATTTAGTATGCTATTAAACAATCACCCAGTCTGAGAGACAGGGGTAGAAGTTAATGGAAAAATAATTAACTTAAGTTCACTTCCTAAAAGTTAAAGGATGTAGAGTGAATTAGGCATCTTTTATAAACTTAAGATGTGATAATCTGCCAAGGCAGCCAATACAATGTAGTTATATTGGTACTTTATAAGATCTGTTTATTAAACACTAAGAGTAAACCAAAGTAATTTTACTTCAAATGATAGTATTCTATTTAAGTTCACTTCCTAAATGAGTAGGATATTGAATAAATCTAACATCTTTTTCATGTGATAATCTGCCAAGGCAGCCAATACAATCTGGTTATATTGGTGATTTATAAGATCTGTATAATAAATACTAGGAGTAAATAAGGGTAAGTTTACCTTTATTAATAGCATTCTATTTTAGTCCACTGCCTGAAAGTGGGGTTTGAATAAATTATTCACCATTTATGGAGCTGAAGGTTAATATTGTGATAAGGCAATAAAGACAGCCAGTTAATAATGTTACATTGTAATATCTTTATAATAGACACAATAATCAGAGAAATAAGTGGGTTCTGTTGAATGCTGGCTTCCCACCTCTGTTCGATAAGTGATATCATAAGACATGAGTTATTGCATTGAATAATTAAGTTCTTAATGTGAAAAGGATATTTGGATGATAGCAAGCCTAGAGATAAACTCTATTGATTTAAGTGGAATAATAAGAATGTAAATGCTAACACATTGTTATAATATAAGATGAAATTAAGTTGAAAAGTTGTGTAGACACTCTATAAAGTATAAATTGCCACAAGACTTTTATGTATAATGCTATTGTTAATAAATAATAATACCTGCAAGCTAAGCTATCATCTGATTATCTTTGAGGGGCTAACATTCCTTTCCCGCAGCTGCTGTGAAGGATTTAGGTCACAGTTCAGACGGAGTCACTGATACGCTACACATATCTAGGATATTAGTTATTGACGGATAGGTAATTAGGTCAGGAGAAAATAATTTAACACAGGGTTAAGCCAATTACTAAACTTTCACGAAAAGAACTTGAGTTACTTAAATGCGGTTAACAACGGAGGGTTCACTAGACGATCTGGCCAAAATAGTATTTATTATAATATTACATTGCTTGACTGAAATTTATCACTAATAGAGTTGTCACGTTAAGGTTCCATTATCATACAAACACTACGCACTCTACAAAACATCAAGACACAAACATTAGATTGTAGATAAAGTAGGTTAACTAGTTTTAAGAATTAGATAATAAGTTAAGCTAATGTAAAGGCGGCGATGAGTGTGTGTATGTAGTAAAAGGTTTAAAAGTAAGTCAGGTTGAGTAGTTACAACGCTTTCATTGTGTTTCTCAGTCATATTGTACTAGAACACCAGAGGTAAGTAGAAATAAACGGTCGTCAGGAGCAGGAGAAAAAATGTAGGAGTAGCGCAGGAGTAATGTGACAGTTTAGGTAACTGTTTGAGTTGCCTGCATAATATGAAACAATCCCGCAGCAGCAAGTTTATAGCAGCACGTAGCGCGTGCCATAGTCTCGGCCGTAGCAGTTGCTACTGTTATATATTATTGAGTTTGTATGTAGGTAGTTGTATTTTATCTGTTATAAGGCAGTCAATAAATGGCAGTTATTGTGAACAGTGGTTTTATTTAGCATTGGCGACGAGGAAAATAAAATTTTGGTGGCATTAACATTTACACATAATAAAATGTCAATCGGGAAAGTTGGTGAATTCGATGTGAAAAGTGGGAACTGGTCTGCGTATACGGAGCGGCTTGAAATGTATTTCCTGGCAAATAAAATTTCGCAGGAGGTCAAACTGCCAACATTAATAGCTGTTATCGGCGAAGAGGCTTATGAATTGCTGTCCACATTAGCAAGTCCAGTGAAACCTTCAACATTAACGTACGAAAGGGCAGTTGAACTACTAAGGAACCATCTGCAACCTAAACCCTCAATGTTGGCGGAACGATACAAATTCCGACAGAGGAGGCAGCTTGCAGGGGAATCGATTGCTAACTACGTAGCAGATTTAAAGAAATTGTCGAGATATTGCGAATTCGGAGATAACTTAGAAGAAAATTTAAGAGACCAAATTGTTTGTGGCTTGAGGAGCGAAATAATAAGACAGAGGTTATTTGCCGAAGATAAGTTGGATTTTAAGAAAGCCATCTGGTTAGCAAATACGTTGGAAGCTGCGGAGCGAAATGCGGGGGCAGTCAACGTAGACAGCCGGGGCGGCGGCAGCCACGACACGGATATGACGGGGAACGTGCATAAAATAAGCATAGGTGCCTGTTCGGTGTGCGGCAAAAACGGTCATAAATTTTCAGAGTGTCGTTATAAACTTTTTGAGTGTAGTAAGTGTCACAAAGTAGGCCATTTAAGGCGGGTTTGCCACATGAACAAAACTGTTTTGTCAAATTATCGGCCTGAGTGGGTAGGCTCGCAAAGGCAACACGGTTGGCGATCAGGCGCGGAGCGCGTGATCGAGACAGGTCGTAGCGGCGACGGGGTCGGCGGCGGCGGGAGCGCGAGCCGCCACCGCGCCTCGCACACTCGTAGCGGGCGATCGGCCGGGGGTGGGCGTACGTCACGCGGTGGCGCTCGCAATGGCGGCGCGGCGCACTGGCTGCAGGAGCCGAACACGGACACGTGTTCCGAAGACAATGACGACGAGGTGACCGACAACGAAGAAGAACCAGTGTATCAAATGTCGTTAAATAGGTACCGACCGGTACGTATGTCACTTAGTGTTCATAATAAATTATTAGACATGGAAATAGACACCGGTTCTGCTCTCTCTTGTATTAACGAAATAACATATAAGAAAATGTTTAACGATTTAATGTTATACCCCTGTAAGTTAAAGTTAAGGTTTTATGATGGGTCTATAATACGACCTTTAGGATATATAAAACCGATAGTCAAATATAAAAATGTAAAAAAAATTTAGAGTTATATATAATAAGCAATGGGTCCACTAATTTGTTGGGACGACAATGGTTGTCTGAATTGAATATAGATATTCCAAAAATAGGTATCTATAACGTTAGCGAACAACTAGACGGTAAAGCAAATTTAACAATTAAGAAAATTCTTTCCAGACATAACAGCCTTTTCGATGGCACATTGGGAAAATATACTGGAGGGAAGGTGAAGCTATGCATTCGCGAGGGCGCGGATCCCATCTACTGCGCGGCGCGGCCGCTGCCGTATGCCATGCGCGCGCGAGTCGACGCCGAGCTGGACGAGATGCTGCGGGCCGGAGTCGTCGAGCCGGTGGACCGCTCCGACTGGGCCACGCCTTTAGTGATCGCTAGAAAGGCAGACGGGGGAATCCGTTTATGCGCGGACTATAAGGTAACACTCAATCGTGTCTTAATGGTCGATCGGTACCCGGTTCCAAAGGTAGATGACTTATTTAGCAATATATGCGGTAATACTTACTTTACGAAGTTAGATCTCTCCCAAGCGTATAATCAATTATTATTAGATGAGGAATCAAAAATGTACACAGTAATTAATACACATAGGGGATTATTTAAATATAATCGCTTAGTGTATGGTTTGTCTTCTAGTCCAGGTATATTTCAAAAAATCATGATTTCTCTTTTTAAAAACATACCAGAAGTAATAATTTTCTATGATGATATTTTGATTAAAAATAAATGTTTGGATAGTCATTTAAAAACAGTAAATGAAGTTTTGGAAATATTAAAAAATAATGGTTTAAAGATAAAGAAAAGTAAATGTGAATTTCTGGTGAAACAAGTTAAGTATTTAGGGTTTATAGTAGATAAAGAAGGGGTACGAGTAGATCCAGGAAAAATCTCGGCTATCTTGAACATGTCGAGACCGAATAATGTTTCGGAGTTAAAATCGTTTTTAGGGATGGTAAATTTTTATGGTAAATTTATAAAGAACTTAAGTACTCGGTTAACTTTCTTGTATGATTTATTGAAAAAAGGTAGATATTGGAAATGGGACAGACGACACGAGATAGTATTTAATGAAGTTAAAAAAATGCTATGTAGTACAGAGGTTTTAACGCATTTTGATATGTCTTTAGAGTCCGTGGTCACGTGTGACGCGAGTGCGCACGGGTTAGGCGCCGTCTTGGCGCAGCGGGCTCCCGATGGCAGCGAACGGGTTGTATAGCCTACGCGTCTCGTGCGCTTAATAAAGCCGAAAGGCATTATAGTCAGATTCATAAAGAAGCGTTAGCTATAATTTTTGCCGTTGATAAATTCCATCAATATTTATATGGTAGGAAATTTAGGCTTCGCACAGACCATAAACCACTTGTTACTATTTTCGGACCGAATTCGGGTATTCCAGTCACTGCTGCTAGTCGTTTACAGCGATGGGCAATAAAATTATCAGCATATGATTTTGATATCGAATATATTCACACATGTAAAAATACGGCTGATGTTTTATCAAGATTAATTAAAGCACATAAGGAGGAATTCATAGCGGATGAACATAAATTACCTGAACAAACTTATTTACATTTCGCTATGGATTCGCTATTGTTATAAATCATAGAAAGTGCTTAAAAAACAGACTAGGGCAGATACTTTGTTGGAATTTGGACGGAATCAACTTCATAATAAAATGAACGGTTATGATTAATTAAACATGTAAATTAAGTCCCACCTATTGTAAATTAAAGGTGGAGGTGTTATATATTATTGAGTTTGTATGTAGGTAGTTGTATTTTATCTGTTATAAGGCAGTCAATAAATGGCAGTTATTGTGAACAGTGGTTTTATTTAGCAGCTACGAACGTAATGAACGAGACAGGAGTGGGGCGGCCGCCGGTTGTACTAAGCAGGTATTGCCAATGACGTCAGAAGCAGCTACTGTTAGCTTATTTAGGCTCGGTCGAGCTCTGCGTTCTTGGTGCAGCGGATAAGGCACCGACACTCACCCAAGAGCTCCGGGTTCAAACCACCGCGCGGCAAAATTATTTTTCGCAACAACTTTTCGATGCGGGGCTCCAACGACAGCCAGGTGAAGTCACAGTCTCAGCAGAGGGCGAAGTCCAAAGCAATTAAAATTTAAAAATTAATTTTCGAGACAAAGTTGCACACGTCCAGTATTGTTAAAAGCCAGAGCGGAAGAGGCTCCTAATAAACTTGGAATAACTATTCCCTAGTTATTTTACGTATTCTGTTGATTGGTCTATGGTTTTATTTGTTTTGCCGTCATTTTGATACTTCAGGTGTACGTGATAATTAACTTTTGTTCATTATAAAATTATTATTACCACTTAATTCTTAGGAGAATTCATTTGCTTTAATTTTTATTTTATTAAAATTAATAACATAAGTGTACTCGGCTAATCCCAAAAATCGGGTAATTCCAATAATTACGAATTTCTACCGAACGCGACAGTATTTTTTGTTCTGGCTACCCTTACCTAGACGCCATCTTACTCTGAATCCCTGCTTCAGTTGACTCAGGTCGCCGTAAGCACGAGTGTACATTGTGGTAATATTGTGAGCGAGTGCATTTTCGCGCGGTTTTGCAATTTCGGATTTACCCCAATATTCATATCTTTAAATTTGATAAGTTATCCAATTCGTTGTTTCTTTGTTAGATAAATTAACGTTTGTGACATATTATTATATAGCTTCAGGACAACTGAGCTGATGTTTTACGTTTTTTTCGGAATTGACCGATTATGGCATATCCGAACTAAAAATTAATTCGGAATTACCCGATGTGGTTTTTCCATAGTAATCTTCGGTGGTTCTCAGTCTTTTGATATTTGAAAGAATTTTTTTTTAAATAAGGTTTTTTGGGGATTTGATTTTTTTGGTTCGTACTGCCGATTGATTATGGAACGACCCATCTGTTTACTACACGAAAAGTATGTACCTATTTTAAATTAATAATTTAGCATCTATGTTAAAAAATATAAAGCGAGGTTTGCTTAAAATATCCTTAAATTTAAAGGATATTTTAAGCAAACCTCGCTCCTAAACTAATGAGCGCATTATTTAAAATAAAATTAAATGAATTTTTAAGATTAATTCTAGTCTCGCTAGGATTTTATTAGCCAACTTGAGATATACTTAGTATTTATTAAAACTTTGAAATAAAATACTTTTCATACATTCAACAAAGGGGACAAACTGAGCCCACCACGCAACGCAGTATGACATATATGCGACACTCAAGTGTGATTTGTATCCAGACAAACTGTCAAGGTGTATGTGATACAAAATGAATATTTACCTGTATTTTCTTCTTAGTTAATAAACTTAAAAAAAAGTTTTAAGGGCTCAGTTTGTCCCTAGCTTGAAGGTCGTTTCTAATTCGAAATCTTCACTTTGTGTTGGGTAGGTATACTTAGCGATCATAAAACTAAAGTTTGAGAATCACAAATTTTTTGTCGGGTAATTCCTAAATAAAAGTTTCTTCAAAATGTGATTCGGCTGTTCCATAACCAAATTAAAGATTTTTTTGATGGTAGGGTTCTTCTGAATGGAAATGAAATGTAAACCCTAAGATACAATTCACTTTAAAAAAAACGGTCAAGTGCGAGTCGGACTCGCGCATCGAGGGTTCTGTACTAACCATATACAAATAAGATAAAGATAAAGATAAAATATTCTTTATTGTACACCAAAGTAACAATAAAAGGACAAACACAAAGTAACATACAATTGGCGGCCTTATCGCTAAAAAGCAATTTCTTCCAGGCAACCGTGTTGGACTGGATAGAAAGTGAAATTTTAAAGGGCAGTTATGGTGGTTCAATATAAATTAATTAGACATAGATAAACAAATAAATATAAATAATCATGCTTAAGCATATCAATATCATACATAGATAGTTACATAAATAAATACTTATAAAGTTTTCTATCTAAATATACTAAAATCATAAAGACGTTGACAGTGACAGATAGTGTTCTCTAACCAGTCGTTTAAAGCAGTCCAAGGATTGGGCACGCTTAATATCTGTAGGCAATGCATACCACAGACGGGCAGCTTGAACGGTAAAAGACTTATCGTAAAATCTGGTGGAGTGCATAGCTATTTCCAACTTCAAGTTCTCCGATGATCTCAAATGCGTGTCATCAAGGAAGTTAAAGTGTTTCCTGAGATAAGGTGGGGAAAAGGGATTGAACAGAATACTGTAAGTACTGTAAAGAGACGATATGTAAATTCCGGCGAAGGCGAATTGACAACCACTTGAGCTTAGTACGAAATTCGGATACGTGATCATATTTGCGTAAACCAAATATAAATCTAATACTAAAGTTCTGAAGACGCTCAAGCTTATTCAGTTGCTCTTCAGTGAGGTCTAGATAGCTGACATCGGCATAGTCTAAGACGGGTAGAAGAAGAGATTGTGCTAGCGCAGTTTTAGTGGGCATTGGAAGGAATTTGCGCAAACGTTTCAGGGATCCAGCTGTGACAAACATTTTTCGGCTCACCTGTTGTAGCTGCGGTGCCCATGTTAGATTTTTGTCGAATAGCACGCCCAGGTTTTTAACGCTGTCAGTAGGAGACAAAGAAACGCCATCAAAAGTTATAGAAGGCAAATGCGACCAGTCAATTCTACCTGTCATTGTGGAGCTGCCTATGAAGATGATTTGAGTCTTGGAAGGATTTATTTTCAAACCATATGACCTGCTCCACTCGCAAATCATGTTTAAGTCACCGTTGATGATATTGATAGCCTGAGGAAGCTGGTCAATAGAAGCTTGAGTGTAAATTTGGAAATCATCTGCATAAAGGTGGTAGGACGAAGTTATTTGAGAGGAAATGGAATTGATAAATATAGCGAAAAGTAAAGGAGATAAAACGCCACCCTGCGGCACCCCAGCGGAAATGTTACAAAAGGTGGACAAGGAGTCTTCAATGCGAATCCGCTGTCGGCGTCCAGACAGGTAACTATGAAACCAGTCAATCACCGCTGGAGATATGTTAATAGAGTGGAGTATGCCGAGCAGTACATCAAAGTCGACAGAATTAAAAGCATTGCTAAAATCTAGCAAGGCAAGAGCTGTTACTTTACCGTTTTCCATGCATGACCTGATATCATCAGTGACATTACTAGTGCCGTGGCAGTACTGTGGCCTGTACGAAACCTGGATTGGTATGGATTAAGGAGCTGGTTTTTAAGAAGGAAAGTGGACAATTGGGTATGGACAAGGCGTTCCAGAATTTTAGAAAGGAATGGTAGAATAGAGATTGGCCTATAGTCGGAGAAGGATGACGGTTTTTAGTTTTTGGGTAAGGGAGTGACTTGAGCATCTTTCCAAGTGCTTGGAAAGACACCTGAATCGATGGAGTAGTTAAGGATATGAGAGAGGATGGGAAGGATTTCGTCAAGTATGAGCAAAATCATTTTGCGACTGACACAATCATTGCCAACAGCACTAGAGGTGATTGACATTATGCTCTTCTTAACATCACAGTCGGTGAATTGACGAAAAGAAAATGACGTGTAATCTGGACAAGGGAGAGATGAAAGAAAATTCAGAGTAGCCATTTTTTTTCGTTGGATCGAAGTCGTGTGAAGCACAAAAGTGTTTATTAAGCAGATTGATGTCTAGATCTTTACAAGTAGAAGTCTGACGTTGCTTCCCAATGCCCAGGGATCTTAAGAATTTCTAAACTTTCGCTGGATCTTCGTTCTCTACTGAGTTGTGAATATATTGGCGTTGTGCATTTCTACACACCTTTTTGCAGTGATTGCGAGCTTTAACGTATTTCTCTCAGTTCCATAGAGTAGGCTGGCATTTATACCTGCATTTAGCGGCATTTTTGCGCTCACATATGGTTTTAATATCTCTTGTGAGCCATGGAGATGGACGGTGTTTGATTTTGACAGGACGCACTGGAGCATGAAAATCGTACAGTTCGACCAGGGTTGAGACGAAAAGTTCTAGTTTCCGGTCAATTGAGTTGCAGTTAAAGATATTTGACCAATTCTTACTAGCGGCATCTTCACAAAGATTTTCAAGATTAATGCCACTAAAATTGCGCTGCAGAAGAATTTTGGCCTTAGGTTTAGGGGGACGGGACATAAACGAAACAATGGTAAGAGAAGGCATCAGCTGACAATTGCCCATGTTTTGCGATATGTTGAAGAGAAGAGACAATAGCGAGGTCAAGAAGGGAGGGTAAACAATTTTGAAAATTATGAGTAGCATTTAATGGTGGTAGATATAAATTACAGGACTGAAGGACAGAAAGAAAATTTGCCGAACGGGAGTCGTTTTTAAGAAGGCATGTGTTGAAATCTCACATTAAAATAGTATGACTGTAAGAAGGACAGAGAAGTTCTAACTTGTTTTCAAGAGAAAAAAAGAAATTTATCCGAGAAGAAGGACAGTAGTATACACCAAGAAGGACTTTGGTGTGTCGTAGACTAACCTCCAAGAATATGTGTTCGCCGGCGTTTGAAGGTGGCGGCTGCGGTGACATATCCACTACACTAAAAGGAATATGCGTACGAAGGTACATGGCTACACCACCACCACCGCCCACCGTGGGATCATTCCTTATCAGGTTAAAGCCCGGCAATGAGTATGAAGTGGAAGGGAGACATGGTTTGAGCCACGACTCGGAGACAAGGATAGCATGGATATTCTTACAGTCAAAACTTGCCAGCATATCGGTGAAATGAGCCGGAATGCTTTGAGCATTTATGTGAACTACATTGAAGTTGCTTAAAACATCGGAGAAACATGAGACAAGAGAGTCGGAGAGGGAAGGAATACTGAGGAAACTATCATTATCACTACTACTATTAGCTAAAACAAAACTATCAGAATCACTATTATTATACGATAAAGACATGCTAAGATAAATATATACCTACTTATAAGTTGCTTTGCAGCAGATAAATATAAATTAAAAAATAAAATAAAATTAACAATTAAATAAATTAAAAACACCACACTAACCACCCGCTAGCGCTCAAACAGAGTAACAATTAACATTAGAGTATGTTTTATACTCTAAGCAATTTACACATGTATTAAAACAGATACAACGGTACACAACGCAACAAGTCAACAAAAGAAAATTAAAAATTCAATAGTTTTAAAACATACATTTCAATAAAACTGAAAACAAAATAATAAAATAACTCATGGCTGTATAAGCTATGGTTTCTTTGCCTACCTAAAAATTCAGAAAGACAAGAACAGTTTGACATTGACATTGACAAATGACGACATTTGAGACAGTAAAACAAAACAAGACAATGGTACGGTACAACAAAATATTAAATAAAAAAGGTAGAACCTCGACAACAAAGCGCGTAACAGTAACTACAACCCACCATTGGCTTTTCAAACAACCAATCACTTCTTCGCGGCTGTACCTCGTCTTGTCTTCGGAGCAGTCTTTAAAGTAGCGGCCGGCGTCGGCGGCTTAGTCGACTCGATCTCCAACGAACTGACCTCAGCGATGCTAGTGAGACGAGTCCGACTGTTGTTTGGACCGAGGACATGTATGACGCCCTCCGAAGTCCAGCATCTGTTGACACCGAATTTCGCCCTCGCCGCCATGAATGCGCTATGCCGGGACTGTGTTAAAAACTCGGACAAAGTTGTATTAGTGCCTTTTAATTTAGTCTTCGCGAACCAAACTTTATCACGAGTGGTGGCATCTTGGAATTTGGCTATAATAGGACGAGGCCTGTCCCTTGTGGCAACTGGACGCCCCAATCTATGGCACCTCTTGATGTCAGTTTTTGCAAAGCCGCCTATTTTGAGGTTGTTTGAGACCTTTACAACCAACTGTGAGGTGTCTTCATCTGCATGCTCTGGCACACCGTGGAACATTAAAATTTTCCTACGGCTCTGCATTTCGAGCTTATCTACCGTCTTTGCAAGAACATGTATTTGTGATTGTAGACCGTTTAACGATGCCAGTATGAAAGATTTGAATGTAGCATATTCAGAAACCAAACCTGTGGTGCTTGCGGACAGTGTTTTCTGCAATTCGGCTTCAAAGTTGGACATTCTGCTCTGAAACGTCTCCATCAGTTCCGAGAGTGTGTGCTGAACTTGCTCCATTCTGTTTCCAATGAACTTGTTGCACTTCTAAGGAGATAACACTAGAGCGGGTGAGTTACAGTGCTAGCAATAAGTTTTTATCATAAACATGGACTTATTCTTATTTATTGTAAAAATAAGCAATTTAAATTGCAGAGTGTTAAATTAGCAAACTGTCACTTCAACCCACGAGCGAAAAAAAGATAATATAGACTGACGTTCTCCATACAAAAGAGCGTATGGCGAAAATAGGTCAAAAGTGGTGGGGTTTACTAGATAGGGACACGTATAGATTTACAGGTAGCAATCCACGCGAGTTTGAATTTGAGTACCTTACAATAAAGCAAACTTTACTACCTATCGACTGCGGCTCCGTTTTCTACCCCCTTTGCTGATTCCGCTGTTCGTTGTCGTCGTTGTCAAAATATTTTATTTCACAGATTTTCAAATAGGTTTACTTGTAACTATTAAATGTAAAATACTATTAAAATGGATAGCGTTTCTTTTATTAACTAAAAATATTAAATGATGCTAGATAGTCATTGGTAAGTAGGTAGTTTATTCTTCTTTGAGGCTAAAAAATTTTTCCCCCTTGACTGACGTACGACAGTATTTTCTGTTTTTATCACTTTAACATGGAGAAGGGAGAAAAAAGAATATCCTTCAATTTGTTATAGATACTGCTATGTTGCTACTATTTATTGTTATGTTCCGTTTTAAAGGCGCCTTTTAGTACCTACCCACTTATATGCTTATGCACTCATGTGCTTATGAGCTTGAGTTTTATGTAAGTACTTAAATAAGTTTAGTATATGTTTATGTAAGTATAAAAGTAAATAAGCTTTCGTATAAGATTACTGATGTGGTTACGTACCTACCTATTTATTTACTAATGTACCTACCTATGTACTGATGTACCTACATAAACTTATTTACTTACGCTTATGTACAGACGGACACCAGAACTTCAACCTACCACCAAATGTCAAATTTCTTAGATACAAAACTATCGATAATTTTATTTCTCATCCCTAAAATATGCGCAAAACTTCTCTTATTCAGTGCGGTACAGGGTGCATAAGATCCTGTATTTTATTATAGCTATAAATTTTAAACAAAACAAGCTGTTGACGAACGCCTTCAGGTTCATGTCAATCATATCATTAGTGTTAAAATTCAAAGCAAAAAAATTATATATATTTTAACACGAAACCAAAAAAAGTATTTAAGTTTCTTAAACGTTACAGGGTTTAATAAGCCTGGTACCGCCACAATGAAAGTTTTATGACCAGGTGTGAAACGCCTGGTGCCGCAGGAATGGAAAGAATAGAAAAATCACTGCCGCGTCGCACGTGTTAAAAGACCCGGGACTGTAGGAGCTGGGAAACACATGCGCCGGCAAAGAGTTCCAAAGCCGAATGGTCTTACAGAGGAACGACTTGCCAATTTTTTGGTACGAGTACTGGTAGTCTGTACAGTATGATGGTGGTTCCTAAGACTAGCACGTGTAGTCCGGGAGAGGAAAGGAGAGGGCGGGATAAGATCAAAAAGTTCTTCAGAACACTCTCCGTAGTAGTACCGGTAGAAGACACTGAGAAAAGCAATGTCTCTACGCAGCTGGAGGTCCTCAATGGAGCCTGTAACCTCAGCATCTCCAATAATACGTACCGCTCGCCTTTGCAGTCTATCAAGTGCATCGAGGAGGTATTTAGCGGAGCCGTCCCATAGATAGGAACAATAATCCATACGCGATCGCACCTAAGTTTTGTACAGCAAACAGCGTTGCTCGGGAGTGAAAAACCGCCTCACCTTATTGAGAATACCCAACTTCCGGGAGGCAGTTAAAATAGCACTCTCGATATAACATTTTGGATTCAGTTCCTGGCCGATGTCCATGCCAAGAATGCTGAGGTTCACCGAAAGGGGTAACGGAGAGTTCTGAAGAGAGAGAGGAGTAAGGAAGGGAGTTACCTTGGACGAGAATGCACAAACCTGGGTTTTGCTAGCATTAAACTTGACCAGGTTTTTAGATCCCCACTTAGAGACACGATCGAGAGTCAGGTTCAGTTTGGCAACCAGTTCTTGCCTTTTCACCATGATATCGGCTTGCTTTGCCGCAGGATGTCCCAAGTAACGCTCATGCACCGTACTGTCATAGCATAACAATGAATATTGCCTAAGGACAACATGTCATTAATATGCAGAAGAAATAGAGTAGGTGAGAGCACAGAACCCTGCGGCACTCCGGCATTGACTTTGTAGAACGCGGAGGAACTACCCTCAGAAAGGACACGAATCCTCCGCTCTTCTAGAAAGTCTGCAACCCAGGCGCACAAACGGGGCGGCACACCGAAGGCCGGCAACTTGGAAAGAAGGGAACGATGCCACACTCTATCGAAAGCTTTGGCGATATCAAGGCTAACTGCCAGGGATTCGCCATCCGCTTGTCCATCGCTTCACCCTACGCGTAAGAAACGTACGCTAGAAGATCACCCGTTGATCGCTTTGGTCTGAACCCATACTGGCGATCATGGAACAGCGAGTGATCCTCTAGGTAGTGAATGAGCTGGGAATTAATTATCCGCTCAAACACCTTGCACAACACAGAAGTTACAGCGATGGGTCGATAGTTGGCCGGATCCGAGCGATCCCCTTTTTTGGGGATGGGTTGTATGTTTGCCTCTTTCCAAGACACCGGCACAATACCAGTATCGTAACATAGTGGTATTTATTTTCACCTAAGGACATTCAATTTGAAATAACATCTAAAATTATTAATAAACTTCGCGGCTAATTACAGGATATCAAATATTGATGGTTACTTTCTGCATAGATATAGTAGGAAAAAGTAAGGTTTAGAGAGTTTGTAAAATTATTGTTTTTAGAAATCGAAGTTACATTTTCCTGCAGAGAATTTGAAAATGGCCCAAATAAGGGGCGTGGCCTAAATGTTTTGTCGAACAAATATACTTGAACGTGTTTGCCGGAGTTTGTGGAAAACATCCCCGGCGTTCGTCTGCGGGCGATGTGAAGTTATGTTAAAAAAGTTTGTTTACTGAACATTGCTAAAGTTGCAGCAGACGGTAAATTTTTTATTCCGTGCGGTGACGGAGAAAGAATACCAATCGCCGCCCCTCTCTCCGTCCGGTGGGTGTCTTAAGAAGCGACTAACGGACTCTTTCGAGCGATGATCTGCTCCACTGGTGGTAGGGCTTGACCCGTCTGGTTGGTGACCACCGTACGCATGGTGTAAAACCCGTCAAGTGACTGCTTGTCGGTCGCGTTTCGGGATCAGCCAGCGTATAACCAGAGATCGAGAGGATGATGCTGCGATGTATTTGGTCTGTGGAGGCTTCCGTCAAACCAGTGCCAGGAGGACTTCGTTAACCTGCCGACCAGGGAGACCCGTAGAAACGGTTATCCCGCTGGCCGCCCGTGGCACAGTACAGGGGCCCAAGCGAGCCTAACCAGCTCGTGAGGCTGCCTCACCATATCACGCATAATCTCGGGGTGGTCCGTCGTGCCGGTTGGTGACCGGAAGGTGGGGTCCCGGCGGCCATTCCCGGGGGGGTTCGGGGGCCCTTCCGTTCGGCAGGTTAATAATACTCGTCTGTGGGCAAATTCCTGGGGAAACAGGCCACCACACTTTGACCATTCGCATCGCGGCATCATTTTCTCGATTCACGCCTCTCTCTTTCCACTCCTAAAATGACAGCACCTAACAACAAAACTGGTACTACAGCGGTGCACACCCCCACCAAAACCTTACCGTTTGAGGTGGAGTTCGCTAACATCCGCGGACTCCATGCAAACCTCAATGCCGTCCACCACTATCTTGAGACGGCACGGCCAGCAATGTTGTTCCTGACGGAGACGCAAATAATCCGCCCAGCTGACACCACCTACCTGAACTATCCCGGCTTTGTGCTTGAAGAATCCTTCAAAGCCAAAGCCGGAGTTTGCTTATTCGTTCGGGCGGATGTTTGCTGTCGCCGTCTGCGCTGTCTGGAGGACCCTTCCTTCTCCCTCCTAGTGGTACACGTCGACTTAGGCTCTCATTGCCGTGTCTACGTCTGCGTCTACCGATCCCATAACGGCGACATGGAGACAACTCGACTAATTGAACATCTTGGTCGGGTAGCAGATGATGCGCAGGAGCGGTTTCCATCGGCGGAACTGGTGTTTTTGGGGGACTTCAACGCCCACCATGAGTTGTGGTTAGGTTCCTCCAAAACAGACGATGCTGGTAGAACTGCCCACGCATTCGCTCTCACGCATGACCTGACGCAACTGGTGAACCAGCCCACCAGGATCCCAGACATAGTTGGCCATGCGCCCTCCTTACTCGACCTTCTGCTGACGAGTCGCCCAGCTGGATACCGGGTGGAGATTCGAGCTCCTTTAGGTTCCTCGGATCACTGCTTGATATCCAGCACAGTGCCCTTGGCATCGCGCTCGCCAACAGCGGTTTCGAAACGCCAGATTTGGCACTACGCGTCGGCAGACTGGGACGGGATGCGGGAGTATTTTGCATCCGTCCCTTGGAGGCAGCGCTGCTTTAGTGGGAAGGACCCGACCGCTAGCGCCACTGCCGTTGCTGATGAGATAGTATTAGGAATGGAATACTATATTCCACACTCCTATGTCATCAGCAAAGGCAGACGCAACCGCTGGTGCAATCGCGAGTGTGCCAGCGCTGTTGAGAGCAAACAGACGGCATACCGAGCTTGGATCAGAGGTAAAGCTCATGGGGCTCCCGAAACTCGCTCGCTAAAAGCAGCCTATAATAATGTCACCAAGTCGTGTAAGAGGGCCTACATTAGAGCGGATGCCCAGCGCGTTGCACGAGTAGGCCAAGAACTCCTGACGCATCCTACGGGCAGCCGTAGCTACTGGCGTCTGGCCAAAGCCGTGCAATCCAACTTCTGCCAACCCTCGCTGCCACCACTGAGATGTCTTGCCGGAACTTTAGCTCACAAGCCGCAGGAAAAGGTCGATCTCCTGGCCAAACTCTTTGCGGCTAACTCCCGGATCGATGACTGTGATGCACAGCCACCCTAAATTCCTCACTGTGGCCACACAATGTCTGATATTAAAATCAGGCAGTGTGATGTCCGTGCGGAAATGCAGTCAATCGATGTCCGGAAAGCTAACGGTCCTGATGGCATCCCAGCAATAGTTCTGAAAATGTGTGCAGCGGAGTTGTCCCCTGTGTTAACGCGTCTGTACCGTTTCTCGCTCTCTTCGGGTTGTGTGCCGGAATCTTGGAGAGAAGCTAATGTGCAACCGATCCCTAAAAAAGGAGATCGGTCAGATCCGACTAATTACCGCCCTATAGCCGTAACTTCAGTGTTGTGTAAGATCCTAGAACGAATATTGAACAAACAGCTTATTCGATACCTAGAAGATCACTCCCTAATTCACGATCGTTAATATGGGTTTCGGCCAAAACGGTCAACGGGTGATCTTCTAGCGTACGTCACACATCTCTGGGGTGAGGCTATTGACAAGCGTGGCGAGTCACTGGCAGTTAGCCTTGACATAGCCAAGGCTTTTGATCGGGTCTGGCACAAAGCTCTTCTCTCCAAGCTCCCGGCATACGGTTTGCCCGCTCAGTTCTGTACCTGGATTGCTAGCTTCCTGCATGAGCGTAGAATCCGTGTCCTTTCGGATGGATGCGCTTCGCGGTTCATGTCAGTGAACGCTGGTGTTCCACAAGGCTCCGTTCTATCCCCCACGCTGTTCCTTCTGCATATCAATGACATGCTTCCTCTTGGAAACATTTATTGCTATGCAGATGATAGCACAGTGCATGGGGGATATAACGGGCACCCAACGGCTGGGCGGGTAGACACCGAAATGAAGCGAGCAAATCTTGTCATTGAGCTCGATCGGGTGTTGGACCTCATTTCTAAATGGGGCTCCGATAATCTAGTGGAGTTCAATGCCAAGAAAACACAGGTGTGCGCGTTCACAGCGAAATAGTCGCCATTCCTTTCCAAAAGGACTACATCGAAACCGTGATTAAAAATGCCTCACGTAAACTCGGTGTCCTGAACAAGGTGCGGCGATTCTTCACGCCTGATCAGTTGTGTCTATTATACAAGACACAGGTGCGGTCTTGCGTGGAGTATTGCTCTCACCTTTGAGACGGCTCCGCAAAGTACCTTCTCGATGCCTTGAACAGATTGCAGCGCCGCGCTGTGCGCATTATCGGCAATGCAGAGGTCACTAAAACTCTCGAGCCTTTGCAATTGCGTAGAGATATTGCGTCACTCAGCGTCTTTTACCGTTTATACCATGGCGAGTGCTCTGAAGAACTCTTTGACCTCATCCCTCCTTCTCCCTTCCACCATAGGAGTACGCGTGCTGCTCTGCGGAGTCACCAATTTACAGTCTCTAACATTCCATCTCGCACAAAGAAATTTGGTGACTCGTTTCTTTGCCGCACTTCCAAAAGATGGAATAGTCTACCAGCACACGTATTCCCTCCTACCTATGACATAGGGTCCTTCAAACGAGGCGTGAAGAAGCACTTTGTGGGCCGGCAGAGTGAGGATGACTGATGCTACGTCTCTTACGCTGCACCAGTTGTCCTCGCGCCTGGACCTCATTTCCACTTAACATCAGGTGGAGTGGGGTCATTTGCCGGACTTGGTATAAAAAAAAAATGTTTTGAACAAAAAACGTTCATGAACAATGTTCTGTTCAAAACATGGCGCAGCAGACGCGGCTTAATAAATCTCGTCAGACTCGTGATGAACTTATCGTGATTATCAACAATTTAATTCACAAATAAAAAACAGGAGTACATTGCTAACTTTTATTGTAAAAATAGAATTCAAATACTGTAAAATAATAAACCAATCTATTGGCTCCCTACATTTGTTTCAGATGATTTGTTAACACACACTGGTCGAGTCTTGAGACACTGCGGTATTTTGGACGAGAAGATATTTCGTAGCTTACCGAACGCTGCGCAGCCGAGTTGGATTCAACGATTGACCTCTTCCTTAAAGTTGGACCTACCTAACTGGACTGTTTGTCCCAGGTTTACATATTCGTCAATTACTTTCCAACCTTGGTTAGACAATATTAAGCAACTTACATTATATCAAAAGACTAAAGGTGGATTACCCCCAATACACTTTCAAAGCAGTAGTGAACATCTAAGTGTAGAAAAACAGCAGAACTTTGAAAGACTTTAATAATCTTGACAACATGTTATGTTGAGTGTCTATACGTGAAGAGTATTTGACGTTTGGTATTTCAATTCTTCACTGTTGAATCCACATGTTTGAATGGTTATTGCATATATCCTACAAGATACTGGTTAAGTCATGGCGTGTTAGTAAAGAAAAAACAGGTCAAGTCGAAGAAAACAAAAAAAATAATTCAGACAGATTTTAAAGCCCATATGTTTTGATTGTTGACAGACCGAAACCCAGTTTTGGAAATAATTAGATAAAATTTTAAACACTGAATCGAACCACACACCTTCCGCATTCCGCTTGGCTACCGAGGTCTGGCTTTCAACCGTCGAAATTTGTCAGTGCTTGATGCTTATGTTTTTTAGTCAACATTGCTTCATCAAATCTTAGAAGTTTTCACCTCTGAATGCGGAAGGTGCGTGGTTCGATTCCTGCACGAGGTTGTCGTCTTTTTTCAGTGTTTAAAATTTTACTTAAGTATATTTAAGCGATAATAAAACGCTAAAATATAAAACATTAATCAATAATTGAATAAGTAGTTGAAGTTTTTAGAAATAAATTTTGAGAAAATTTTGCAAAAAAATTTGCAAAATTTTGAGTTATCAGCATCATATTACTGACCAACTCAACGAAGAAGCCCAGAAGGCTAGGAATAAAGATTTTAAACGGTACAGAGAGCGTTTCAGCCGGAAAACTTTGCGTAAAGATAACTTGACAGACGTTTTTCATAGACTAATAATTTCTTTGATCCCATCTTTACTAGCCTGAGACCACTTTCCTAGTTTAAATAGAAAATAATTCAGCCCTGAAGTCATCGAGATGCTTATACCAGAACCAGACTCAGTTTCTAGTTTCAATGAATCAGCCAATAGTAACTTGAGCGTGTCAGATTTTTCTGAAGATGGGTCTCAGTGTGATTACATTGTTTTTTAGTGTATAGGTATAATATAGATAGCACAGTTTAAATATTTTTTCTTTTCTATTAGGTTTTGAGTTTTGGCCAACAAATTATATGGAAGGGTCCCAGCGGCGGTCTTATGATCCTTAAGTCAGTATATTTCAGCTAAAGTGTACGCACTTTGCTATATTCTATTTTCATGTAAGTACATTAATTGACTCGAACCTGCTTAAAAGACGATTCTTAAACTCAATACATCTGCTAACTACTTGACAGTTAATAAGAAATAAAAACTCTTTAAACATATGTAATCTAGAGTATTTCTGTTAACTCAACTATATCTCAAATTCATGAATCAACCACTGAGAGCTAGCATTTTAACATCTAAATGGAAACATTGTTTAACCTTACCAGTTTAAAAGTGTCGTTTGAAATGTTTTTTGGGCATTAAAATAATTAGCTTGAAATCAAAATCACGAAGAAAGATTGAAAAAAATCACTTACCGAGTACCAAGCTGATTAATAAAATATACGCAAGCAAGTACTATTCAAGCCTAGAACCAGAAATAGACGACGATCGGGATGGAGCCTACAGTGTAAACAAAGCATTACCAAGTTGCTACAGTCATATATTTTTAGGCCTTTTCGACTATTCTGGAAGAAATGTAAAAAGAATCAGTATGTTTTCTTTTCGTTTGCCTCGCCATAGCTAAGTAAGCTTTGCAGTGTAATTGGGTTTATATATAATTGGTGGCGAGGCAGTTATGGATCCTCAAGACAAAGTGACTTAAATCCCCAGCTACATTACGTAAGTGACTCCATACATTAGTAGATTTCAAGGTGTTGGATATGAGATAGGAAAACCTGAAGGTACCTCTAAAAGTTAAGAGTCCATAACTACCTCAAATTTCGCATCTCATCTATCCCGCTCGCACAATAGTGCATGAGGTCACGCGGACTGAGACATGAGACTGCACTGGTCGGCGGCAGAGCGAATGGTAAGCCCCAAGTCCTTGAGGGAGTTCCCATCTCATACAATTGTTGTGACTCTTGTAATATCGCCTTTGCGATTTTCATATTTAAAAGTACTATCTAAATAGGTACACTGTTTATCTACTGTGTATCTAAATAGTACAGTACGTGGGTGAATCCTGGGACACTTTATTTTGAGGGTCACAACATAATATAAATCATAATATACAACACACTACATTATATCAGCACTTAAAAGTTTACTCAACTTATGTAGTATTTTATCATATCAATTGAAACAAATATTTTACAGATTGAATTACAAAAACATTCATTTGAAACCGAAAAATGGGGTGATTTGACAAGTTTTTTACATGTCACACGCGCGGCGCTCGGTATGTTATCCGCGTTAGCGTCGACTTGCCGACTATCGGCAAAGACAATTAAAAATTCTATTGCGACGCACAGGTAGTTATTGTGAATTACATTTTTTAGATTTATAAGACTGCGTTAATTAATAGTTTGTTGAATACGAAAGAGTGCCTCTATCAAATCATGTATTCATTGTTTATAGACAATGAAAACCCTTGTGTCTGTAGTCGTTCAATAAAATGTCACGCGGTAAGCAAATGTTGAATCGCGCGACGAAATTATGTTTTCGTACCACTTGCTTAAAAAAGTGACATTCTATGCCACAAAAAGCAAACATAACAATAGTAATTTAATAATAATTTTAATCTGTTAAAAACAGGGAAAGAAAATTGTACTGAATTTCATTCATCCTCTATCTAGGGTGAGAATGTGATTTAAATTTGGAATACTTACCGAAATTTATACTGAACTACATCTGTGTTTACACCATTGAGTTTGTATATAAAGCATTATACATCTTTTTGAAAAAGGAATACGCATTTATTATGCAGTTATGTTTATTAAATAAAATTACGAAAACCGACGAGGCCGTATGAGCTTGATGCCTTTGCTTTTCCGACAAAAAATATTAGTCTAGGAATTTATTAAGACATTTTTTTTTCTCTCATATTAATATTGTGTTAATTTTTTCGCAAATGGTACGAAAAGTAGAGTATTTTCCTCGGTGAAAAGCTGTCTTAGTCTTGGGCGAACTTAAATCCCTCGCTACACTCAGGACTCGTCTTAAATCCCTTGCTTCGCTCGTGATTTAAGTTTTTAACAGTAAACCTCGAGTCCTTCGTTACGCTCGCGATTTAAATCGTCACCCGCGACAGAAGACACTGCTTTATCCCCTTGGTTAATAATCTACTATTACCTACTTCATTGAATACGTGGTAAGAGTCTTGCAATTGGTCCAAACCATTACTATATAAGTACTATATGTGTAAATAAACAAGCAAATTAAAAAACTTGATTTGATTGATTTTAACTATTAAAATACAAGTACTTACATACATCTCGCGACAACCTTTTATATCATATAAATTGTGTAATGACGTTATAAGTTGATAGTAAAAGTTTTGAAGTAAAAGTTTATGTTTTTTCTTTTTAGCGTATTTTAATAAAAGCTTGTTTTTTAAAAAGGTTTTTTACTTAAACTTATTAAATACCTACACAAGATATAGGTACTTTCGAAACAAAAAGGACTCGAAAAAGAGTTTAATTTAAAAAAAAAAAGAAAAAAAGCTGATAAAAATTGCTATAAAACGTTTTTTATTTTAAATCTCTTACTTCTATAGTTTAGAAAAAAACTAAATTTTAAAAGTGTGATACTTATTTTTGCAGGCCAGTGTAGTTATATATAAATAGCTTCATTTTTAAATTGTCGTCAGATCAATGGCTGTAAAATCCGTGGATTTAAGCCATGGATCTGTTTTATCGGCCGTGGATCTGACCACATTTTCTATGACAATTAATTTCTGTTCATAATTACCGTGCCTTCTTGATAGACAAACTCGTTTTTAAACCTTCTTTTGCCATGTTATTTTTGTTTTCACCAGTCACGAGAAAAAAAAAATGCCACCGCTCTGACGCAAAGAACGCTTCACCGTGGTTGACCCACGTATAGTTTATGAAATTCTTCTAAAAATAGGAATGCTGTTGATTCTGGTTCTTCTCGTAATATGCGTCAGTCGTTAAAAACCGCAGACAAGTGGGCAAGCGTGGTGAAATATGGCACAATCTCTATAGAGAGATGTTGTTGCGCAAAGCATATACACAAACATACATACAAAGAAACCCAAAGGGTTAGTCAGAGACTAGGCAATGAGGACCTCAGAAGCAGTCCTCTGCACATTACATGTGCTCAGCTTGTTATATGGTGAGACCATCGCCGCTCTATGCTGTTGGATGCATGTGCAGTCTTTAGTCCGTTAGTCGCCTTTTACGATACCTATTTTTTTGTGAGCTGCTCACACACGGCTGCTGCGTTCCATTAAAGGGTAGATGCAGTGATAGTTCTGGGCATAGAAGCATAAGAACTGAAGCTACGGTGTCCGGTTATGCCTTCGATGTGCTACTAAGTTTTTAACAGACGCCCGCTTGCATAAGTATACTCTAAAGCAGGGATGCACAGACTACGGCCCGCGGGCCGCATGCGGCCCGCCGGTCGAATACTGGTGGCCCGCCGACAGCAAAAATAATACTCTCGTACATTCGAAAATATTGAGTTCTATTCCAGAATAAAACCAATAACAAATGTTCGAAAAGTAATTTGAATCTCGCGCGCGCGCTCTATCAATCTTATCGGTGCGCCGTGCATGCGTCGGTAACAGCGGTCGGTAATGTTCGTGCTGATCTCGGTTAAATTCGTTTTCTTGAGGAAGCGCGCCGCGTTATACTGTTCGAGCGAGCGAGATAGCAATAGTCCCAAATTCCCGATAGCTCGCGTAGGTAGATACACGAAGCTTCCAGAGTCGGTTTCGAGATTTCTCCAGACAGTTTTCGACTCTATGCGCGTGGTATAAAAGCCACGCTAACCGCAGCGACCGACAGTTCGGTTTCAATTTGAGTAAAGTGTCGTTAGTTCTAGTGTAGATTTTAACTCGACTAGCCGGTGTCATAATTATAATATATTTTGATCCACATTCAACGTAGATTTCCCGTCAAGTGCCGTGTATAATTGTGTTGTGAAATCGTAAGTAAAACTGTTATTAATTTTATCTACATATTTTATCAATTATTTTTGGTAATTAATTAGGAACTGTAATTGGTAGACATGGGCGTTTTCGTTATATCACCAAAACCGTTATGTAACCGGTATGAAGTTTTCATATCGATATGGATAACCGTTTTTAGATATCGATATCAGTAGGTACAGTTTACTAACGTTGCGTGCGTTAATGCGTTGTGTCTTGTTATTAGTTACGGCAAACCAACAACAAACGATAACGCGCATATTTGTCGAGTTATTTAAATAGATATGTAACACAGATCGCGCTCGCTCAGTTAGTTTATGGCGATTTCCCTTCATGCTTTACTAGGTTTAGGACTAACAGAAAAGCTTTGTAAGTTTGTATTTTTAAAAGTGCAATACTTGAGTAAAGTTAAGTAGAAAGATAAAAGGAAACTTATTATTAACAAATGTTACTTTTCTGGCGCATTTAAAAATCGTCATATTTACAATGATTTTTCATGTACAATATTTACATTTTTTTTAATATACAATATTAACAGTTTTTTAGTATACAATATTTAAAGACTTTTTATTTTAAATCTGTCTTCTTGGATAAGGACAGATTAGCATTTAAAAATGCAAGCTGTTGTACTTTTTTTGATTTCAAGCGACATCTCTTTTCATTGATTATTAGCCCTGTCTTAGAAAATAGTCGCTCACAGGGAACTGAAGTTGCGACTATGTTGCACTTAGTTCGGTACAGGTCCGATAAGTGTGGGTAAATAATTTTATGGTCTCTCCACCACTGCGAGGTCAAGAGCGCATCAAAACTATTACCAAAAAACTCTTTCAAACAAATCACAACTTTAGCTCTGCTCTAGGTACTAAAACTAATTTCTCAAGCATTGAACCAAATAAACACAAATTCGCTTCATCTCTTTTACACCGCTATAAGAAGACAGAGACCAAGCAAATGACCTCATATTCGCTTCATCCATCTCTTTTACACCGCTCTTTAGTAAGAAAGAGAAGAAACGAATATCAATCCATTCAGTTGTGTGCACGGTTTTGCGTTTTGGTTATATCGTTTGCAGTTTTCATAACGTAGGTATTCTCGCGCGTGTTTTGATATCGTCTCGATAATATAGATATCATAGTTTTTGTAATATCGGTTATGTGCAACCGTCATATCGATATGATACGATATGAAACTCATATCGGTTATTAGTTACGTTTTGATATATCGAACTCATGCCTAGTAATTGGTTTTAGGTGCTGTGGTAATCCTAGTCAGGATTAAAACGCAACATGGACATGCCAGGAACTAGTAAAAAACGTAAGGTTAAAGATGAAAATCGGCAGTTTCAAGAAATTTGGACTGAGAAATACTTTTTTGTATGGTCGCATAACAAAGTCGTTTGTTTAATTTGCAAGAATTCTGTTGCGATTGCAAAGGAATATAATGTAAAAAGGCACTATGAAACGCAGCATCCTACTTTTACGAAGTTTACAGGCGAATTAAGAAAGCAAAAAGTTTTGTCTTTAAAACGGGAGCTTATTGGTCAACAAGCTATGTTTACAAAACCCATTCAAGATACAGAAACAGCTACAGAAGTTAGTTATGAAATTTCTCGAATGATAGCAAAGCGGAGTCGCCCCTTCAATGATGGGGATTTTGTAAAAGAATGCATAGAAATTGCCGCTAAGAAAATGTGTCCAGAAGCAGCAAAAAAGTTTGAGAAAATTCAACTGAATCGTATGACCATCCAAAGACGAATTATGTCTTTGTCAGATAATATTGCGGAACAATTAAATGAAAAAACTAAGATAATTGATTTTTTTTCATTAGCACTCGACGAATCCACTGATATTAGTTCCACAGCTCAACTTCTTATATTCATACGAGGTGTTACTCAAGATTTTGAAGTCTTCGAAGAGTTATTAGGAATGTGTTCATTGAAAGGTCAAACCAGAGGAGTTGATATACTCAATGTACTTTTGGACGAGTGTTCAAAAACTGATTTGGACTTATCGAAATTATCGGGAGTGTCGACTGACGGTGCTCCTTCGATGATTGGTGTCAATTCTGGGCTAGTTACTTTGTTGAAAAAGCATTTGCAAGAAAAAAACTTAAACGCTGAAGATCTCATGCAGTTTCACTGCATTATACACCAAGAAGCCCTCTGTTCTAAAAAAATTGAATTTGAAAATGTCATGAAAGTGGTAGTTTCGACTGTGAATTTCATAAAATCACGAGGACTCAATCACAGGCAATTCAAACAATTCCTTGATGACATTGAATGCGAACATGGAGATTTACTGTATTATACAGAAGTAAGGTGGCTAAGTCGTGGATTGACACTGGAACGATTTTTAAATTTAATAGAAGAAATTGATTTTTTTCTGGCGGAAAAGCAAAGGGACGTCCCGGAACTTAAAAGTCCTGATTGGTTGTGTGATTTGGCTTTTTTAGTTGACATTACAAATCATTTGAATGTCTTGAACACACGGCTTCAAGGCAAAAATCAACTGATATCCCAGCTCTACGCACATGTATCATCCTTTCAATGCAAGCTGACACTTTTCAGATCGCAATTGAATTCTGGAAATTACAATCATTTTCCGAATTATAAGAAAATGGCTGAAAAATTCAAAAAAACTGCTATTAATTTCAGTTATGTAAAAAAGCTAGATATTTTGATTCAATCTTTTCAAGACAGATTTTCGGAGTTTAAAACAGTGAAACCTCTGTTGGACATATTTAGCAATCCTTTCACGATTTCAGTTGAAAATGCGCCAGAGTTAATGCAGTTAGAAATTATCGACATTCAGAACGACCAAGATTTACGCAACAAATTCAACGAAGGAGACTTGCTGAACTTTTACCGCTGCATTGATAAAAATACGTACAAAGAGTTGCGCATAAACGCTCTGAAATGTGCAAGCTTATTTGGTTCTACCTATATATGTGAACAAACCTTTTCAATCCTAAATAATAATAAAACAAAAAATCGAAACCGCCTTGCAAATGAAAGTTTGGAAGCAGTTTTACGTGTTGCTACAAGTAAATTTGAGCCAAATATAAAAAAGATTGTAAGCACTATGCAGTGCCACGCTTCAAATTAATAAATTCTTTTTCAATTTGAATACATTATTATCAATTTTTCATTGTCTTTAATTACCTATACTTCTGGTGGCCCACCATCAGTTCATAATTTGCCCGAGTGGCCCCTAGTCTTAATAAGTCTGTGCATCCATGCTCTAAAGCAATGAAAGCAAAAGCAGTATGTAGAGATGCTCTTATACTATCTTACCAATAGAGATAATAATATATACCTATCTAGTATCTGATTAACAAATGAAAACAAATACATTGGTAACTTTTATTGTCAAAACTAAATTTAAATACTGTTGATTTGTTTATAAAATATAAATTAGTGTACATAATTAACATACATTTATTACTACAGATTACTTTAAGTAAGAGTAACCTTAATAACTATACGAGTATTTAAAACAGGTCATCGGGTTCAAATTAACAAGCTTAAAAAATCAGTTTTTTTCAATATAGCGTAGGTATCATGTACCTACGATATTTTGAAATCTATCAATAATTTGTGAAAATCCTTTTTTATGTAAGTTATTTGAATCAGATCGTATCATAGTAAGTGTAACTAATTGATATTTAATCAACTTTAAAGACGGCGGAGTGGGTTACTTCAGATCACGCGTATCATTAATCACAGCTTCTTTTCTTTGTACTTAACATTTATATTACGTTTCCTACGGTATGACACCAAAGAATACAATAATATAATCAAAGTTAGATAAATATAATATAACATCTCAACATTTATCATCATCATGCTATATCTTCAAAAGGAGGTCAGTTGACAAAATGTCTTGAAGTCACTTTTAGCGCCATGGCAGACACCGGTGAACGACAAATAATTAAATTTCAATTGTGTCTGGTTTTGTGGCAGTCAATGTGTAACTGACGATAACCAAGTCCAGTACTGGTTGATATCATCCTACCATTTAAGAAGCCTATTACATCTCGACTGTGATTTTTGCGTAAAATGGCCAAATTTGGCGTTATGGATCTCAGAAACAAAAATACATTAACAATTATTACTTATTCAATGGTGTAGAATAATAGCTTTTGGAATAGTGCGTAGCGGCCTCGCTTTTTGTAAATTTTGCTTAACTTTTTAATTAAACCCAAAATTGCAGAGAAAGATTTTCATAAAGTGCGCGAAGGCACTTTTTGAGCTCATCGATTGAACTACTGTTCTAAACAAGTGAAATAAAAAAATATAATGTTATCTCTTAAATAGTCGAATAGTGCGTAGCGGCCTCGGAATTTATAGATATCATTGAATATGATATAGGAAAAAAATCTTATTCTAAACCAAAAAACTTGGAAAATTGCTATAAGTTAACTATGAATATCTCCTATCTACGATAATATTATTGAGCAAAATTTATACCAGAGTAATTGTTAGGTACTTCATGAGGAATAAAGATTTTACAATGAATTTATTATCCTATTTCTATACAAACGATGAATACAACTGCAAAATTACTACAAAATGCGATGCGCCGGCTGTTCGAATTCAACTTATGCTCACAAAATAGAGATTTGTAATATTATGCACAAATGTATTATCCTATTTCGATAAAAACGATCAATACAACTGCAAAATTACTACAAAATGCGAAAATGGGCATTTTACGCAAAAATTCGAGATGTAATAGGCCTCTTAAGTCTCGGACATCCCGAGCCTCGCTCAACATTCACAGTTTATTTAAAATGCTTGATTTTAGCACGCTAATGTCGCCATACAGTATGTGACGACTATAATGTGTTTACCAAGGAACATACGTTTACTTAGTAGCAAGTTGTCATGTGTTAGTGACATGATTATTTCTCAAAAAAATTAATCATGTTTATACTATTTACAACAACTAAATTGATTATTTACTGCATAACTATACGAATTATGAATATTACAGCTTAATAATGTTAAAAATCTAAAAGGGTAGTATTCAACTTAGTATTAGCATAATTCTGTGAACTACTTACTACCTATCTGTTGAGCTGTAACACGGAAGGTCGTTGGTATTTATAGCACAGGGTTTTCTAACATAAGTACCAGCAGCTATTTAATAATGTTTAAAATTGTTCAATTATCGTGGTCAAATGTTACGTACCTAATTCTTTTTGTGAAATTTTATATTTATTATTATTAAGTGGCATGAACTAAGAGAAGGCTGTAAAAATTGGAAAAGTGATGAAAAAATTTCCACGAGCCGGATTCGTGAACCTGAATTCTGGCTGCTTTTAATTTATGCGTTTAGAGCAGGACCAACATAGTTCAAGTTGCACTTGAAACAGACTATTTATTAGTAACGACCAGGGTATGCTGGCCTACGTACGACTTACGGACCGCAGCCTTGCGTGTGTATCAATAGTGTAGACTCTCTAAGTGAATCAAGGGACAGCAAATATAACATGATCTATCCCGGTGCCCCAACGTCCTGCAAAATTGAAAGCGCCCGCGTTGATTAATATCGGCGGGCTGGACAATTCCAAGGTAGCTAAACTGGAAAGAGCACATGGCCCGTATTGCCAGAAGGGTGCGGGTTCGAATCCTGCCCGTGGAAATTTTTTCAACACTTTTCCAATTTGTAATTTGTTCGCAACAAATTTGCGTTAAAATTTTATAAACAATATTTATAACATTATAAGAGAAGGTTTTTTTAACCCTTTGTCTGTCACGAAAACTCCTAAAGGTTTAAATTTCTATCGTGTCAGATATTACGACCCCTGTGCTCTTAAGTGATCGAAGAAAAAAGGATACTTTTAAGTGGTAGAGCCACGCAGCCGCTGCGTTGCAGCACGCATTGGGCCGGCTTGCCCGGCGTAATACCGCCCTAGCTATAACGAATATTCGGAATATTCGGCATGGCACTTGGTGCTGCTGTATTTCGTCCAGCCAGTGAGGGTTCCAGAGGCCCATCCCCCCCCCCCCTCTCACAATTCCTATTCCTTCCTTAAATTAAAGGAAGCAAACGTGCTTGCGATTCCTCTGGCTTCGCGGGTGTCCATGAGCGGCGTTGATTAAGTACTCTCCATCAGGTGACCCGCCTGCTCATTTGTCTCCTTATTTTATAAAAAATAACTCACACCATATGGACACCCATTCCAGCAGCTACGGATTAAGAGTTAAGGATCTGTAGCCTGTGATCAATGTTACGATTGAAAAACTTACAATATTAACCCTGTTCCAAAAATCATGATTTGCTAATTTTGCTATAGTTCCGCCTGGCAAAGGTTTTTTCTTTCTCAAACACATTCCGAGTGAAAACTAACTTTATGTCAGACAAAATAAAGCTTAAGTATGTATACTGGTCTAATATGTGTACTCTCCGAGGTCCTCAGCCTTTGATTCCGTGTCTTCTGTATCCTCCCGCAGGATAGCGTTGCCGTCAGTCTTGTCGACCCGCGAGCTTTCAGCTTCGTTGTTCACAAACCGGAAGTTGTTGGGGTTCTCCAATTTTTTGACCTCACTCCTTACTAGAAGTACTATGTACGTTTGCAGAACTGAAAATAATTGAAGAATGAATAAATAAATAAATAATTTCTACGCTCACACCAATTATCTAGCCCAAGATAAGCTTCCTTTAAAATGGTTCTACTAGTTATCGGATAAATATACATAATCAGAAAAAACATCCACACCCGAAATCATTTTATATACACAGCTTTTTTTCTAAATTGACCGGGAATTGAACCCGGGACTCAAGAGATGGTGCGACGGCAGAACCGGCGCGCTAACCACTCGACCATGGAGGTCGTCAAAAAAGAAAACAATTGAAGGGGTGTCAGTACAGAGATCGGCGCTCGAAGTGTTACCAATTAAATGCTGTAACTTTGTCAATTTAGATTATTTTGTTTAAAAACTTTAGATTATCGTAAAAACATTTCAAATTTTAAGAAAAATATGTTATTGTTTGATGTAACCACCTTTAGCACCGATAATAGCATTGAGTCTGTTCGGGAAGGTTTCACACGCTGCACGAACGTGGTCTGATGGTAGGTTGTCCCTTTCTCGACAAAGAGCAATATTTTAAGGCGTTAACGTCTCATATTTTTTATTTGATAGTTTGGCCTGCAGAATGGACCGCGTGGAAAAATCCATCAGGTTTATATCCGGGAAATATGGTGGCTATTGTTGTGAAGAAATGAAGCCAGGAACATTTTCTTGTAAAACCGTTGGGTATCATGTGTAACGTTGCACTTTTTTACTCAGCAACAATAACTATTTAAATTTTACGTTTTAATAATATTTATATTTATTATGTCACACAACACGTCATCCCACATAATTTAATATACACCTTTCATGCAATATGAACTACTTGTTCTTCAACCTCTTTTCAATTTATACTTTATTTATAGAAGTCACCATAACAATATTTATTATTTTACTCTTTCACACTTCTGCCATAAAGTATTTTCCATCCCTCTCATTTTCATTCGCGCCACACTTCGCGCTACATTTTCTTTTTGAAAGAGTTTTCGCGCTCCCACGCATGCGTAAAGCACTTTGTGCAAATGTCGTATTGCACTAAGTCGATTTTTGTTAGGTTTTTCATTTTTTGTTACAGGTTTATTGTTGTTGAAAATCTATATAGAATATTATAGGTTTTCATTGCAAAAACTTAAAAACTTATAATATTTTAAGCTTATTTTACTTACAAAAAATGTTTGGGTAAGTTTAAAACTCTATTGCTTCATTATCTTTCTTGTTAAAATTAGAATTTACTTTTCATTTCTTCTATTCTTTGCATATATTCCTCATATTGTTTGATAATTGCTTGGTAACCTGTACTTTAGGTGCCCGCTGTTATGGTGCATCATCGGTTTGTTACGGTGGTGCAGGGAAAGTTATTAGTTTATTGCCAACATTCGAAATGTAATTTCGCCTTTGAAAGGGTACGTTTTACTATGGTTATATTTTATCTATATAAGTACCTATATATTAGAACGACTGTTTTAGCTGAGTTGTATAGTTTGTTAATTGTTGTTATTTTACTTTATCTCCAGGCGGGCTAAGGAGGGCATTTTAACTAACTAAGATTTGAATTCGAATTACTTATACGATCTACAGATTATTATACATACTACTACTATAATTCTTCTTCCTTGCACCTTTGGCTTTGGCGGGGATTATTTGAAAGGCGTTAACTACGTTTTGCCCTGGTTTCGTGTTCTATTCTTGCAACACCTCCAGTAAGATTGTTCAGTGTTTCGTCTTCTGCACAGTGGTTTGGTCAGCCACTGAGAGCTGCCATTTTATTATATAAATAATAACATTGTTAAACCCTAACATATTATAGAAATAATTTTAAATTCTTATTAGACTATGAACTTGGTGTCTATTAGAATACAGAATTTTTTAATATCGAATTTCATTTTACCGAAAACTATTCCACGATTTATAATATATTTTTTTTAAATTTATCAAATAGTTAATCATCGCTGTTTATATCATCGAATAACGTTTCTTTAAAAAATATTCTAAAGTGGTTTTTATTACCAGAAAAACGGTACATCGAACTTACATTTAATAAAAGTATTAAGTTATCGATGAAACTATTCGTAAAAACATATTACAATATGCATCGGAACCTATAATACTTTTTCACTTAACAACTTTTTATCGCAGTAACGTTTCATCGAACGATGCATTCTCTTGTTGACGATAAATTGTGTTGCGGTCAGTTCTATATTAATATTTTTTCCCTACCTACTACAGCTTCAACTATGCCACATGCACGCAAGCATACAGCATGCAAGCAAACATGCAGCATCTAGCAGGCATGGTTTCTGTCACGGCTCCGGCGCTGCGCGGCTCCGGCGGTCCCACGCGCCTATGGGCTTTTATATTGCACTCTAGGGGTAGGGCAGATAAGACTACGTGGAGTCGGGGTAAAGTGAGTTGATTTAAATGGTTACCTATTGAAACGCATAAAGTTTTTCGCCATAAACTGACAATGCATCATGTTAATGGCCATAATCGTCACTTGCCATATGTCTATATAGCACAACTTCATAACGCATAACATGAATGGCCAAAATTGAAAAGGCGTAACCATAGAAAGGCATAATTTGGATAAGCATAAGTAACAAAAGGCATATTTTTTTATTTGCCATAATGTTCAGAAGACATAAATTCAAAAAGCATATATTGAATTAGAATAACTGACAAAATCCCTAAACTCTTACAGGGTTTTCCTCAGCTCGCGGGGGCGTCTAGCGTAGGGCACACAAGACTACGTGGAGTAGGTTTTGCCGCGATTCGTTTCTGTCACTGACTTTTTAAGCACAAACTTACTGCTTAACGTACTTAAGTATACAGCATAGTAATAATAGAAAATAAATTTATGGACATTTACAATTATGCTTTATAAAACTATGACTTTTATAAATTATGCATTGTAAGAGTATGTCTAACAATATTATGAATAATAAAATTATGTGTTTTAAAGTATGATTAATAAAAATATGACAAACAATAGTATAGATTTTAATGATTATGGTTTTTATTAATGTCTTTCAACGATTCTACGCTATTATGTTTATGCGTAATAAAAAATTTGCTATTGCTATTAAGCTATTATGCTTTTTGAATTCTTTGCCATAATATGATGTACAGTGCGACATAAATGAGTAGAAATTAAATGAGGGCGCTGTTGTCGTTAACATAGCAACCCTGATAGGTCGAGCAAATTGGTCTTGATACTTGTTTTTATTTAATATGTTCACATAATTGGAAAACATCACTTACACATTGCTCTGATATAAAGGAAGTAGCTAAGGCACTTGTGTTATAGAAATCAGAAACAACGACGGTACCACAACACCCAGATCCGAGACAAAATAGAAAAGTTGGTTTTCTACATTAAACCAACCGGGAATCGAACCCAGGACCTCAGAGATGGCGACGCCAAGTCCGGAGTGCTCTACTCTCGGCTACGGAGGTCATCAAAATAATTAATTTGAGTAGTTTGTATGTAGTAATGAAAACAGCCATTGTTACATAACTTATTTTTATTTAGATATAAAACTAATAAATTAAAATCCAGATACTCTTCAAGTTTCGCAAATGCTCGCGGCTTCCATCATAGCCAATAAGTTGCCTTAATTGAGCTATTAATTTGCATATTGTTGGTACTTCTTTTTTTACAGTGTAAAAAAAATCATTTTCTGACGGATGATTGCACACATATCAAAGTCATCGAGTTCCTTTGCAAGTCGACCCTTTCTGTGTTTAGCGGGAGCCAAAAATTTTCCTCCATTTTCGGAGCCTTGTTTAGCTATTCTCCGCACAGTACTTACAGACACACCTTGAACAATAAAAACATATATGCATAAAAAAAAAAAAACCAAAATTGTTTAGTCGTATGGACTGAGTTATTAACCTAATTGGTAAAACTTTTGAATCGAGACGCCTGAATCGGGCTGGGGGTGGTGAAGGAAAGGGGTGGGGGAGGAGTACCCCCACTTACCCCCCCCCCCCCCCTGCCACAAACAAGTAGTTTTTAAGTTATGTTAATTTTTGTATTTTGAGGTTATGTATCATGGTAAAACTTTTGAATCGAGTCTCCTTAATTGGTGGGGGAACGGGAGGGGAGGAGAGAGAGGAGTACCCCCCACTTACCCCTCCTGCCGCAGACAAGTAATTTTGAAGTTTGTTACTTTTTTTAAAATATGGAAAGTTACAAAAACCTCATTTCTGGCGCTTTGCCGGCCGCTCCCGCGGCACGCCTCGCTCGCTCGGCTCGCGCGTTTTTGGTCAACATACTTACTAACCTAACCTAATTAACTTTTTACACTTTTTTCATGGAGGGGGCTTCGCCCCCCTCGCAGGGGGGCTGCGCCCTCCCCCCCCCCCCCGTCCCCACACTTCGGTTCTGTTAATATGGTATTGTATTACCTAAAAACGTGTAATTTTTCGTGATAAACAGCTGCAGCTAAAATGTTAATAAGCCTTTATTTAAGAACCCCTTAGACCCCCCACACCACAGTGTTAGTTTCTTCAAATTCAGGCGACTCGATTAAAAAGCCAACCGACATAATTTACTATACTTACCACATTCTAACCCTTAACACTTGATAAAATGTCCCAATAAATTAAAAAGTTCAAGATTCTCGAGTCGAACTATAATAACCAACATTTTTGTTTGTAATATCATAACCCCAAAACTTTTTAAAATATTTAAAAATACTGATTGTTTCACGGAATTTAGTCGATTGCGCATAGGCATATTTTAGATAATTATACTTTCAAAATCTTTTATAACTTACTTACCAGTATAATCTGCTGAACGTTGGTAAATATCCTCCAGATTACGTAACAAAGTTCCGTCTTGAAATTCTGCCAAACTTCGCAAAAAAAACCAAATATATTATGTTACGAGAACCGCCATGGATGGTCATAATCATGTTATCAGTGTTTTAAATCCAGGAATGTAGAAATATCACTAAAACAGCAATTTATATCGTAACCACGGACAGAGTTGAACAACCACTTGACATTAATGACAGATAATCAATGTTGCCAAAAAATGAGTGAATTTAGTTCTCGATTATTTAATTTCTACTCTTTTATGTCGCACTGTATGTCAATTAAAATTATGGAAATAAACATTCTGCGTTTATATGTGTCACCGATTTAAATACCTTTAACCTATTTTTTGTTTTAAATAATACTCTAAAAAGACATTACGCACAGAACTAATTAATTGCATGAAATCGTATTTTTGATGTACATTGATTTATTGAAGTAAAAATTTATGTTTCAATTATTTTGCAAACTGAAACTTACGATGAAACAAAAATATGGGTAACAAAACTTCGATGTAACATTATTTCGAGAAAATGTATAAAACATGAAAAGAAATGACGATGAACTGTGTTTGTAGATAATTAATATTGGAGGAAATGAAATTCCGATGTAACCTAATTCTAGAATTTGTTAAATATTCTACAAAAAGTTCTGCGAATCGTTTTATGCGTAATGAAAATCGTTGAAAGGAATTGCGATAAAATGATGGATTCCCTTAAGAACTACCTTCTATAAACCATGTAGGTGTCAATAAATTCATGAAGAAAGATTAATAAAAAGTTCGCTTACCGAGTGCCATGCTCATAATTAAAATATTCTGGAACAAGTACATCCAATACCAGAAAACGGTGAAATACGGGAAGAAATTTATCATCTGATCTACGATGATCGCGACGAAGCCGAGGGTGTAAATGGAAAGCATTACTAAACTGTAGTAGTAATATATTTTTAGCCCTTTTCGATGTTTCTGAAACAAATGAAATAAGGATCAGCCAAAAGTCTTTTCGGCACATGCCATCCGTTTCCCTAAACACCCGTTCCAAAAACATCCGTTCTATTAGAGCTGTTTCTCGCTGTATCCGTATGCCAAAAAAAACGTTTCCCAGAACATCCGAATACACTCCGAGATAACCGGTTAGGGCCAGAGCAGACATGCTGCTTTTGTGATTGGCGATTAAGACGCTTTTTAGAAGAGGAATGCAGCGACTGAACCGCTAAAACGCCGAGATTCCTATACTGCATTCGAACGCAGAGTCGTCAAAACGCGATGCCAGTCGCAAAATCGCCAATCGCCGATGCTAAAAGTATCATGACGTGTGCTGTGAGGTGGCTCTTGCATCGGCTCTTGGCTTTATCCTTATCCGTAGGGTTAAGAAGTGGCCGACGATAGAGCGAGCTTGCCCGGATGCTGCATCGCGTTTTGGCGACTCTCTGCGTTGGGTATCGCGCGTTTTAGCGGCTGCAGCATCGCGATTTCGCGACTTCATGCGTTCAGACGCTGTGTCGAGCTTCCGAAAAGCGACTTAATCGCCGCGCTTGGCGTTTTTAATTGCTTTAAAATAAATTACATAAGTACTCAAAGACTATCCAATTAAAATTCACAAAATGAATTACCTATCTTAATTAAAAATGAAAAAACACGAATTCCTTGTTTGTCAATTTTGACATGTTTAAAACTCTTGACCTGACCAGCCCTTGAAGTTTCTTGCGGTTTCTAGCAGTCACCTTATATATAACACATTACTTATGTACTTTTTTCCGTGGCAAGAGTGGTAAGAGTCAATCTAAAATAATTAATCTGCCGAATGGAATTGTATTGTTTTCTAAGCTCCCATACATTTCAGATCGATAGACAAATTCGACAGACTAGCAACACATAGTAGGTACCATAGTAAGTAGGTAGTATGTGTGTGGAGCGAGTGTGTGTGTTTTTGGGAGACTGATCTGAAAAACGGATCTTTTGGGAAAGACATATTCTGGGAAACGCATATTTTAAGAAACAGGGTCATTTAGGAAACGCATATTTTGAGAAAAGGGTAATTTAGGAAATGTAATGATGTGAACGGATGTTTTGGGAACGGGTGTTTTGGGAAACGGATAGCATGTGCCGAAAGGCCAAAAGTGACCTAAGAATCTAAGAAAAGAAGAGGTTAAAATGTTTACTAAAAAAAATCAACCAGTCTCAGGAAGCTAGAATGGGATTCGAACCCATACCCTTTGGATTGCCGGTCCACTGCTCTAACCGCTGAGCTACCGAGCTACCGTTAAATTTTGCATTTACAATGCTCTAGAGATGAAAAAAACGTACGAGTCTTCTGGGGTCTCGGTAGCTCAGCGGTTAGAGCAGTGGACCGGCAATCCAAAGGTCATGGGTTCGAATCCTATTCGAGCTTCATGAGACTGGTTGATTTGTTTTTAGTAAACATTTTATCCTACATCTATAAAGCATTGTGAATGCAAAATTTCAATAAGAAAGATATTTATAAGCAATTACGTCCATATCGATTGTTAAATACTTGCAATAGTATTTCTTTCGACTGTGAGGGTAGACTTCACAGTGACGTAATACCACTGGCTCTCAGCGTAAATCACAAACTATTAGAAAGAATTCAACGAGTCTTCTGGGATCTCGGTAGCTCAGCGGTTAGAGCAGTGGGCCGGCAATCCAAAGATCATGGGTTCGAATCCCATTCGAGCTTCCTGAGACAGGTTGATTTTTTTTTCTAGTAAACATTTTATCCTATATCTATAAAGAATTGTGAATGCAAAATTTCAATAATAAAAAAGAAGAGGTGATTTAATGGGGTGGCCTCATGCAGATGCTCCCATAAATCATCAACAATAATAATAGTTGAATGTCTCGTCAACCCCGTTAATCTATTGATGAATGATGAATGAAATTAAATAAATAAGACTGTGTTGAGCAAGATTTAAACCCGTGCCCTGCCAAATAGGCTATCGTGGCTGCATCCGACTTGTGCAAAATTTTTAAACTGTATTTCAGAAGTTTTTTTTTTTATTTAATGAAATAGTTACTAGCATATTCAACGAAATTATATAAGTTGTAGTTGAAACGGGGAATGAACTAGTTAGAGGAATATGTTACACAAATAGATAATTTTAAATTTACTAGAATAGAAAATAATAAAATATTTTGCCGGTTTGTTTTGTCATTGTTTCCAGATATGACTACCAGTTAAGATTATTTAATAGATCAAGGATCATAAGACCGCCGGCGGTCGCGTAACAATTAATTCTGGTTTTACGGTGCTCAATGGATTAATTATCAATGGTCTTCCTATACTATAAACAACAATGTTTGTGTAACTTGGCAGATGTGTCAAAACAGATATATTTTTTTTTGACAACGTAAGTATTTAGGTACTTATTCCTTAAATAATTGAATATAATGTATGGTTCACGCTTACCTTGTGCCCGGAGACAATAAACAAAATGGTAAACAAAATGTCTGCAAACACAGCGATGTCCACCGCAAGAGGTATAAACATGTAACCTTTGAAACCGCGGTCACCTATATAATTGAATAATTTGACTATTTCAGAAGTGAGAATCAAGGCGGCGAAAACTAGGACAACCTGAAAAAGGCAAAATATTATTATCATCATCAGCAATATAACCAGCTCACTGCTGAGCTCAAGCCTCACCACATGGTCTGTGTTCAAATGTCAACACATTCAACGGCATTACGTCCATATTACGACAGCCATAACAAACAGCATTTCTGCTACCCCTACAGTGGACGGGTGACCAAATTGTCATTAGTTTCTTATCATGTTGAAAGCACGTGAAGTTGGTCTGGGCAAGATGTCGTTGACACCGTCACACAGTCGCAATTTGGTGAAAAGTGGACTATGGAAGAGGGCTGCTTTTGCTGTCCTCATTGCCTAGTCTCTGACTAACCCTTTGGGGATAATAGTCGTGATCATATGTATGTATGTATTTTTATCACTCTCGCGCTATTACCTTTGCCATTTTCATATTTGAAACTCTTGTTGGGTACTAACCCAACTACACAGTTAAATTTATTTATAACGCTTTATAGAATCTTATCAAATACGTTAAAAAATAAAAATGCTCCTCCAGTTGTTGTCGTAAAATGCGTCAGTCATTTAAACCCATCAATCTACATAGCACGAGCGTTGTGAAATATTGCCCCATCTGTTGTGGTATACTCGTTTAAGTATGCTTAATGTTTTTTTATATATTTATAAATATACTTAAGTAAACATTCTCTCCTGAGGTTGTCGTCTTTTTTCAGTGTTTAAAAAAATTTACATATGTATGCTTGTTAAGCCTCCAAGATTAAACGACATAGTTAAGAGATTACGGTAGAAATCTTCTAAGAACGAGAAGTGAAAACGAGCATAAACCCGCTGGATGTTACGCGGGCACAGCGCCGTGGACATGAGCATTGCAGAGGGCATCACGCTCTCGCAACGCACCCTAATTCAGTTTTCATGCTTCAATGTCCCGTATATGGTTCTTGACTATTATCCCCAAAAAGTTAGTAAGAGACTAGGCAATGAGGACCGCAGAAGCAGTCCTCTGCCATAGTCCACGTTTCACCAAATTATGCACATGTGCTCAGCATTATAGATAGTGAGCCCATCGCCGCTCTATGCTGTTGGATATAGGTGCAGTTTTTAGTCCGTTAGTCCGTAGACCGTAGTTAGAAGAGTGCTTTTAGTGAGCCGCTCTTTCCACACGACTCACTGTATCTAGTACATTTCAAGCCGGAATGTTGCAATATAAAATAATGCTGCTTGACGGCAGTAAATGGTGTTCGTGTCGCGGTAGTCACGGGCGGGGCGGTAATCATAATAATATGACAATAAAACTACGTACCAATTTGATATACGCCCAAGCCAGCAGGCCGTGCCGCAGCGGGATACAAAAGCAACACCGCCTAAACTCGGGGACTTCGACACGGGCGCGCCACATTTTTGATTATTTTATTTATTTACTAATGTTTTATTTAGTATGCAAAGTCACAGGAGCGCAGTTAAACAGTGCTCTTTGTGGCAATCAGCAACCAACTGTGTGTATGTGGACAAAATTAGTGTAGCGCGTCTGCTTCCCGGAGATAAAGCACTTTTAATATTGAATAATTATGTTTAATTGCGTGGCCTTCACACTCCCACTTTTGTCGTTATCAACGCTGAATTTGTTATATGGATTTGAAAAAAAAATACAAATTCAAATGCTTAAATCCTGTCTAATAATATAAAAGTTAAATGTGAAACTTAATTTGTTTGTTTTTAATTGAACCGATAATTTGATGATTTTCGGCATGGAGATAAGTTACGGTTAAATGCGGTTGTAAACTAATAAAAGTCTAATTACCACTTTTAGTGTCTCGTTACTGTAAGCCGGCTTAGTGTCATAAAAAATAACCATTTTATGTTACTAAGCCGGCATAAGGAGCTCGATGGCGTAGCGGCTATAAGATATAACGCTTTCGGTTTGCGATCTTGCTCGCTAAGCAACTTTCACAATGCCGGTGCCGCAAAACATCTTGAGCTCTGCTGTGGTGCGGAAGGCACGTCAAGCCGTTGGTCCCGGTTGCCGTCGAAAGATGACAGTCGTTAAAACCGACCAACCCTCATTGAGCCAGCGTGGTGGGTTGTGGTCCGACCTCCCCATATGACTTGTCGATGTGGGAAGGCCTGTGCCCAGCAGTGGGACGTTTATAGACTGATGATTTGATTTGAAGCCGGCTAACAAGCTCACGTGTCGAGAATGGAGAGCATCTACCAACACCAAGGGTATCACGCGCGTAACGAAGCCCTGAAGCTTTAGTTCTCATGTCTATGCCCTGTAATTTCACTGGATCTAGTACTCTCGGAATGAAGTGATTTAAAGCAATGCTGCTTGTCGGTAGAAATAGGCATTAAGGTGCTCGCTAACCAGTCTTATTCTAGGAAGAACCTTCACTATCCTGTTACCGTCCGTCATGACGTGCTAGAAACTTTTCCTATAGAACAACTGCCACTTAATAGGAACTCGGACTCTCACCTTATTTAGAATATTTGTGCAGCATAGTTCATTAATAAAATAATCAGATATGTTTTTATGAAAGATCAGGAGTACCCTAAACCAATACATGATGAGAACGCTATATAGGAAATGAAACAAAAATCGTAGCGTGAGTAAGCTTAAGAAAATCAGCCCGGTATCTCTCCCTTGAGAGACATTGGGGTGCCGGGTGCAGAGTCAAAGTCAAATAATTCATTCAATTAAGCCTTTTTGTCATCGAAAACTAATATAGTTAAATCTAAACTAGGTACTAATCTAAATAACTAATCTAACTACCTAACTAATCTACTACCGTGCTCCATCATGGACGTTATCAAAAACTTTACAAAGCGTACAAGCAAATTGACACTTTACTACACTTATCATGAAGCTTAACTTAAACTGTAATGTCTCATCGCTACACGTAGCCGGTCTCTTTATATATTTAGTGGACTTTATGTATGAGCTTGAGCATGCATTTATAGAATTACAGTGCTCGTAATCAGACAATTGTCAGTTTGACAGTCTTTCGGTGCATGAGAGCACGTATACATAACTTTAAACAGTTTTATATACACAATCACATAAAAAACACGACAGTTTAACAGTGCTGGTTACGGATAACGATAGGGTATACATCGATTTGTATCAGTGTTTTATTTTTATTTCTTGTTTTAAAAAACACCAAGTAAAAATGTATTGTGACTGGCCTACGTTCCAAAGATGCTGCTTATGTATGCCTCTCAGAAGAGGAGTTCTCGTCATAGCGTATATAAAAATTGTAAGTAGTACCTAAGTGTTAGCATGTGCCCAGATGTTGTTGATGTGAATGTTTTCATAAACTGCTATTATTAGGCGTTTAACCAATAATGCAATTGCGCGCTCGTATGATGTTAATTTAAATTAATTAAATGGTTTGTTAATGATGTCGGTGGCAGTTAATATTTACATATTACTGAAATGTCAACTTTTTTCATGGTCAACGTCAATAATTATTATTATAAACTGGATTATTATTTTATTCTGTTGTAATTGTACACGAAATATTTCGGCATAGCCTGTTCAAGATTGGATCAATTTACTGAAGCAGCTCTAGTGTAGTCACATGCCAACCATACTCTAAGTGCCATAACCTGCCATGAACCTATAACTGGACTGCGCACTTCAATTTACTACTGTTACTTTACACTCTACCACATTATAATAAGGTAGGGTTTTTTCTGTTCTACATGAAAGTTGAAAGTGGTCGAGATGAGATGGCTAAAAATAGTAACGTGTCATGTTGCCACTGGTGAATAAAAAATCTTCTATGGAAGTTAATTGGTACCTCAGGTACTTACCTGATTACCTGTTTTAAAATTTGGAAACATTTGTGTTTTACGTTTTTGAACAACAATAACAAAACACAATTGACTCCCACATAAGGGGTATTTTTGTCGATGAAATATATTGTTGATACTGTTCCTAAAGTTTTATTACTACATCCCTGGACATACTGTATATTATAAAAATAAATAAATTTTATGTATAAATATTACACTAGTAATATAATAAAACACTTAAAATAGAATAATAGTTTTAGCTGCTATTGATATCCATCAAGGTCCGTATGGGTGTGTTACATTAATGAACATTATTAATATCGATACCTTGCGGCTCAAAGGGCGTAACCACCATTTAGGCAAAAAAAAGTTTTGAATGCCATCTTATTCAGTTTTTTCTCCGCTATGGAACTGTATATTTAAAGTTCTCAAATTCTGAAAACAATGCTAAGTATGACCTCAAATTTCAAGGCATGTAATGTAGACTTTTTTCGTATTTTTGGACGTAAAAGTAATAATTTTTAGGCATCATCAAAGTGTTGGACGTAAACGACACTCTCAAATAAAGTTGTAGGGCGTATATGCGTATGACTAACAGTCATTTATAAACATTAAAGTAACTAAAGTTTATAGGTACGCGCGAGGTTAAATAAACTTTGATTATTTTTTTTACTGTTTAATTTGATTTTCTCTATACGGTCAACAATCGTAACTTTTTAACGAAAAATCCGGCGATTTGCACTTATCAATTTGAATCAAAAATTGAATTAATGGAGTGGTATTAAAGCCACTAATATATTAGTGGTATTAAATGAAAGGTCTTAATTTATGTTTTCAATTAAAATTTTCTATTTATTTAATACTTTATGCACAACTGTACAGAGGCGGACTTAATGCCTTAGGCATTTTCTCCCAGGCAACCATAGGGTGGTGCAGAGAAATAAGTGGTAGGGTGCACAACTAAAATGGAAATATGGTAAATTTCATACATAATTATACTATAAACATTATATACAACTCAGATACTTAAACACCATATACATATACACCGTAGATACATAATATACACTCTATACTCGTAATATATAAATAGTTAGTAAATATATAAATATCATACATATAATTAATAAACGATTACTAATGTGGAGTATGTATAATGATTAAGTAACGTAAAAACGTAATAAAACTATGTTTCTAGCATTTGTTAATAAATAATTCGTAGGTACCTAGTTCAATTAATCTGTCTTATTATGTAATACCTTCTCCAGGACTTGCCAACAACCAAGACTGTTTTCAACAATCGAAAAAATGTAGTAGCCTTTTACCTAAATTTTGTTTGTCATTACTAAAATCCAAAAATACAAATCTTCCGTAATTATAAATATTAGTACAGAATACATACATGCCTCTGATGGACTAAGGGTTGCCAAATTGACCTATTCTACTAAAAACAGTCTTAAGTAGTGTAATATAAACCCAAAAAATGGAATAAAATAATGACAGAACGATAAAAACAATATTTTTTTTATATTATTTATAACTAGCTGTCGCCGGCGACTTCGTCCGCGTTTCCGTCGTTTTTCGTAAAAAAAAGTGGCCTATGTCCTTCCTCACGCTTCAGTGGTTTTGATGTAACAGACAGATTAACTTTCGTATTTTAGTAGGGAAATATAATTTGTCAATCTACAATACTGTTGAAAAATATCTCAATACGGAACCGAACAATATTATTGTTAATAGCTGTGTCCGTCAGCGTGTAAGTCCTTGTGTGTTATTAGGTTAATGTATTGGTAATATTGTTTAGATCACGTTCACATGAGGCTTAAGTACCTATAGAACGAAAATACTTAAGCGCAAAGCTTCCGGGTAAACTATGTTAAAAGTTGACCCGTCCGGCACGTGAACATAAAGATTTCTAGAACTGCTAACCCGGGAAAGAGCGACGTACAACTGACCATGCGAGAAACAACTGACACCGAGATCTACTCCAGCAACACGTAAAGTCTGCCCTTGAGCCTTATTAATTGTCATTGCATAACACACCGATACTGGGAATTGCGTTCTTTTAAATTGGAATCGAAAATTATTTGGTATCATGGGAATTCTGGGAATAAAGACGGTTTCTCATGCACCGCAACCTGTTAAAATTTGAGCCTCGATTATATTTTGTTGCAACTGGGTTACTTTTAGCCGAGTTCCATTGCAAAGTTGTGGTGGTCTTAAATTTCGGAGCAGAATAATCGGAATGCCAAGTTTTAAACAAATTTCATGAGAAGGAAGTCCGGGCATATTTAAAGAATTTAAAAATTCTATCGGGTAATTAGTGGCTTCTTGTTCATCGACCATTCTATTTATTGAACTATAATCTTTGCTTTCCCCCTGTATATTCGACAGTATTTTGTTATTAATCTCAAATGCCTGGTCATTGCGAGGAGTCAAATGCACCGATTGTATATCACGCCACAAATAAGAGCTTTTCAGGCAAGCCCCTAATACCTATTTTATAAAATAACAACAAAAGGAATCTATCGGTATCTAAAAATCTATGCGTACCTACTACTACTTCACCTAAAAAGAAATAAAATGTAAGTAAACTATTAATAATTTGTAATTTGAACGAATATTTAAACACTACCAAAATAACTAATACCTATTTTATAAAATAACAACAAAAGGAATCTAAAAATAAATTATCAAACACTAAAAGTCGCGCTGATAAGCACGGTTTGTTAAGAGGCCTATTACATCTCGAATGTGATTTTTGCGTAAAATGCCCATTTTCGCATTTTGTAGTAATTTTGCAGTTGTATTTATAGTTTTTATCGAAATAGGATAATAAATTTGTGCATAATATTACAAAATCTCCATTCTGTGAGCATAAGTTGAATTCGGACGGCCGGCGCATCGCATTTCGTAGTAATTTTGCAGTTGTATATATCGTTTTTATCGAAATAGGATAATAAATTCATTATAAAATCTTTATTCCTCATGAAGTAACAATTACTCTGGTATAAATTTTGCTCAATAATATTATCGGAGATAGGAGAAATTCACAGTTAACTTATAGCGATTTTCGAAGTTTTTTGGTTTAGAATAAGATTTTTTTCCTATATAAAATCAATGATATCTAAAAATTTCGAGGCCGCTACGCACTATTCGACTATTTAAGAGATAACATTATAATTTTTTTTTATTTCACTTGTTTAGAACAGTAGTTCAATCGGTGAGCTCAAAAAAGTGCCTTCGCGCACTTTATGAAAATCTTTCTCTGCAATTTTGGGTTTAATTAAAAAGTTAAGCAAAATTTACAAAAAGCGAGGCCGCTACGCACTATTCCGATAGCTGTTCTACACTATTCAATAAGTCATAATTGTTAATGTATTTTGGTTTCTGAGATCCTTATCGCCAAAATTGGCCATTTTACGCAAATATCACAGTCGAAATGTAATAGGCCTCTTAATATCAATTAAGTATTGTCTGTCAATAAGATCAAACGCTCTGAACGTCTATTCGCATCAACAGGCAAAAATCTCGGACGCCCCCGCCTTTTTATACCTTCGGCCGCGAGACGCGTCGAGAGCGTAGCTTCGAACTGCTAAGCTATCGGGAGTTACACATGTTATTGTGAGTCAACCATAAAAGATAGACATATACTGTCGTGGGATATTTTTTATATAATTTTAAGGAGAACATTTCCGTCATTCATGATTTCTGTGTAGCTTTAACCATGAAGGTTGCACACGCGACGGAAACTTAAAAAATGGAGTAACTTCTCCCATTTTCCCAACATTTCCCTTCACTGCTCTGCTCCTATTGATTATAGCGTGATGAAAAGTATACTATAACCAGCTCAGGAGTATGAAAAATAACTGTACCAAGTTTCGTTAAAATCCGTCAAGTAGTTTTTGTTTCTATAACGGTTATACAGATAGACAGACAGACAGACAAAAAATTTACTGATTGCATTTTTGGCATCAATATCGATCCCTAATCACCCCCTGATAGTTATTTTGGAAATATATTTCATGTACAGAATTGACCTCTCTACAGATTTATTATAAGTATATAGATTGGCAAAGTGAAACATCGGCAAAACATTGGTTGGCAAGTCTGCCAAAAAAATTTGTGCGTAAAAACAGGATACCATTTTATAATTACATTATTAAAGGACTTTCAAGTTGATTTGTTAATCTTGTACAGGCTACGAAACTACGCTACGAAAAAACGCAATAAAACGTAGCAAAGCAGAAGCCGTAGATTACTGTCGTAGTCCGCAATTAAAAGTTGAGGAAAAAGAGGTTATTGTTGCCTCAACATTTTTCATTTTCTTTTATTCAAATTACCACCTCGGTAGCTGAGTGGCTAAGCGCTCGGTTAGATAATCGGAGGTCCAAGATTCAATTCCTCGGTCGGGCATAGCGTGTTTCGGATTGTGCGATGTGTATCCCGGATTTGTCAATGCCAATACCCATCAATTTTAACGAAGACTTGATTTCAATGAGGTCTTTGCCCATCAGTGGGATTGTATATGCTTTACATTCCTTCATGTAAATTCACGTATCCGCGGCAAAACTATCTAACATCTTCCGCTTTCTTAAAAAAGAACTTACTTTCTTAAAGATTACTAGTTGATAGAAATCTTCTATCCACTAATATCTAATTTTGAAAAAGCCATGTTTTTGTTTGATATGGTTTTGGTGTGTCTCGGTGTCAACTTTGTTATGTAAAACAATGTTGATGATACTTTACTCGTAGTAAATATGTGCAGATCTACACATAATTGTTAGCTTTTTACATATTTTTTATTATTTTAACGCGTTGCTTATATATCACTTCGGTCAGTAACTCAGTCCTTTAAAAGGATACATGCAGGAGCACACTTCACACAGAATCCTCAACTACAGATTATCGGAACGCAACACATGCTACGAACATTGTTTTAATGGCGATTTAGATATGACAAATCTAAAGTAGGCCTATCTCTATCTCGGGATCGGTTATTAATTTCTTCCGGCATATCTCTATCTCAGGATCGGTTATTAATTCGGCCGGTCCTCCTTGCAATCGATCCCGGGATATCTCTGTGGATCTGGACAGACAATGGCGTAATTTCGACTACACAACCTCTAGACCAAGGAGGCGTTTATCATCCGCAAGCTTAAGTAAAATTTTTGAGATCCTCTGAGATCCGAAAGAAATATTTGTAAAAATATTTCTTTCGGATCTCAGAGGTGAAAACTTCTAAGATTTGATGAAGCAATGTTGACTAAAAACATAAGCATCAAGCACTGACAAATTTCGACGGTTGAAAGCCAGACCTCGGTAGCCAAGTGGTTAAGGCAGCCGCCCGGAATGCGGAAGGTGCGTGGTTCGATTCCCGCCTGAGGTTGTCGTCTTTTTTCAGTGTTTAAAATTTTACTTAAGTAAATTTAAGCGTTAATAAAACGCTAAAATATAAAACATTAATCCGCAAGCTTATTGTTGACAATGTTATTATTTCCAAGGTCCTTTTGATTGAATACTAATTTTCACTCTGGAGTCATTTTAGTTGATAACTTACGCAGGTTCGGTGACGGATTCACTCCTACACCTACACAGCCACTACATGGCATATGAAGTCTGAGTGGTAGAGCCACGTTGCGGCGTGAAGTAATGGAACTTGGTGCTGTTGTGTTTCGTCCGGCAAGTTCGGGTTCCGGAGGGGCCCCCGCCACCCCTCTCACAATTCCTATTCCTTCCTTAAAGGACACAACGCGCCTGCGATTCCTCTGGTTTTGCGGGTGTCCATGGGCGGCGGTGATTACTCTCCATCAGGTGACCCGCCTGCTCGTTTGCCTCCTTCTTTTATAAAAAAAAACGTCAACTCCATAAGGCTCTGTCAGAATATCAGCACTGCTTCGTCACTCAGCCCAACTTTGAGAGACGTAGCAGCATATTGCTGAGACAGGGTCCTTGTTGGCCTCACACACTAACCACCTGTTCTTTTTGATATTTTTGTTGTTGTTTTGTTTATAATTTTCTGTTTTAATGTGCTGTATTGTGTAAATTTGTGTGTAAGCGTCTGTTTGCTTAGGGAGCTCAATCAAATAACCGTGCGCTCTGCCCACCTCATAATATGTGGTCCAGAGAGGTCTTTGACCGGCCTCCCTAATAGCGACTCTGCTACCGTTAAATATAAACTTAAATTGCTACTTACTTATTATAAAATAAAAGATCACTTACATACTAGTCTTCCTCTGAGACACGCCGATACCACTTCCAGGTGATATGGTGACTCACCGCGCCCTGCTGCTGTGTTAGACTGCGCCCCTGGCTGCTGTCTCTGGCTACTGTGGTGGTGGTAGACCGCGCTCCTGCGCGGCTTCTGGCTGCTGCTGTGGTGGGTGGAAGGCCCTAATAACCCGTCGGCTACCCCGTCAGCGCTGACAAACCCCCAGACAAATGCACACCACTCCACGTGTTGCTCTCCAACCAAACAACTGTTTTTAACTAGCCCGCCCTGGTTTCAAACTTATGTTCTACACTGTACTTAATTATTACGGACCCCCGAATCAAACAATGTGTGCCCCTCACATCAAATTATCAATTTACTTTTTACACGACCGCGCGGTATTTAATCCTAACCTAACCATATTCAACGTGTCACACGTCACTTTGACAGCCGTCTGTCCAATATTTTTAAAACTACAGCGGGGGTCCACGAAATGGCCGTTTTGTTCAATACAGCGTCAATAAAAAATTTCTTAATCTTCTTATTAAGTATTATATTATTCTTAAACTATTGTTCATTTGTTTCAGATATTCAGCGCATTCATGCTCGGTATGTACAGTTACGCGGTAAACCAGGATATACAATGGGAACTACCATCAGAGTTGTGCGTCTTCATTTATAGCATAGAATGCATGTTTGCTGCGTTTCTCATATACGGCGCCCACAAGGTGAGTGAAGACAAGTGACTCCATCATTGCAATGAAGTCATCATACAAAGACACATATAATCACGACTATTATCAGGGGAGTGTCACTCCGCAGTTTAGGTACGTTCGGCCGGCGCGCCTCCCAGGCAGGTGTGTTGCACTAAAGGTTGCCGCTCGGCTCGCACGCTCCATACGTCGCGCGTCGTAATCGTAGGTACTTAAATATATCCATGAGTGGAAACCCTACGCTAGCGCGCGCTCCTGACGTCAAATCGGTATCGAGTCAGCGTTGCTTAACTGAATATGAACGTTCGGGTTACACGATAAGTTTCAATTTCGCGTGAAAGTCGTCAGAGAGTGAACCTTCTGTGCGGTAGTACTATTAGTTATTCTGTGCTATTATCCCCAAAGGGTTAGTCAGAGACTAGGCAATGAGGACCGCAGAAGCAGTCCACTGCCAGAGTCCACATACATACATAGGTACTGTTAACGCCTTAGTCCTTACAGGTCCTGACACACCTCACCATAGTCCAAGTTACACCAAATTACAATAGCACAGGAGGAAGTCTACCGACTTGGTAATTAAGTATTACAGTAGAATCCGTTTATTATGTCTCCGCCTATATTGACCAACCGCTTATTATAAAGTAATTACACAGCGAAGTTTGGTTTTCCTATAAAATTCTTTATAACTAAGTCGGATATAATAATGACTTCGCTTATAGTGACATATCGCTTAATGTGACCCATTTTTAATGAATTGCGTCCAGTTATAGTGACCGACATAATTCCTAACAACTTCGGGATAGTCACGTGATACCCGACGACGTTCGGCGCGTAATTGATAGTTGAAGGTCACGCATTATTCATTGGTGATTTGTAAAAGAAAAGGAAATCTCATCCTCGTCGTAAAGCTTTTACGATTGAAGAGAAAAGGTGCTATAATATGCAGATTATAAAATGGAGAAAAAAAAATACATACTAACAAAAATAGACGATTGTTTATTTTCTACAAAATGCTTTGTATGACGTCTGCTTAGTATGACGTGTTTGTTATTTCCCTGCGCGATGTCATTATAAACGGATTCCACTGGATCTTACAACTTTTTACGGTAGAAGAACAGAAGAGTTGCGAGACTTGGTTTTTTAAATTTCATTTCTTTTTACCTAGTCCTGCATTTTCCTTTCCGGTGCCTTCTACTTCTTGAATACCAACAACTGATATTATATTATATTACAGGTACACTGATTCATTCACTGCTAATGTTACTTTGTAATCCTATGTATTTATATGGGATTACAAAGTTATTTATGCAGTAATTAAAAATAGATACACGATCTAGAAAACTGGACCGAAATTGCAAAATATTTTAGTTTTTCCTTGATCTAATACACTAAAGACTAATTGTAATAATAATAAAATATACTTTAATTGCACACAAAAACATATAACATAAAACATTTATACAGTGACAAAGTACAAAACAGGCGGCCTTATTGCTAACAAGCAATCTCTTCCAGGCAACCTTGGGTGATAGAAATATAATAAAAAGAATATTGAAATGGGTGCAAGAATAAGGAAAATAAGAAATAGAAATATAAAATAGTAAGTACAACGTACAACAAATAAATAAATAAATGAGATAAAAAGAGACCATGCAATATTATAGGAGTACATTAGTGAAATAAGTAAAACTAAGATGATATACGTAAAAAATGACTCCGGACCTGACCCTTGAACGAATCCAACGTGCGAGCACTCCTGGTGCTCACAGGTAGTGCATTCCATAGCCGGACAGCATGCACAGAAAAGGAGTAGGAAAGGAACTCAGTGGAGTGAAGTGGAGGCGTTAGAGAAAGTATTTATAGTAGATTGTATTCTAAATTTGAAGCTATGTCTGCTAGAAGTGCCCTAAAGTTTTGATGATCGGTCAGTCAGTCAGTCAATGACAATGAGTGCAAATTCAGGCTTCTAGTTTCATCCGCAACGAAGTTATAGGGGGTCGAAAATGGCCTAAACTGCTTGGAGAAAAGGTGGTACCGGTAGAACGGGGCTATTTGGTAACCGTGGGGCTTTTTGGAAAAAAATAATATTTTTGAAAGAACGCAAACAAATTAAAAATAATAAGCGTGACCGCAATCTTTTTTTTTCTCTAACAGCTGGTAACTCCGTTATCTGTTAATCTCGACTAATCAGAGAGAACGACACCGCGCGTGTTATGTTATGAACTACATTTAGCGAGATTCTGTCAGTGGTAATACAATTTTCGTGTTGAAACTTTCGGTTGGAATTATTATTTGCAAACATATTTATAAGACTGTGGTTAGTTTTATTGTTTATTTAACTATTCAAATAAAGGATTATAATAAAATTTATTAAACTATTTCAATATAGGGTAAGCAGTACAATGATTGACCATCTAAGGAGAACATTGACTTTGAACATTTCTCCTTTTGAGTTAAGGTCCAGAATCGTTACACGTGGGCTTTCATTTTATCAGTAAGAAACTGAGAATTTGAATACATTAAAATTTAAATCATATTTCAACTCATATTCAACTTTAATGAATATAAAAAATATGCCTAAAACACAATCATTGGCCATTGAAGTATAGCAATTGGCATATCAAAAGTATATTGATTGGCAGGTCAAACACTATACTTTGTGTTTATTGTCACTGCCAATATTTATACCGTATTAGGGCCAATCACAATAAAAATTTATTGTATTATACGTTAGTGACGTGCAGGGCTTGATCGAGCTTTCGTAAATATTATGTAGTTAATACCTATCTCATACATAGTATAGGCAACAGCATATCAAGTCATCAAAAATTACTAAGGTAAGTAGGTAGATTTCTCAATTGATATTGAACTCTGAACGTTGGATTTGAGTTGAAAATCCATCTAAAATAATTTACATTTTGGGGAAGTCAAATGCACTGTTGCCTGTGCAACATTATTACAAAATACCATTAGTTAAGATATTTAGCAATAGTGTGAAGTAAAATATAACGTAAAAGTACCTCATTACCTACCAAGGTTGCATTTATATAGATTACTAGCTGACCCATGCCTACTTCCCTGGGCGTCAAACAATTTAAAATATTATTTATACAATCAAATATAGCATTATGTCACTTAGAATTATTGTAGCTTTCTACTCGTGAAAGAATTTTTGAAATCGGTTCAGTAGTTCCCGAGATTACTTCATACAAACCAAGTCACAAACTTACAAACCTCTTTATAATATTAGTAGGTATAGATTTAATATCGACCTCGGTACATCACTAAGAAATTTAAGATCTCTTTGTATAATTATTGGCATAGGTATACATATAATTATTGGCATGGCCATTAACACAAAATGTACAATGATTGGCCTGCCAAAATCTAGTTATTGCGAACCTATGACATTCTGAATAAAACTATTTTAAAAGGAATTGACAATAACGGTAAATAAAACTTTTAAACAGAGTGGTTCATTTGGAGCACTGATTACAATCATTGGCACCGATGCTATTAATCTTCCATACAAACCAGTGGTACTAACTTTGGCCTACCTATTTTGACGTTATGTTGAGTCTTTTTACACGAATTAACGTGTATAAACCATAATTTAATGGTAAATGACGTATAGAAACACATATAACGCTATTTAAATAACACGAAAACAGGTAAATATCAATTTAAAAGTACATACTTTTTGTGATTTTTATAGCAAAACATGTGTTTCCAGCAGTTAAATTTAAGAACTACCAATTACATTTTAGAGCGTTGTCAGAAAAGAAATTTGGTTTTCTTTGTTCGTCCCACTGAGTTTCGTCCCACATAAAAAAATCCTGGTTCGTCCCGAACAATATGCTTCCTTCGTCCCGAAATATTATTTTAATTATTTTATTCTCGCTTTGTCCCATTTTATATTCCTTCTACGGCCCATATTTTTTTTATATGCCAGACTTACTTTAATCTTATTGTATGTACAATCAACAATAAAGGGCATTACTTAATCATTAACATCAATCAACCGTGTCACGTAGCGGTGAAAGAATACTACCACACCTAGTGTATCAAAAAATTAAGAGGAATTATACCCCTGCAAGAAAGAAGCGGCGGGGAAAACCGATTTCATCTAAGTATATACAAGAAAATTATAGCATTTGCTAAAGAAGAAAGCAGAAAACTTCTTCGCGACGTCAATCATTATTTAGCCGATCGTACTTTTAAATGTGTAGTGAAGCCATTTAAACATTTGTAAGTATATTATTTACGGTGATCTTATGAGTACACTTGAGGAAATTAATGTTGTGCCATTAATATGTACTATTAATGGGCAATAAGGATTCCACGTATGAAACTTTGTTCTCTCTTATTAAATCAGAAATACCTGATTGGAGTCCCATTTCATTTAGAACTGATTATGAAAAGGCGGCCATGAATGGTATCACATGAAATATTTTCAAACGTTGTTACTTTAATTTCTCACAAGCTCTTTGGAAAAGAGCAAAGTCATTGAAATTAAATAAAAAGAAAATGCTCAAAAAGCATATAGCTCTGTGTTCATCATTAGCTTTGCTTGCGCATGCTGTTTTCAAAATTTAAAAAAATGTAATTGCTTTTTTATTAATATTTCGTTTAGATACTCCTATTTAATTGGTAGGTAGATATTTCTTACATATTGTGTATTAATAGTTCTGACTGTTCTGTATAGGTATTTAAACTTTAGTTTATTTTAGTTATGATAAGATTATTATAATTATACAATTTCTGTGATTTTGATTGTGATACTGTGATTGTGAAGATGATTTTATACCAATATGTTTAGAGTTGCTTTAATTATTGTTTACATACATACATACATACATACATATAATCACGACTACTATGCCAGAAAGGGTTTTTTTATAATAAGGAGGCAAACGAGCAGGCGGGTCACCTGATGGAGAGCAATCACCGCCGCCCATGGACACCCGCTAAACCAGAAGAGTCGCAGATGCGTTGCCGACCTTTAAGAAAGGAATAGAGTTAAGGAATTCACTGGCCGGACGAAACACAACAGCACCAAGTGCCATTATTTCACGCCGGATATTCGTGAGAGGGTGGTATTACCCTGGGCGAGCCGGCCCAATGCATGCTGCAACGCAGCGTGGCTCTACCACTCAAAGTTAGTCGGAGACTAGGCAATAATGACTGCAAGAGCAGACCTCTACCATAGTCCACTTTTCACCAAATAGCGACTGCACATGTGCTCAGCGTGCCAGGTGGTGAGCCAACCGCCGCCCTATACTATTGGATGTATGGGCAGTCTTGAGTACGTTAGTCGCCTTTTACTACACCCATGGGATGAGTGGGGGTGGTAGTATTCTTTCAACGCTACCGCGACACGGATATAAAACCACAAAGTATTTAGAGTTGTTTTATAAAAGAATGATTGTTTAAAAATAATTAAATAAATAATAACACTTTTTGTGTTGACTTTACTTTTAACTATCTACTAGTAATTTGGGACGAAGTACCACTTCAATAGTGATATGGGACGAACTAAGAATTTTTTGGAATGTGGGACAAAACTTCGGGACGAACGAAGCATAAACCGAAATTGGTTGGTTTTATGTATTTATTTTTCCTTGCATCATGGGATTCATGGGCCACTATCATTAATAAATTGATTTTTCAATCAAGTGGCCAATGATTATGGGGAGGCCAAGATTACTACTGCTTACCCTATTTAAAATAAAACAACTTTTTTTAATAGTGCGTTTTGGAAGCTGATATGGGGTTATATTTGGAAAATTTAACCAGCCCCATATCCAAGTTGCCTTGCACCATATGGAGTATGTATATGATTCCATCCGGGCCGAAGAGGTCGTCGCCGCCTTGGATAATCAGTTCTGGGCCAGGCACGATAGGCTCCGTTCTGATCCAGTGTCCTGTGGGGGCCGCTAAGGGTATTGTGGAGTCAGGCCGGCTCCTGGTTGGTCCCTGGCAAAGTGAAGCCAGTGTCGTGACTTTGGAACCACTGGTAATGAGGTGCTTTAAGTGCATGAACCTCGGGCACACTCGGCAGCGGTGCCCAGTCGAAGTTGACCGCACTGACACGTGCTACAATTGCTGCCAAAATAGCCACAAAGTGTCGCGGACATGAGGTGCGCAGTCTGCGCCGCTGCTAAATTGCCCTCTGGGCATATCATGGGGGAAGGATCTGCTCCCCCACCAGTTCCTTGTACAAGGGCTACTTTAAGGGCGCCATGGCATTTGCCCAAGGAGGTTGAGTTACAAGAAACTTAATGTTAAGTACGGCCCATCTCAACTTTCTCTAGACTAATTTAAACCACTCTGGAGCTTCAGCACATTATGGAGTGGAGTTTGCACGCTATGGTTGCCGCTGTGTCATCCAGCCCAAATTGGACTGTGGACACGACCAATACAGTGGCCATTGGAACCCCTACGGGCGCTGTCCACTCCCGTCTCCTCTCAATTAATGAGAGGGGTTCGGGATTTGTGGCGTGCGCCTGGGGGAAATAGCCCTTGTAGAGGTATATTTCTCTCCAAACGTGGGTTTTCAGACCTGGAGGTATTTCTCCGAAATCTGTGCGTGGACGTAAGACGCTTGGCGATGACCCAGGTCTGGACATGAATAGGGGACCTGAACTCCAAATTCACGAAATGGGGTTGCCCTTTTTTTTTGTTCCAAATTAATTTTCAAGTAAAAATGTTAATTATTTAATGTTGACTTATGCATTATTTGTAAATTTTTAAATGTATTTTACCAAAATCGCCGTCCGTGTTTATATTGAAATAAAAAGGGTTTATAAAGATATTTTCTATGCCACTTTTCATTCATACCAAATAACCCCACCCTGGGGGCTATTTGGAAAGGCCTTGTTTTTTAAGCAACACATACTTTTTTGTCTGTTAAAAATTAAAGGAAAAATAAATATTCAAATTTTATCCCTACTTTTTTACCAAGTAACCCCGTTCTACGGTACGCCCATGCCGCTTTTTTGCTTGATTTGGCGGGGGCACGGCAGTGCCCCCGCCGCAGATAATGTTAATTTAGTAACATATTTATTTATTAATTACATTATTTATAAATTCATTATTTATAAAAATGACATTGTTGGTTTTGTCACTGCTGTGTTTAGGCATCCATTAAAACCACGTTATTAAAAAGAAACTTTTACTTCAAAACTTTTACTGTCAACTTATAAGGTCATTACACAATTAACATGATATAAAAGGTTGTCGCGAGATTTAAGCAAAAGCTTGTTTTTTAAAAAGGTTTTTTACTTTTAATTTATTTTTTACGCTTTAGTTATCCCTGGACACGTCCACCAAACCACCACCACTCACCAAAAGCGCTTAATATTTCTATGACCACCTTCCAGCTCCATCATCAGATCAGCACCATGTCATCATAATATTGCACTGCCACGCTATTTACAAATGTTTGCAAAATTTTAGCTCAATTGGTAACCTGGAAGTTGATCAAAATTGAGTTGCAAAATTGCACCCGAACAAAAGACATACATACATACGAGCATACATTGCAAATTAATTAAAAACTTGTAAAGAGAAACAAAAGGCGTTCAGTTCACGGACAGGGACAGCGCGCGTGCAGAGCGGCGCGACCGACGCGACCAAGACAGCTGCTTAGGCCTAATTCGCACGAGACTTTAAAAAGCGTTGCGTTAAAACTCGGCGTTGGCGCTTTTAAAACGTTAACGATGTGATTGTTCATACGAACGCTTTTAAATTACTTTCATCTCGTTTCTTGCTTCCGTAAGACGTGGAAATGGTTAGTGCTAAATTACTAGCAATGACAATTTGTATTGCTAGAAGACGGAAAAAGAAACAATTAAGTAATTCTGGGTGCATCCTCACGATCACGAGCGTGTAGGTGAATAAGTCGACTGAATTACGGAGTGACACCCCCCTGTACAGGTTCGCGAATGAAGGGAGGACCCTTCGCGCCGCCGCTGATACCTAACATTGTGTACTGCGCATCGACTCGCGCGATGTTGCGAGAGGACAGAAAATTTGCTTCGGACTGTAGGTACCTACAATACAGTGTTTTAATATAGATGGTGCCTAAGAAGAAATACACTTACCTGTTTGATTAAAATAAATAAAAGTACATTTATAATTACATCGATTATTTTTTCCTCACTGGTGAGGGTATCCCAGTCTTCCGAGAGTTTTTTCGTTATGTCCTCCCAGGCATTATTCTTTAAAATTTTATTTGAGTATTCTGGTAATGTTTTTGCATACAGCAGTGGACGAGACTTCATTTCTATAATAAGTACTTCGGGATCTACAACCCACGACATCGTAAAAGACGGTCTGATGACGGCGAGAAAACAAATACATCCCACTACTGAGAGAGCGCGCGGCACACTGAATGCTGGGCCAGCGCTTTTTTAACGCTCGTGTGAATAACAATAATAAGTTGCATATGGGCCCAACGCCCAGCGTTGAAAATACAACACTGTTCGATAAAAAAGCAAAGCGTTTTAAAAACGCTGATATGTGAACAGGTACATGTGAATGCATTTGTTCTATTCGAACGCTTTTCTAACGTACGTTAAAAAAGCTCTCGTGTGAATTAAGCCTTAGAGCTAATTCGCAGGAGAGTTTAAAAAACGTTGCGTTAAAACTCGGCGTTGGCGCTTTTAAAACGTTTACGATGTGATTGTTCATACGAACGCTTTTAAATCACTTTCATCTCGTTTCTCGCTTGAGTAAGACGTGGAAATGGTTAGTGCTAAATTACTAGCAATGGCTATTTGTATTGCTAAAAGACGGAAAAAAACAAGTCTTTCTGGGTACATCCTTTGAATGAACAGAGATACCTAAAAGGACAATTTGTGGCACTGTACGAAGACTTAAGGCATTATCCCAGTAAATTTTTAATTATTTTCGAATGTCTACAACAACATTTGACGAATTGTTACAATATTTTTCCTCATTGGTGAGGGTATCCCAGTCTTCCGAGAGTTTTTTGGTTATGTCCTCCAAGGCATTATTTTTCATAATTTTATTTGAATACTCTGGTAATGATTTTGCATACAGCAGTGGACGAGACTCCACTTCTATAATAATTACTTCGGTATTTACAACCCACGACATCGTAAAAGACGGTCTGATGACGGCGAGAAAACAAATACGTCCGACTACAGAGAGAGCGCGCGGCGCACTGATTGCAGCGCCAGCGCTTTTTAAACGCTCGTGTGAATAATAATAATAAGTTGCATATGGGCTATTCCTAACGCCCAGCGTTGAAAATACAACACTGTTCGATAAAAAAGCGTCGCGTTTTAAAAACGCTGATTTGTGAACAGGTACATGTGAATGCATTTGTTCTATTCGAACGCTTTTCTAACGTACGTTAAAAAAGCTCTGGTGCGAATTTACTCTCGACCAATCTCGCCGGCTGGCGTGCGTGCCACTGCGGAGTTTTATAATTTCCAAAATGGGTTAGCGGCCGTGTAATCGACACCTGTGCGTGCGTCGATTCGGGCGCTTAGTATGAAGTCGAACTACTCCGTTATCGCCTTTTACGACACCTAACGGACGAGTTGGGTCGGTATTCTTTTAAAGAGCCGCCACCACACTGCAGTGGGCCGTTTATTATAAAGTAAAGTTTTCATCCCCGCATTCGACTGAAGGGGGTGCCGCGCGAACGCAAAAAAAGTACAATACTGACATAAGTCTTAATGAACTTCAAAGAAAAATCAATCATATTTATATTCATAATTAGATCAATTCTGCTTTGAAGTTTCAGTCCTAGTAATTTACTTAGTAAGAGCAATGTTTTATTCTGCGAAATGTGCAATGCCATCACGCGCTTTTGTTAAAAATTTAAGGGGTGCCCTGCGGAATAACAATACAAATATTTTCATGTAAGAATTAATTATTGTTTCATGCGTAAAATTAAGAAAGTTTTCGAAAAAACATGTTTTTTGGTAGATGTCATTACATTTATGTGTTGTATGTTATTTTTTAAAGAATTTGTTTCAAATTTCAACAATGCTTCTTTTAATGTACTTAACTAATTCAGCGCATAGTACAAGTGACTTAAAAATACGTAAATTTTCACAATTTCGTGCAAGCAGGAACGCCTAAAGAGTATCGTGTCTTTTGTTCACAGAAACTGCTGAGGCTTGTGAGAGCGTATTATTATTTCTCGATATACACTCTTATTACGACGCTGCTATTGCAAATAGTACAAATGGCATGTGTACCTTACTTCTGGCACATTTTCGAGCTGGCCATATTATGTTTCACTGGACTCTGTAAGTATATAACGAACTTCCTTTATGTACACTTTTGAAACTTTCGCATTACATTATGGAGGAATATTTTGACGAGGTTTAACGCGAAACTCTTCTATGTAAAAGCATCCTTCGTGACATCAGCCAGACCGTGACCACGTCGGAATCGGAATGAAATTAAACTATACGTATAGGTACTTCTCTAACCGCTAAGCTACCGAGACCCCAGAAGACACGTTGAGTTTTTTTAACAGTTTGTGATTTACGCTGTGAGCCAGCGGTATTATCCGAATGTTATGGGTTCGAGTCCCATTCGAGCTTTCCTGAGACTGGTTGTTTTTTTCTAGTAAACATTTTATCCTATAACTATAAAGCATTGTGAATGCAAAAAATTCAATAATAAAGATATATAGGTACTTATTTATAACAAACTATATCTATGTGTATCTTACACATAGAGAAAAAAATATCGAAATATCTTTAAAAAAAATTAGTATTGTGACATGATAAGGAAACGTCTTCGATCACGTATAAAAACTAGATACACAATCCCATACTAAATCTTAGCGGATTTAGATAGATAGATAGATAATACTTTTATTGTAACATAATAACACAAACATTTAAAATGCATTTACATAAAAAAGAAAAAAAAAGAAAAACAATGTATTGTTACAATTTGGCGGTCTTATCGCTTAAAGCGATTTCTGCCAGACAACCAGTCGGATGGAGAGAACTAATATACTCTAAGATTAGATTTAGTGGCAGCTTTGTCATTACTATACCCGAAGAATTTTTTTCGGTGATCATGACCTACTGATTTCGACTAAGTAAATGATGGCCATTGCAAGAATAACTACTATTATTATTACATGTTTTCTTTTTTATAAATTTAATTTTGTATTTTTAATTTGGTAACCAAAATAATTAGAATGTATGGTCTTTCTACGCTGTTATCATCGCTGTACTTGTACATAAGAAGTTTTATTTGACAAGGAGTTTTGTTTTTACAAGGAGGAGTAGGATGACCATGATTTTAATATTCATTTACAGTTATTAACTTTACTTAAAATTTAAAAATGGAACGTTGACATGTCAGTTTTATTATTATTGCAATGGCCATCATTTACTTAGTCGGAATCAGAGGTCCTGATCACCGATATGGGGATATAAAGTCTTCGTGTATAGATTTGACGTACGGTATATGTAATTTGGCAGAATAGCAACTTTAGAAGAAACACTTCGTCATGTTGGCACTTGCTCACACAACTACTAAACCAAATGAGTACCTACAAATCTTGCTATGTACTGTTTTCGCGCGTCTACACGCAAAAACAGTACATAGCAAGATTTTTTAGAGCGTAGATTGTACATCTAGTTTTTATATGTGACTAGGGTCGCCACCTTTTTTTAGGACGAATAATGTATTTTTTCATTTTTTTAAAACAAAAATAAAGTACCTACATAGCATAAAAAAACAGTATTTATTTATTTGTCCTTAAAAACGTATTTTTTGTTGCTCTTTGCGACATTTAACAAATATTTGTCTTTTACGTAAATAGTTTAACGTAAATAGAGTATTTTAGCGTAATTTATTGGTCTCGTAGATTATAAAGTACCTACGCCTACATGAAAAATAATAAAATACCCTATTTTATAGTACGGGTGGCAACGCAATTTGTGACCGAAGGGAAACGTTGGTAAAATTTTCCGAAACCATAGGCAAATAGGCACATTGTTTATTCCAATCCAATGTGTTATTATAACATTTTTCAATCTTCCAGGTCTACAGCTGTACTTAATGCTTCTGGTAAGGAGTCTGGTGAAGAAGTTGGAAGTGGACGGCCCCCACGTCTACGAGAACCAGCTGCACCAGTTCATCAACAACGGCCAGGCGAAGGTGGAACCCAACGGAGTACGCAACCCCAGCACAGTGCCAGTTGACGTTTAATAACAGCCCTTTTTGCTATAGTTATATGATGCTAAATAGCTGTGAAATCACTTTATTTTTGGAGGAAATACACTGGTGAGCAAAAAAATCGACTAAAGGCTTACAAGTTCAAATGACCCCTATTTGAAGTAGGGATTTATGTCAAAATGTATAATTTTGTAGTATCTATATAAAGGTTATTTCCTTAGCTTTGTAACGACGGCAAAAGCTTGTGTTTTGGTTGTGTATTCATTATACAACAGAGAGTCAAACAAAAACAAGAAAATTACAAAAGTTTTGGAAAAAAAGAAAATCAGTAAAAATGGAAACAATCCATTTATTCTTTTGAAATTACGTTAATCAGTATTTGGTATTACCTCCTCTTGCCCGTATTACTGCTTGGAGACGGTTTTTCATAGACCTTATCAATTTTTTTATGATTTTTGTGAAATGCCCGCCCACTCTTCTACCATAGCTGCTTTTAGCTCATCCAACCTTGAAGGAACTGGAGTCCTAGCTCTGACTCTTCTTTTAAGCTCATCACATACGTATTCTATTGAGTTGAGGTCAGCTTCGCGCTGGCCAGTCCAATGTGCGAATTTCCACTTCAAACAAAAAATCACGAACAATCGCTGCAGCAAGTGGCCTGGCATTGTCATGTATAAGTATGAAATTTTCACCCACAAAACCTGCAAAGGGGACAACATGATCCAACAGTGTCTCTTCGACATAACGATGCGCAGTCAAACCACTTCTTCTGCTTCGGTCCGTAATGAAAACCAAGTCGTTTTTGCTTGCATTGAAATACCTGCCCAAACCATTACAGAACCTCCCCCAAAGGCGATTGTTTCTGCTATGCAACACTGGGCATAACGTTCACCTGGTCGCCTGTATACCCGACTTCTTCCATCATTACCATGTAAACACATCCGGGACTCATCAGAGAATAAACAGACCCCCATTGCTCTAAGGTCCAATCGATATGTTCTCGTGCAAATCGGAGTCGCGTTTGTCGATGAGCAGCAGTCAATTTCGGACCGTTGCTGGTCTTTTTGGAGTCAAGTTGGCCACCGCTAGTCTTCGTTTGATTGTCCAAGAACTAACATCACGGTTGCGTACACGTCTCAGTTCATTTTGTATGTCAACCTCAATCAGATGGCGATTTCGTAAAGACGTTAACACGACGAAACGATCATCTTGCTGGCTGGTACATCTTCTTCTGCCTGCACCACGTCTTCGAACAAAGCCACTGGTCTCGACATAGCGTCTGTACACTCTGGATACAGCAGACTGACTCAGGTTTAGCTGTGTGGCGACATTACGTTGGTTTAGTCCTTGTTCCAAAAGGGCAATCACTTGGGTTTTAGGGATTACACTAAATAATGGAAATGAGTTCAGGTCAGTAGTGAGATATTGGGCATTCTAACTCACTTTCGTTCGGTCGCAGATGCGACCTCGCTTGTTCGTTAGAATGCCCAATATCTCGAACGTATCGCAGTTTTGCAATGGATAGCATACCATCTTCTGTTTTCATGTCGTCCGTTTTAGATGTACAGATATTGTACATCTCAAACGGACAAATATTGTTATTTGTAAAAATGTACAAACATTTCACCGTTCGCTCACTCCGTTCGCTCTCTTGAAAAAGTGAATTAGAACGCCCAATAATCGATGTGGATTATTGGTATTTTCGTTATTTAAGCGTAGCAACCATTTTATGTTGTCATTTCTGTAAAATCCTTTTAACACTGCAGTCAAATTTAATTTTTAATCATAATATATAATGAAATTCTTAAAACAAAAAGAATCGTTAAAATTGGAATGTATTTGTCCAACTTCATTGTCAGGGGCAAGTCGACATGGAAAGTTATTGCCAAATACAATCCGTTGTATTGTTTGCGGTCCATCTAATTGCGGGAAAACCAACCTAGTAATAAGTTTATTATTACATAAAGATGGTCCACGATTTCGAAACCTGTACGTGTATTCAAAATCTTTGTATCAACCTAAATACAGTTATCTCGAAAAAGTTTTAGAATTGGTTCCAGGTACATCATTTCACAAATATAATCATAATAGCGAAATATTGAGCCCTCACGAAGCGTCACCTGATTCCATTATTATTTTCGATGATGTTGCTTGTGAAAATCAAAACAACATCCGTAACTATTTTGCTATGGGGCGTCATAGGAATATTGATTGTTTTTATATCAATCAAACTTACACCAAAATACCTAAACAACTCGTAAGAGACAATTCTAACATGATTATATTATTTAAACAAGACGACGTAAATTTAAAACATGTTTATGATGAGCATGTAGGGTCTGATATGTCATGGCTTCAATTCCGTGAAATGTGTTCAACTGTTTGGAAAATACCATACAATTATATTGTCATAAATAAGGATTGTGAGCGAAATAAAGGATGCTATAGAATGACGTTTGATACATTTATAGTCGTAGATTAATAACTACATATACGGATGTTATTATATTTATAAATCATTTCCACATGAGATTCGGAGATAAAAGGAAACCCAATAAAATGGAAAAAGATCTAAAGAGACAAATCGTCAAATCAGCATCAGCTGTTAAAAGAAAGTTCGACATGATAAAGGATGCACAAACTACAAGAAATAATACTTTAGAAACAATATTTAAACCCATAGTTGACCCTCTTAATATGATAGCAAATAAAAATGATGAAAAGCAACATGACAAAGAGACTTTTTATAACCCTTTATTTAAAAAAATAGAGAATAATGAAAGCGAAGAGTCGTATTCGTCTATTGAAGAATTTAACGAACAAAGTAGCGAAGATGATGAAGAAAATCATGAAAAATTCCGAACAACCGACAAAACCCTTACTGTATCACCTACTCAAGACCATGATGTGAGTGAAGGTTCGTTCAAATCGCTACAATCATCGCCAAACGTTAAAAATCAATCTTTATCATGGTCTACTTCATCTGAAGTATTTAGTGCTATACCTTTTGGAATAAGAAATGAACAAGGAAAACTTATGCTTGGAAAAAGTCGCGTTTATGATGACGGCACCACTCTAATAATTGGAAATCATAATTTGAGAAAAACTCTCGGTTTAAAAGAACTATTGTTTAAAAAGAAACCAAATCTAGATGATATCACAGATAACGACCTTGAAAACTATAAACTACTACTTATCGATACTAATGCACACAGACGTAATTATGATCCCTCTAAACCAATAAATAGCAACAAGGGATTTAAATACATAAATATTATAAAGCCATTATTCAAAATCTCTAGAAAACCGACCACTAGTACAGAGAGTATTCCTCGAGGAAAAGGTATTGAACTCGTAAAAAGAGTAAAAAGAAATACAGATTTAGTTTACTGGGACGATCCTAACGAGTTAGTAAAACGACTGAAATTACTGTTCGCATCACGAGATGCTGGTAACACTGGGTTAGATAATGAAATTATTGCAATCATCGAGGAACTTCACGAAGCCGGTATCATAAACAAAGAATAAAAACAAATAGCATCGGGAAATTTGTGCAGTATACTTACAGTAAACAAAGCATCGGGACCGCAATGAATATAGATAAATTTGGTCATCACGTTCATAAACGTTTACGATTATCTGAACATATTGATATCTATAGCGATACGTTACAGAAGTCTGAAACGGGAGAATACGATTTAAAATCATCCAAACTAAAAGGCTTGTCGTCTCCAGACAAGGACGATGAAGCTGTAAATAAAGCTTATTTGGATAAAACAGTTCAAGAGCTGAGAAACGAAATAAACCAAGTTAATAGTCGTGTATTAATTTATTTAAAGAACTTGGAATCAGCGAGTACAGACCGTTTGTCTTCTATGTTTTACTCAAAAATAGAAATAGACCGTATGATTCAAGCCAAACAAAAATGAGTAAGAAAGAAATTGTAGACGAACTTCACAGAGCGGCGAGAAGAAATTTTCCACGTCGAAGTACAATCATAAAAGGAATAGATGATTTATGGCAAGCAGACCTTATAGACTTTCAAAAGTACTCACAGTTTAATAAAGGATATAAATATGTTTTAGTCGTAATTGATACTTTATCGAAATATGTGTGGGTTAATCCTTTGAAGTCAAAGAATAAAAGTTGTGTTACAAATGCAATGCAAAATATATTAACCACGTCATCTCGAAAGCCCAAAAATTTACAAACAGATTTAGGCAAAGAATTTTACAATAAAAATTTTAAACAATTGACGATAAAATATAACATAAATCATTACTCCACTTACTCTGTAAAAAAAGCAGCAATTGTTGAAAGAGTAATAAGAACTCTAAAAAGTCATCTTTACAAATTATTTAGCGTCTGCGGTAAATATCAATGGATACAAAAAAATTTGGAAGACGTTGTACTATGCTACAATAACACTATTCACCGTGTAACAAAACTAAGGCCTATTGATGTTAGCAAAGAAAACCAGATGATTGTTAGGTCTAACATTATTAAATCACAAATTACCAGAAAACATCAAAAATTTAAGTTCCATGTTGGTGATCAAGTCCGGATAAGTAAATACAAAGGGGATTTCTACAAAGGTTATACTCCAAACTGGTCAACAGAAATATTTTATGTTATTAAAGTCAATCATACAAATCCAGTTACTTATCACTTGGAAGACAAAAATAAACAGAGAATTTTAGGATCTTTTTACGAGCATGAATTACAGAGAACCAAATTTCCAGATATTTATCTTATTGAAAAGGTTTTGAAAAGAAAAGGAAACAAACTCTTTGTCAAATGGTTAGGTCTCAGTGACGGTGAAAACAGTTGGATTGATAAAAATTTATTGGTGCTTTAATATAAACTAAGCATTATTATTTATACGCTCACTTTATAATCATCGATGACGGAAGGAAGTGGTATTATTAACAACTTAATAAATAACATTCCGTTTGAGTTACATTTACCTGGATATCAATTTTGTGGTCCAGGCACAAAACTTAAGAAAAGATTACTCAAGGGCGAACGAGGTATAAATAAATTGGATGAAGCTTGCATGTACCACGATATCGCTTACAATAATAAAGATTGGAACGTTAGACATAACGCCGATTTAGAACTTTTAAATATGGCAAAGAAAAGATTGAAATCGAAAGATGCTGGGAAAGGAGAAAAGATTGCATCATGGATAGTAAAAAATGCAATGAAAGCAAAACTTAGAGCCGGAGCAGGAGTACGGTCATTCATGAAAGGTGTTAAAAAAATTCAAAAGCAAATGAAAAAATTAAAATGTAATGACAACCGAAAGGCTATAAAATATGCACATGCAGCTGCAAAAAAAGTGTTTTCTAATGTAAAAGGAATACGCTTCCCACGCTGCATTCCTGTTCCGAAAACTGGTGGGTTGTTACCTCTCATACCAATCTTTGCTGGTTTATCAGCTCTTGGTTCACTTGCTGGAGGTGCTGCAGGTATAACAAAGGCTGTTAACGATTACAAGGTTGCTCAAAAAAATCTTCAAGAATCTGAACGACATAACAAGATGATGGAAGCCGTTGCACTTGGGAAAGGATTGTATTTGAAGTCTCACAAAAAAGGAGCGGGCTTGTACTTACAACCTCCAAAAAACTAATTAAACGGTTACCCAAACGAGCACTCACTAATTTAGATATATTAAAGCACTCGGTTCATATTCCATATTTTCGTGGCGTTTTTATGCGAGATACGTTACCATCAAAACCAAGAAAAATTGAGTGTGCTATTCTAAATTTAGATAGTTCCAGAAATCCGGGAACTCACTGGGTAGCCTATGTCAAGCAAAATGAATACTGTGAATACTTTAACAGTTTTGGTAACTTAAAACCTCCGTTAGAATTAATAAAGTATTTGAAAAATATGCACATAAATTATAATTACAAACAGTATCAAACTTTTGGCACTACGAACTGCGGTCATCTTTGTTTATTATTTTTAAGAAAGTATTGGAAAAAAATATTTATATAAAGGTTAAAATTAAAATAACTTGACAGTATAATAATGTCTTTCACTGTATCCATAACTGGGCAGGGAGCCTCCCTCGTAACAAACTACTCACCTACTTTAGAATTACGTGGAGAATACGAGTGTGGACTTCTGTACTTTTCTACATTTAATTCTATTCCTAATATAGATGAAAGAAATAATAAGTTTTATTATGGTAATAATGAGGTCATTGAAATTCCAGAAGGATCATATGAACTTCAAGATATTTGTGATTTTTTAAAAGGCAACGTCAAGAATACTGCATTAAAATTGAGTTGTAATAATAATACACTCAAAACCAAAATATTCTGTTCAGAAGATGTTCACTTTGGGAAAAGTAATTCCATCGGTAAAATTTTAGGTTTTGCTAGGGAAACAATAAAGGCTAATATAAGTTGTGAATCTCGGTATCCAGTCAGCATTTTATCTACAACCATCGTGCGCATCGAATGTGACGTAGTTGGAGGATCATTCTTGAATGGAAAAGCAAGCCATATAATTTATGAATTTGTACCTAACGTGCCACCAGGCTATCGAGTTATTGAGATACCCAAAAACTTAATATATTTTCCAGTCAACCAAAATTCAATTAGTGCGATTAATATTAGATTACTAGGCGGTCATAATAAGCAAATTAATTTACGAGGTGAAGAAGTACAACTATACTTGCACTTTAGAAAAAAATGATAAATTTCAATAAAAACACTGCTACAGTTTGTACTCAAGTCAGTTATAAAAGATCATCTACTAAAAGAACACCGCTTTTACTAAAAAAGAAACTTACTAAAAATAATAAAGATTTCCTAAAGCTAGTAGGCTTGCTAAAATGAATTATTTAAATATATCTCAACCAACGTCATATGATAACAGCATTGAAAGTTTTGAATATCATTCATACAAACCGTATGTAACAAGTTTCAACAATAATGATGAAATACGAATACCCATTCATCAACAAGATTTGTATGTGTTGCCTTCACTCAGCGCTTTGTATATTGAGGGCAAAGCGGATGTGTATAACAGTACTACTAAAGAAAAAGTGTCAAGTGTGCATTTTGTTAATAATCCAGCGTTATTTCTATTTCAAGACATTCGCTATGAATTAAATGGAATCGAAATAGATAAAATTAAAAATGCAGGCATAACAACAACAATGAAATCCTATTTATCGTTAAATGAAAATGAATCCAAAAGTGCTAGAGTTTGGGGTTGGTCTACTTCAGGAACCACCAATGTTAGTGGAGGCGCATTTTCTGCTTCAATACCATTAAACAAACTATTAGGTTTTGCAGAAGATTATGAAAAAATTATTATAAACTGTAAACACGAGTTAGTACTTTTGAGAAGCAACACAAATGTCAATGCCTTGAAATTAAATAAGGAACAAGTTGTAGAAAATATAATAATAAGTAAAATTGTTTGGCGCGTTCCGCATGTTAAGGTGTCAGATCGTGAGAAAATTCATTTGTTAAAACATTTAGAAAAAGATAGAGCTATCACACTAGCATTTCGTAATTGGGACTTATATGAATACCCATTACTACCCAAAACGCGTAAACATTCTTGGTCTATTAAAACTTCATCGCAAATAGAAAAACCGAGATTCGTTGTTATAGCTTTACAAACCAACCGAAAACATAATGCGGAAATGTCTATGGCAGAGTTCGACCATTGCAATATACGTGATGTAAGAGTATTTTTGAATTCATCGTATTACCCTTATGAAGGACTAAATGTCAGTTTCTCAGATGATAAGTTTTCTTTATTATATGAGCAGTACGCCAGATTTCAGCAGTCTTATCACGGTCGCTGATCAGAACCCTTGCTGTCTTTAAAAGAATTCAAGGCTATTGCTCCTTTATTCGTAATTGACTGTTCTCGCCAACACGAATCATTAAAAGGATCGATTGATGTGAGAGTTGAAATCGAAGCAGATCAAGAGATACCTGATCAGACCGCTGCATACTGTCTCATACTGAACGATTGTATATTTGAATACAAACCTTTGAGCAATATTGTAAAGAAGATATCATGAACAGCAATACAATAATAGTGGATCTGCAAGGATTTAAGGATTCAAAAAATAATTTCATTATTAAAGAGTTAGCAATAGCAACCAAAGACCACACACAAACATTTTTAATTAAACCACCCTATACTTTTAAAACTCTATCAAATGAAGAAAAAAAGCAAGTTCGATGGTTAGAAAAAAATCGAGGGCTCACTTGGAGTGAAGGATTCATCGATTATCGTGAATTTCGAAGAGTAATTGTTCCTTATATAAATGGCAAAAAAGTGTTAACCAAGGGATTGGAAAAAATAATGTGGATTCGAGAGTTATGTCAAGATTGTGAAATAATAGAATTAGAGGAAAAAGGTTGTCCCAATTTTTTAAAATTATATAATGATTACTGTGAGAAAGAAAACACAAATTTGTATTGTGTTCATCACAATAAGAATTGTGCATTAAAAAATGTACTATGTCTTAAAATGTGGTACTACGATAAATTTAAGCATGATTTCTTTTAAAAAACATGAACTTTTTATTTTCGTTTCTTTTTATTTTTGTTATTATATCTAATTATAGCAAATTATAATGTATTTAAAACATTTTTTTTAAATAAAGGTGTAATGATAATAAATGTATTTCTTTTACTTTTTGAAATAATATATGATCTTTAGTAAAGAACATTATAAAAAACTACATGTTTTTAAATCTGTTTGTCAGTGTGTTAAATTCTCTAATTAGGAAGTAATATTATTCATAGGTCATTTATATTTTCTTTGTGCATATTTTATTAAATAGAATAAAATAAAATTTTAGAAATAAAAACATTTTCTTTATCTACTTTCAACTTTAATAATAATCAGTTACATAAATACCTACTAATATTAATAAACAACAATAAACAATAATTATTTATATCACATAAAGTATATTTACAGTCTTAATCTTATCCTATAAAATTAATAACTATCACCGCACAATCTTTTCGAGATCTTTCTAACTAAGGTTTCCGTAAGGTCCATAATTTCATCCACCGGATCCTGCACCACGTACTGGGCACTGAGCACCACACTTTCATCGTCGTCGCCATCGGCTCCCTGTGCCGTCGTCCTCGCTGCCTGATCCGCTGCCAAATCCAATATTTTAATTTGTATCAGTCTTGATCCTCTTTGCTCCTTACTGATGACGAATGACTTCAACGAAACACCATTCTTTTTTGAAGGTTCTCGTTTTTGCTTGCTGTTTCTCTTGTCGATCTTTAATTTGGTGGGTTGTTTACCAAACAATTCCTCACATTGCTGAGTAAAATTTTCAAGAGGGTCTTGGGCGTACTGCGAAAATACGATTTCCGACGATTCAGTCATGATCTGTAACAGAAAGAACAAAAGTTTTTTTTTTTTTTTAAGTATTTAAATTTTTTAAGTATTTACACTTACCAGAGAGTTCAAAACGTGTCTTTCTAAGCAACGGTGATATAAATATAAATTATTATATTACTAAGCGAGCGAATTACGAAATTGCATGGTTTGCACTTAGTGGGCGTTGACCTTAATGCGGGGCATGTACTTTGACCGTGAATGAAATAAATAAAACCACCGATATTAGACAACTTGATTTACTAATTATTTATTTATTTATGTATATATTAACATCGAATACGCATTAACGTAAATCTAACACAAGCTAGACTTTCTTATAACTATTACAATGTTGAAACATATTAGAAGTAGGTTTACACAACGTTTTAAAAAATTCTCTTCCAGACAACTATTTGAATAGAGAGAGCTAATAAACTGCAAAATCGGAGTTGCTAACAATTTAATTCGTTATTATAAACTATTATTACAGGTTTATAAAATAGTTACTATAATAATATAATAAAATAACTATATAAGTTACCAAATAAATTTCAATGAAACGCCTTCAACACAAAATTGAGCAATTACCCGTTTAAAGATAACTTGATTTATTATTTATTTTTATATATTAACATCGAATACTTATAGCATTAACGTAAATCTTACACAAGCTAGACTTTTTTATAACTGTTACAATGTTGAAACTTATTAGGAGTAGGTTTACACAACGTTTTAAAAAAATCTCTTCCAGACAACTATTTGAATAGAGAGAGCTAATAAACTGCAAAATCGGAGTTGCTAACAATTTAATATAAACTATTATTACAGGTTTATAAAATAGTTACTATAATAATATAATAAAATAACTATATAAGTTACCAAATAAATTTCAATCGAACGCCTTCAACACAAAATTGAGCAATTACCCGTTTAAAGATAACTTGATTTATTATTTATTTATTTATGTATATATTTAACATCGAATACTTATACTTATAACTTTAACGTAAATCTAACACAAACTAGACTTTTTATGACAATGCTGAAGCATATTAGAAGCAGGTTTACACATCGCTTTAAAATATTCTCTTCCAGACAACCATTTAGATAGAGAGGATAAAATAGAAGTTGCAAGCTATTTAATTCGGTATTATAAACGATTATAACAGGTTTATAAAACAGTTACTATAATAATATAATAATTTTACTGTACAAGTTACCAACATAAATTTCAATAAAACACCTTCAACATAAAATTGAGCAATTACCCCAAGCAACAGTTTCAATGCTGTTTTTTGATATCAAACGCTTATCATCGTTTGAAGATAATACAACTTTATTGACACTGCGTGTAAGTATCTCGTGTTTTAGTGACTTAAACAGTAAATTCTGTTTACGTATCAGTTCACCACTGATTAAAGTTTTTTCGTAGTCAGATTTATTTATATCTCGGACAACACATTTTTTCACACCTTTGGCTTTTTTCAAAGTAACCTTCTCAGATTGAATGCAATATAACTTTGGACGTAACCCAACAAATTCATTTATTATTTTACCACCCATTTCATCTTTGAACAGACCTGGTACTTTCTTATTTAAAAGTGATAAGTTATATGGGTTACTTGGACTATAGTTGCTGGTATCAAAATAAGCTAAAAAATGCTTTTGGAGATCATAGTAAAAATCACTAGTATGTATTTTATAGATAAAACTGTCTGTATCAGTGTAGCACAGTTTAACGAGATCCCTATAATGCGGTTGGATAATGGAATAGTGAAAATCGTACATGTGTTTTTTTGATAGCTCTAAAACAGAAAAACCGATGTAAATGGGTTTATCTAAAACTATCTTTTCTGGTTTCATTTGAATAGCAACCAAATTCTCTGAGAATATAGATGCACTGTGAAAATTTGGTCTAGCTATTAAGGAATCAGCACTTAACTTTTTTTTTGTTTTATTGTCATAATCGCTCCATTGGTTCACTAACTGAACATTCACTCGGTTTTCACTATTTTCAAGGGTTTTACCGAATATACTATTGTTAAGTAGTTTAAAGAAATCCTGCTCAAATGTGGAAAGAGCCTTTTGTCTAAGCTCAGTGTTAAGGTCAATATATTTCTTTAAAAAGGCTTTTTGACGAAAAGTTATAACACGATGTATTTTTTTCAATATTAAACCATGTTTAATGCAATTTTTTAAGTGAACGTAATGTATAACGTATTTATATTTATCATATAAATTGGGAATAAGTTTCGAAGTCTTGCCTCCAGGAGGAATACATTTCTCTGGGCAAAATGGTAAATCATTATGCGTGCTGTGCAAGTGTTTAGGATAAATCAAATCTACTTCTAAAATATATCCATGATCCGCGTCATCTTTTACATCAGTTATTTGTAGGTTTTCTATCTCTTTTTGATTTAGAAACCTGAAATCAGACAAAGGCAAAGGTTGACACATAGCATATCCATATAAGTTATTGCAATCTACGTATACAATAAAAACTTCATCTTTTCGCGGGTCAAAATGTTCCATATATTTGTTATTGCTTTTAGCATAACGATGCGAGCACATACATATACCTCCTCTTATCCCATCTTGTATCATTCTTATGATTGCTAAGTCATCAATAAGCTCTAACTTTATACCAGTCTTCAAAAGCATGGCGTCAAAAGACAAACTAGGAGCAGTTACATAAAATGCAGGGTCGAGTTGATAATGTAGTTTTGACGTATTTCTAAAATTTTCGAAAATATCTGTCAGTAACAGTACATCGGTCTTAAGATAAAGATCAGTGTATTCGCCGAGGTTTTTTATCTTAAACTCTGACCACACTAATTGTGCATGCTGGTAATCAGAAGACGAAATATTCTCATTGTTTAATGAATTGTAAAAGTCATCAACGCTTGGGAGATTTTTTTCCGCATAACGCTCTATACAGTTCATATAGTCATAGGGATAGACACCTTTTCGTGTAAGTAATTTGAATTGCTTTGAACAAGGGAAAAAGTTTCTCAAATGTTCAAACTGACTCGGTGTCATATTTTTAGCCAGTTTATCTAAGCTAGTTGACAAGAACTTAAAGGAATCAACAAACCGTAGTTGTACGCATTCATTTGTTGAAACTTGTATAAACTTTGTAAACGAAACATAAGATTCTTTATTTTTAGCTATTATTTTAAGTGCACCATGAGCTTCTCCTAGTTTAGTTATAAAAAGATGGCAATCGTAACCCGAAAGATTATGAAAGAAGATTGGTATAAATTTAGGAAGCTTAAACATCAGATTACAATAGTTATGTGCCGCCCCGCGATATCTACCAGTCAAATGACAATGGTCTCTAACTCTGTCGTTGAATAGTAAATTTTGACAAATATGACAACGAGTGGTCATTTTAAAATCAACTGCGTCTTCCTTATTAAATATGATCGGGACGTTATTCGATAGTTGGCTATTAATCCAATGAACGTCATGATAAATACTTTTAACAAATTTATCTACACAATCGGTTCCACGGTAAGACACAAGACGATTTCTACTGGGATCGAACGAACAAACTATGTAGTAAGCGAATGCTATAGGAACGTGCACCTGACGATCAGCGGTGCTCGCGATACCCGGGTCAGCCTCGCACCCCTGCACCGGGACCAACATGGTTTCAAAGTCGGCGTAAATTACAAAAGGCACATTCTGTTTCCGATCATAATTCTTAAACTCGATTACCGAACCCTTTCGAGGCAGTTGGGTCATTACGCCAGCACATATATGAGAATCTATATCATCGTTAGATCTGAAAAATAGGAGACATTCATCACAAAAAAATAATTTACCATGATGTTTTGTAATTTGGTTTCTGACCAAACGAGACAAATCTTTGATAAGACAATAATGTGAGCACTTATCTTTTTCTAGTAATAATAGATTAACAGTTTTTCGGTTTCGTTTGCTGTACTGTGATTTATACAACGGTCCAGTAATCTGTTTACCGTTTTCTAATCCATAAACATTGATTCTTATATTTGCATTATTTTTTTCAAACATACTAATATCAGAAAAAGTTACAGGAAAATCCATTACGTCAATGTTGAACAGATTACTGCAATGTGGATACGACGATACTCTCTGAACGTTCTTACTGACAGGATAAAGAGCCGCTGTGACCGACCACAAAAAACAAAACATATCTTCATTACGTATATTTACACAAGCCTTTTTAGTTTTAATGCTTTGCGGCAAATCAATGTACATAGATCCACGAAGCGGTTGGTATTTATTTATGTTAATTTCAATGTGACTGTTACTGAGTAATGTCCACCCGCTATCCCGTTGTTCAAACTCACTTACCTTCTTCATTAAATTGCTAACTATATCTGAGAATAAATTTGTAAAATCATAATTGAAGCAAATCGTTATATTTTTAGTTCCAAATGATTTTACTTCCTGAGTGCTATTTTTTATCATTAAAAATAACAAATATACTTCAAAATTAACTTTTATGCAGTTGTGGATAGCAAGAGACTGGTCTATCAAAGATTTAACTTTATCTCGAAGGTTATCAAAGAAAACAGATAAAGATAGTTGCTCACTCTCGTCTCGAGCAGTTATTCTATAGGTAGCTAAACGGTTACGAAAAGCAGAGTTCACTTTTTCTATACCCTGACCTAAACTAATTACGTTGTCAGTATGTTGCTTATGCTTTCTACTTCTTAAGTGCCCTATCCACTGCTTGCTATCCACAGTCAAACTACAAACTGAACAGAAAGGCATGATTAATTGATTAATTACTTAAAGTTATGTTAATAATTGAAGCCTGATTGAAATTTATGTTGGTGAATTATAAACGCTCGATGTACAATATGTATTTATTTTGTTTATAAAGTATACTAATTAAATTACAGACTACTAATTTAAATTATTAAATTAAATTAAATTACAGCCTACTTATTTAAATTTAATATTATTAGAGTAGAACGTGGGCTCCGATTCAAATAGAGAGCTCGCTTGCCTCACAAACTTCTGCACGTGATCCCAGTGCGGAGTGTCGTTGTTGGTGCGCAGCTTCAACCACAGCAACGACTTCTTCCACAGGTCGTCGCCGCCAGCATCGACGTCCTCCGAGTCGAAGACTTTCAACTCGATGTAGAATGAGCCGTCGAGGTGCGCGGTACGCCGCGTCTGCCCGTTAGCAACACGATTGTATAGCACCGACGTCGCTGAGCTCTTTCGGTCGCGGTCGGTAGGCAGTTCACCTTCTTGTAGGTTGAACACGTCGAAACTAGGAGCCGGTGCTTTTTTCTTATTAGTTCTGAAAAAGTAAAAGCGTTCTGTTAAAAAAGTATACAAAATCTACTAACACCTGTGAAGAAAAACACACATAAGATTACATTTGCAGTGATAATCCACATTAGACAATGCAAGAGACAATGTAAACTACAATTATCGCTATAACAATAATTTATTATACCTCGAACGGTCGGTCGGAACGCTTCTGTTAGCCGAGGTCTTGCGCTTAACAGACTCCTTCACTTGCTTGGGCTTGGCGCGCTCGCGCTGCACCGGGCCGCTACTCTCGTACTCAGAATCACAGGCCGACGACTTGCGCTTAACGGACTCCTTCACTTGCTTGGGCTTGGCGCGCTCGCACTGCACCGGGCCGCTACTCTCGTACTCAGAATCACAGGCCGACGACTTGCGCTTAACGGACTCCTTCACTTGCTTGGGCTTGGCGCGCTCGCACTGCACCGGGCCGCTACTCTCGTACTCAGAATCAGACCTGTGAAATAATCAATCATTAGCACATGCAAACAGAAACTAGCCTTTTCCATCACTGGAGAATGTGATAGTGAAAAATATTCTAAGTGTTTTAACAAGGTTTAGGACTTAGAATATTTTTGTTAGTTACTTGAAACAACTTACATTTTAGTTGTTGTAGGTATCGGGAAACTCACTATGAACTGTAGACTGTAGAGATCGACGTGGTACAGCTTGACGAAGAACTTCTAAGACTTCTTGCAGATGTAGCGCGATGGTAATGAAGGCACAGACAGAATGAAGCACTGATCGAATAATACTCGATTTTATTGCCAAATATTGATAATTTGGCAAAATGTGTTAGGGTTGTCACAAAAAGTTTAGAATGGAAAACGGCGTCTCACGTCACGTATGTGAAAATAAATCTATATAATTTAAAATGAATATTGGTAATTTAGGTAATTTTATTTAATTAAAACATTCTAGAGTTTTGTTGTGGTTTTTAATTGTTTATTCGTTTCTAGAATTTTGTTGTGGTTTTTAATTGTTTATTTGGTTTTTAATTGTTTATTCGTTTCTAGAATTTTGTTGTGGTTTTTAATTGTTTATTCGTTTGGTTATTTCATTGGTGTTCTTCTATATTATTATTGCATGCCACATTGGTGTACGCAGGGATGCACAGACTACGGCCCGCGGGCCGCATGCGGCCCGCCGGTCGAATACTGGTGGCCCGCCGACAGCAAAAATAATACTCTCGTACATTCGAAAATTTTTCAATTTGAATACATTATTATCAATTTTTCATTGTCTTTAATTACCTATACTTCTGGTGGCCCACCATCAGTTCATAATTTGCCCGAGTGGCCCCTAGTCTTAATAAGTCTGTGCATCCATGAACTGTACATAGTAATGAAATAGATAGGTACAAAAGGTGTCAAAATAAACAATGTAGCGCTCTGTAAGGGCATAACAATAACAATTTAATGAGTAAATGTTTTTTCTTTCTATTTTTCTTAACATAAGTTATTGTCTAATATCATGCTAATCATAATTTATAATCAATATTATACTGGATTTTCATTAGGTTTACTGACTCTTGATATTTTTGTAACAAAATACTGATTTCCATTAAACTATTAACAGAACACTATTGTGTTCAACAATTATTAAACTTTACCATAGCTTTCCGTTTTAGAAACACAATACTTACAAAATAAAAACAGAAATAATTAATACAGAAAAAAGTAAAATACCTTAAAATTGCTTGATATCTCCATTATAAAAATTCATCAATATGGTTTCGAATGTGAAAACGTTGCGATGAGAGCAACGTTTGCTGTAGCAATATTTTTGCCAACCCTAACGCATTGTGCATTTGTGCACAAAAGCATTTCTGCAGCAACGTGAATTTGCGTGAAGGACGGAAATAGAGTGATGAAATACGTACAACCTACATATCGTATTGGGACCAGTGTTCAACACTTTCACACCAGTGTTCAACACAGTTTTCATCACAAAAAATAACAGATTTTCATTGAAATTCTACGGGATGACAGCTAGGAGGCAGGTGTTCTGTATTCAATTGTTGCTAAATACTAAAATCAGTTTTTTATGATTAAAAGGAAAAAATATGTTGAACACTGGCGCCACTACCCTAAATGTCCGCGTTTAAAATTTTCAGTTATAAACAAGTTTATAAATAAAAAGAAAAATGTTCATATCATTTATCTTATTATGTCCCACTGCTGGGCAAAGGCCTCCATCATTGAAATCGCTATCATATTGGCTTAATACCCATCGTGGTGATTACACCACGCTTGTCAAATGCGAGTTGGTGATCATCACAAACACACTTTGCCCGACCTGGGAATTGAACCCAGGACCTTCGGTGTCGGTAAGAGCGCTTTGCCACTCGGCTACCGAACCTATCATTTATAGTAAATAAAATAAATGATTATAGGAATCTAACCCGGGACTTCTGGTCTGAGGCCTGATGTCTTAACCACTAGACCACAGAGGCGGTATTAAAGGAATACTAAAAAAAATATAACAACTTGAATATTAATTATGTTAACTATCTAGAATGCATAACTATCCAGTCATTGACAAAATTTAGGAATTGAACCCATGACCTTCTCGAGTATCGAGCCGAGCGCTTTGCCACTTGGCCACCGAAGCGATCGTTTATAGTAAATAAAATAAATTAATATAAAGGAATCAAACCCAGGACTTCTGGTCTAAGGTCTGATGTCTTAACCACTAGACCACAGAGGCGGTATTTAAGGAAAACTAAAAAAGTTTATAACAACTTGAATATTATTTATGTTAACTATTTATAATGCATAACTATCCCATCATTGACAAAATTCGTAACGAGTAAAGAATGTCACGGTAGCTCAGTGGTTAGAGCAAGGATAACGAAAAGACATTTTAGTATGGCGACATCTGTGACAGTAAATATTTTAATGTAAATTATTTTCTCTTCTTAATTTTAAAACGAATCACTAGTAATTATAAATCCCACTTTACTATACTTAGAGACTTAAATTACTAGTTGGTTAAAAACACTACACACAATCCAGATTCGTTCATAGCAGCTTACATAATATTGTTAGCGCTGGGAATCGAACTTCGGAATACTCTTAAATACGTTAATGTTTAATCACACAAAGAATACAGAATATTTATTTTTATATTTTAGAACTTAATTTATCATTGTGTAGTATAAAATTAACAAGATGCAGTTTCTTTATGATGATTTATATGTATATTGTGAAAAATTGTTACAACCTACAATATTTATTTCTTATTTTAATATATTAAACATCTATGTCGAAATAAGAAAATCGGTTTTCGTCATATTGAATCAATCAGGAATCAAATTTAGAAATCGTAATTTGACGAAAATAAAATGATCTCTGTTTTGTTTACTAAACATCTTATCATCCCATATGAATTTTACTTAGTTTTGATAAACGAATACAAACGTCGGACCACATTCAAATAATATTTTGTTTCATTCATCGATTATAGTAAATAATCAGGAACGGGTGCATTTAGGTAGTGATTTAGGTATGAGTATTGGTAATGCGTCATATCGCTACATCCGGCATCCGCATGGCGCAACGAAACCGCGCGCAGCGGGAGGCGGGCAACTAAATGCTGATGATGCGTTTTAAAGTAATTACGAAACTGGTGTTTAAATAATTGTATTATGAACCAATTAATTGACAACATCGGCTATTTACATTTATTTTGTTTTTAACGTTCTTAATATAATTGCATACTTTTCGTGCCGATAGATACTCATTCTAAAATATTGTACATCTCAAACGGACGACATGAAAACAGAAGATGGTATGCTATCCATTGCAAAACTGCGATACGTTCGAGATATTGGGCATTCTAACGAACAAGCGAGGTAGCATCTGCGACCGAACGAAAGTGAGTTAGAATGCCCAATATCTCACTACTCAGGTCAACTTGTGATAAACACCTGATAAACCAATTAGCGGTATGAAACAGTTTGTAGATGTTACGAGATCGCAAATCGTACGTGTTGCAATGAGCACTTTTTGACGAATTGTTGTTTTTATTTTACTACCCTCAATATGCATAACAAAATCAAGCAAATTGTATATCATTAGAAAGGTAAGGAAACGGGTATTTCGACAAAAAAAAATAACGTAACATTTATCATAAATGACTAGATTTACAGTTTTATGCGGACTTACCGTTTGAGTCGATTTTTTTGCTCACCAGTGTAGATCTATAAATATTAATTTTATTAAATGATAATTTACACAAATTTTAGGATCAGATGTTGATGAATAACATCTGATCCTAAAATTTGTGAGAAGTTGATGAGTAATTAAATAAAGGCGCCTGTAGCCCGCAAGTAAGTTGTTGATGATTTGATTGTAAGTTAAATTGATTCAAATGCTTAAGGTTTTTTCTGCAATGTGTTTTTTCGATTCGGAAATGGATCTGGATCTTATTAAAATTTAAATACAGTTTAGTGCTATAGTTAGATTATTAAATACCAAAGAGGAAATATTAATTGATACCAAAGAAGTCCATTGTGTTTTATTTAAAAACATAATCAGGTTAATTTTAATGTTATTATGTACAAGCCCATACACAAAAAAGTTAAACGTACTTAACCATTGTAATAGTTCACATAGAAATTGCTATTTTCTATGTTTTCAGCAAATTAACTGACTCTTATTATTACTAGTGTATGTTGTAAATATGTCTTAATATTAAGTTCCTGAGTTTTATTAAAATAATAATTGAGTTTAATATCCCGTTTTTGTAAATAATGCATTATTTTTAACTTGTGAATTTTATGAATTTAGGGCTATGAGAAGCTTTGGGCTTAATTTATCTTACAGCAGATTAAAAAATAGTAAAATGAATGTTAAAAATGTTTTATTTCTTAACCTAGATAAAAATGAACTTTTAGCAGACGATTGGGTTGTTGAGTGGAAATAGAAAAGAAACAAGCAAAACAAATGCTGTGTATCAATAAAACAATAGAACAAAATATATTAAAGTATTTAATAATTATCTCAATTATATTAGGAAGCTCAATGGTCTTTTTGTAACAATCATGCCGACAATATAGGTTTGGAAAGTTTCGACTAACTCAAAGTTCCGGTACACTAGACAACCCATGACCAAAGTCCCGGGACGTTTCGCTACTTTAAAACTTGTCATAATAAATCTAAAATATAAAATATTTTTGGCAAGATTGTATAATTGATTTTTTATAAAAATCTACAATATGAACCCATAAAACTGAACAACTTTCCCTAATAAAATTATGTGCAAAAATGACAAAAAAATTTCGACCTATCATACTAATTGTCGTCAGGTGATCGGACGGTTTACAAATACAAATACAAATACAAATACAAAATTCTTTATTGTGGTACATAGGTAAGCAGATAGTTGTTACATGTTTCCGAGATTGTACACAGCTATGACCCGCCATAATGGCATACAATAATTTTTAAGTAGGTCAGTGACATTTTATAACATAATCGTAGAAAATTAAAATAATAACAATTCAATTCAAAATGCAGCACTTTAGAATTAACGAAACATTTTTACATGTCAAGACAACAATTAAAATTAAGACATAAGACATAAATTATAAATTCAATTAAAATTAATTAATACAAATTAAGAAATAGACGGGAACAATTAAAACATTTTATTAAGGGAGGTGGAAATTTTTTGTCATTTTTGCATGATATAGGTTTTGCACATATTTTTGTTATTTTTTTTTTGGTGTACCTAGCCACTTATGTTTTGTTTGTTGTAATTAATAAATTAAATTAAATAAATAGAAACTTTGTTCAGAACAATTTAATAAGTTGGGTTTACAATTATTTGTTTTAACTATAACATTAAATCTTAACGTTATAATACCGTTAACATAGTAAGTATAATTAAACTATTAGTACCTATCTTAAATTATTACATTAACAGATTCATAATTTTTAAATGCTTTTACGCCAAATTCATTTGTAATGTTTTTTTATGTAATAAAAAAATTGTAAAACCAACCTATTAAATTGTTCTGAATAAAGTTTCTATTTATTTAATTTAATTTATTAAGGACTACAAACAAAACATAATTATTTACACCAAACCAAAGTAGGTATACCAAAGAAGAAATATTAATTGATACCAAAGAAGTCCATTCTGTTTTATTCAAAAACATAATCAGTTTAATTTTAATGTTATTTTATGTACAAGCCCATACACAAAAAAGTAAAACGTACTTAACCATTGTAATAGTTCACATGGTAATTGCTATTTTCTATATGTTTTCAGCAAATTAACTGACACTTAATATTACTAGTGTATGTTGTAAATATGTCTTAATATTAGGTTTCTGAGTTATAATAAAATAATAATAATAGTAAAATGAATGTTGAAAATGTTTTATTTCTTAACCTAGATAAAAATGAACTTTTAGCAGACGACTGGGTTGTTGAGTGGAAATAGAAAAAAAAACGAGCAAAACTAAATGCTGTGAATCAATAAAACAATAGCATAAAATATAATAAAGTATTTAATAATTATCTCAATTATATTAAGAAGCTTTTTGTAACAATCATGCCAACAGCAAAGGTTTGGAAAGTTTCGACGAACTCAAAATTCCGGGACACTAGCAGGGAGGGATACCGTTATTTATTTTATACCGGTAATGTACCAAAAAATTCCGTTCCGATTTTGTTCTGTTACAAATTACCGGTATTTATAACGTTACCAATAACGTTATTATCGCGACGTTGCCAAGTCGCTTACACGCGGCAAGTTGGCAACAGTGTAGCGCCGAGTGCCGACCGACAGACTACACTTGTTTGTTTTGATTTTGTTGCGACTTTACTCTAGCGCTCTAAGTTATTAAACGTATTATTTATTACTTGTGCATTGTATAATAATGGGACGTAAAAAAGAAAATAAGGTGTACAAAAATTAATAAAGAAAAACTTAATTCAAAGTGCTCTATATGTAATAGAACATTAAATGTAAATATTTTCATTTCTAGGTACTTGTTATCAAATCTTTTGTCATTACCTAAACTACCTATTTATTACCTACATATTTGTGTATTGGTTATGAGCTGTAGTTGGGCGTTTTCGCGCGAAGATGTCCCGGTTACAAAGTGGATGTCATTTTAGTTTATGTTATAAAATTATGTTATTTAGATGTAAAAATATTCCTTATATTTCAAGCTACCGATTGAACATAAAAGTTTCTTAGAAAAAACATAAGAAACGTGTGAAAAACAAATTCAAATTTGGTACAACACCATTTTGACTTCCACTTTGTAACCATACTGTTTTCTAATTAACTAGAAAACTATAGTGTTGAGATTTGCATTTTTACTGCATTACATTAGTTACGCATAGCTTGATAAACTAGACAAAAACAGAAGCGCTAACAGCTATAGTTATAATTTTATGGGTGAAATAAGATCCACTTTTCACTTAGTGGTCCATACTGGACACTGATTTTCTTTGTCATTGTACTCAGAACGTCCAATATAACTAAATAAATATTATATAGTAGATGTTTAGCATCTACTTTTGCCTTAGCATAAAACAATTAAAACAACATAGTAATATTTTTAGGAAATTTTTAGTTTTAGGGTATTTGAAAAATTGGACAGGGTACAAAATTGAATATGAAGCTACAAAATGGAAATACCTATAAAGTCACAATCACAATGCAAATAATTATTCGAAGCATTTGTTACAAGTGTCGTGTAACAACATTCAAAATTCAATTCAACACAATATGATATATGTGTTTATTAAATGTTGCAAATACAATGGGCGATTTTCTGACAGACCAAATTAAAAAATAAAAATTAATTAAAAAATACTTAATAGATGGCGTTTTATGAAAGCCGACCCGTTCCTACCTAAGGGCTGTAATAAATTCTACACCTTTGCTTGTATATCAAAAAAATAAAAAATAGTACTTACAAATTTTTATTCAGGATCTCCAGGACCTATGTCTATTTTAGAATGGAATAAATATTACGTAGCCATACACGTGTTCTTCATGGACTCGCCTTTTACTAAGCGCCATACTAATCTATGCTAAGCGCCATCTATGAAGTCATTTACGAACCCATCTCGGAAAATCGCCCATTGTTTCAAATGTGTGTCTTATAAACACAAAACTAAATACAAACACATAAATAGGTATTTTTCTAATATTTTGTTAAAAAAACTATGATGAAAATTTCTGAATCAGCTGAATTGTTAAAAATAAAGTAGGTAGGTATAAAATAGTTAACAGCTGATTCAGCCATTTTTGGAGTCGGTGCCAGCCAAGGTAATCATAAACATTAAAAGACATACTATATTATTATTATATTAGCCCATGTTGTCCCATTGCTGGGCAAAGCCCCCCCCCCCCTTTCCAGTATTCGCGGTCTTTTGCGTGTGTTGGCCAATCCTTCGCGTAAGCATCAAGCTCATCTCTACCTCCGTCTGGGTCGACCTTGCTGCCGTTTAACCCCATTGTCGTTTTTATTTGTAAATATGTTTAATTAGCCTTTAACAGTTGTCGTGTTCATTGGTAAATAGATTTTATTAGGTATTGCTACATTGTCGTATTAAGCTGGCACCGACTCAAAAATATTTTTTAAGATTATAAAATTGAGTAAAATAAAGGTTAAAATTGCAAGTAAATTGAACAAACTAAACTACGCAATTATTTTTTACGTTTTAGTGCATTTATTTCAGTTAAATTTTTTAAAGTCGGTTTTTTTTTTGATAAATTTTTTGTTTATTTCTCGCTTTTTAGTGAATCGTTCCAATCTATTTATCGAAAGCGAATATTGGTAAACCTACAAAACGCGCTACTTGTATGAGACAGCGCCGTTTAAATGCGACAAGCGAAGAAAACGAGAAACGGCTATCACAAATTAGGAAATCAACATCCAAAACAGACGGCAAGTTACCCGCATTTACTCGTGAATGCTGTATTGTATAGACCCTCCTACGATGATGACTTGCGAGTTACTTGGGTTCACCGTTAGGCAAACTAGAGGGACGTTTTTGACTTGCTCCAGTCGTAGATCGTAGCCAAGTCACCATTGATCTGCTCAATCGCTTCTTAGAGGTTCTCAGCCGAGGCCTGAAACTAAATTTGTAAGTCATCGGCATAAAGATGTTAAGAAGAATTTAGACAAGAAGTGACAGAAATAATAGTGTGAATAGTGTATTTTTAAATCCTAATAGAAATGTTTCGGAAGGAGTCATAAAGAGTGGCCTATGTCACTATTGTTCTTCAGCTATCTATGTGCAAAATCAGGTCGATGCGCAAGTGAGAGACGGAAAAACAAACAAACACGCTTTCGCATTTACAATATTAGTTAGGAAGGATTTATTGCCGGAGTGGATCTCATTTGACCTATGGCTGAAAATACCAAAATCGCTATAGGAATAGGATTCCACAATCAGAACTGAGTTCCGGTACCTGCCTTCTTTTAATTCGTCATAGTCGCTTAACTATCTTAATCGAGATATCTTATCGCCACCAGTGAAATACTTATAATTGAGGAGTACCAATGACATTCTGTGGTCTTCTTCATTAGTTCTACTTCATCAAATGATACTTTCTGAATGCAAATTCTTGACTTATTGCTGAAAATATCAAAATCACTATAGGTATGCCTACAATATTTGAGGAGTTCCCTCAATTCCTGAGGATTCCATCATCAGAACTGGATTTTGATAAAATGGAACCAATCTGGAAGTATATTCTTTCAAATAAAAAAAGAATTTTCTAAATCGGTGTATAAATGACTGAGTTGGTTCTAAGGTAACAGACATAAAAAACATACAACCGAATTGAGAACCTCCTCCTTTTTTGAAGTCGGTTAAAAATAAAGTAATGTAAAATTGTAAAGTAAGGCCACTTAAAAGTGTAAGTATGATTAATGAAACTAAATCAGTACTTATACCCACTGACACCACACACATCACCGAGACAAAGTAGGTGTGCAAAGCCAAATCATCATCATCAGCCTATAAACGTCCCACTGCTGGGCACAGGCCTCCCACGTGAACAATAGCACGTGGGGATATTGGGCCATAACCCACCACGCTGGCCCAGTGCGGGTTGGTGGGTTTTAACGGCTGCCATCTTACGACAACAACCGGGACCAACGGCTTAACGTGCCTTCCGAAGCACGGAGGAGCTCGAGATGTTTTTAAATTTGGTCACCCATCCAGCGACCCGGCATTGCGAAAGTTGCTTAACGAGCAAGTTCGCAAGCCGAACGCGCTAGCCGCTGCGCCATCGAGCTCCTGCATCGAGCAAAGCCAAATGCATGAAATTAAAACAATTGTCTTTTACAACACCAACTGTTATTATATTTACAGTACCTGGTTTGAGAAACATTTATTTTTAAAATAAAATACAACATGTGAATTCGACTTTATGTTTCCACTTTGTAACTTCTATTCCATCCAGAGTTTCCATCCTATATGTAACCAAACAAAGTGGAAGTAACGCTCCTCCATTTCGGCCGCTAAAAACTGTAATATCTCGTAAAGTGCGAACCCAATGGTTTTAAATGTATTTGTATGCATTGTAGTATAATCAAACTTGCCTTTCAAAATAGGCAGCAATTCCTTTAATAACTTTTATTTTAACGGTTACAAAGCAAAGCCAACTTTTTGTACCTCTCTCAACGAAACCTGAACCGACAAAACATGATTCTTGCCAATCCAAGTAAAATATGTTTGCCGGAATTGATTTAGTTTTACTAAACCGTAAAAAGTGACATTCATTGGTAGTTTTTATACAATTTCTTTGCAAAAAGGCGGTTACAGAATTGAATTCCATGTCAGCACCAAAATCCGACACGAGTAATTAAATGAGTTTTAAAAATAATGTACTTGTATTTTCAATAATTTACACTCCATTTCTTAAAATTCATTATTATATGCATCAAGTAAAATACTTCGCGACTGCATAGAGCTAACAATAAATGAACAATAATGTTCTAAACTTCATCTAGTCAGTATGGGACATGCAAAAATCTATCATCATTTTAAGTTAAAAAACTTAACCAAAACACACTGTGTACGTTACACTGTTAAGTACGCTATGAAAGAATTGCGAATATTGAGTGTGTAAACGCGAGCAATCGCAAATTGAAAAGAGAAAGAACTATTGGTAACGTTATAATAACGTTAATTTTTAACGGTACTAATAACGATACAAATTTTGGGTATAACGTTACATTAACGTTATATGAAAAATACCGGTAATCCGGTCCCTGGACACTAGACAACCCATAACCAAAGTCCCGGGACGTCGCGCTACTTTAAAACTTGTCGTAATAAATTTAAAATATAAGTAATGAATTTTTGGCAAGATTGTATACTTAATTGATTTTTATAAAAATCTACATTATAAACATAACAATTAATCTTAACGTTATAATAACGTTGACATAGTAAGTATAATTAAACTATTAGTATCTTAAATTATTACATTAACAGATTCATAATTTTAAATGCTTACGCCAAACTCATTTGTAATGTTTTTATGTGATAAATAAAAACAAATAATTGTAAAACCAACTTATTAAATTGTTCTGAATAATGTTTCTATTTATTTTATTTTATTTATTAAGGACAACAAACAAAACATAAGTAACTAGGTACACCAAAAAAATAACAAAAAAAATATGCAAAACCTATGCAAAAATGACAAAAAATTTCGACCTCCCATACAAAAACATAATTTTTTTGGAGAAAGTTGTTTAGTTTTATGGGTGGAACTCACCCTTAATTTCATTAAATCGAATAAAAATGAGGATGTATAGGCTGCCACGGCATGCAAATGTGGGCTTACAATAATTTTATATTATTAAAATAATTTTAAAACTTTTTCTTAATTATTAAAAAATAATTATCTAGTAAGTGATTCATAGGTGTAGTAATTAAATGATCTAGATAAACGGAAATGAATTGCTTTGACACAGTCCACGTTCCACCAATTAACAACTGCACGCTCACCGTACGGCTCGCGTGAGCCGTATCGGGCTCACGCGAGCCCATCGCTGAGCTGAGCATCCATGAGCTTTATGCTGTTGGATATATTGACGCAAAAAAGCGGAACTGCTGTAACCCACAAAATGAAAAATATCCACCAGAGCCAAAAAACTCTTAACATTTCGGAAAAAAATCATATCTTCTTTATTATGAAACCTACAACCGCCATTTTTTAACACTAATATATTTTTTGAGCTGTTATCTAAATAAATACCTAAAATCTTCTAGAAGTTAATTTTGACCTATATTTCTGTGGGTTTACAGAATTTAGCACATTTATTTTGTTACGATAAAACGCTGTAAATGAAACATAATTGAATGGGTGACTCGAAATCAAGTATTTTCCTATGAAGCTAAATTGCAGTAAGTACTTAATACAATATATTTTAATAGCCTTATTTTTGACTTAAATGCTGTCTATCTATGTATTCAGGTGCATTAAAATATCATAACTGTTAAAAGTTAGAAAGGATAGTAAAATTAAACGTTGTAAGTATAAAATGACATTTATTTAATGTCTTTTTAAAATGTTTAGGATAAAAATCACTACAAATCACATTGAAAATATTAAGCAGAAATCAAAAGATAACACAAGACTAATAATAGTTAGCCATTTAGACTTATTAAAACGTAAAGAAAAACAGCTTAAACAAAACATCACATCTGAAGTTCCACTTGAGTTGTACCTACTTAAAATGCAAATTAATCATCACTTCTCGTAAGTGCGGACTACGGTACTTCCTTTCTACTCCTGTTTTTTTGTCCGTATCCATAACATGTTTACTATAAAATTCAAAAGCCATAATGTTCTAAACGTAGAAATTTCGTTTTTTATAAGTAATTATCTTTATTTCTAAAACTACCTATTCTGTTCTAATATCGAGTACTAAGTATAATAATTCATCATCATCCTAGCCTTTTTCCCAGGTCATTTGGGGTCGGCTCTCCGTATCATTTTGCGCCATTCATATCTATTTTGCGTTATATCTAGGCTTACGCCCATTGTCTTCATATCCTTATTTATTGTGCTTGTCCAAGTCGTAGGGGGGCGACCTCTATGTATGTATGAAAACTCGGCAGTGTTGTTTAGCGCACTCCTAGTCATGTGCTCGACATCTCTGCGCATCACATGGCCGAACCATCGCAGTCGACTCTCGCACATCTCCTGTATTGGCGCAACCTTGAATGTGCTACGGATATATTCATTCCGAACCTTATCTATTAGCGTTACGCCCCCAGCCTACAAGCATTCGCATTTCTGTACAATGCATCATAAGCTCCTCTTGTTTGCGCATCGGCCAGCATTCCGCACCATACAGAAGGCAGGTCGAACTGCTGTCTTGTAGATATTCCTTTTTACTCGAACAGGCATTTGCGAGTGACAAAGTTCCCCAGTCTGTACTCTCCACTTTTGCCAAACAGCTTGAATTCTGTTTTTTATGTCTTCTTTGGTACTCGCTTCACGCTTCACATGTTATTACGGATCCAAGGTACTTGAATTTGGAGACTTTACTATGGGGAATATTATCTATTAGTGGTGGAGATACGATCGCATTAACGCCAGAGAAATTGCAGTGCATGTATTTCGTTTTCGTTCGGCTTACTCTGAGGCCTCGGCTTTCCAAACGGTTGATCCACAGGGATAGTTCGTTTTGCAGGTCTTCAGCAGATTTCGACACGAGCACTATATTATTAGCATATAGTAGTGTATATAAAGCAGGACGTTGCAGTTTTCAGTGACGTAATTCATGACCGTATTAAACAAAAGTGGGCTTAAGGACGGCATGGCATTAATACATGCCATACCATACCGTGCACCGCTTGCAGATGGACGTGCCATCTGCAATTTAATTTTTATTTACACAATAATATTAATTTAAATCTGTTCCAAGTAACGTCCGCGTTAAACTAGGCCAGCGCATGTTAGTCATGCAGCTATTGAGAATACTTTGTGTTGTTTTGTTGTTTTATTGAATATTAATTCAATAATGGATAGTCCCTTCAACCGGAGTTCGAGGACCAGCAGGAGCCCACCACCACTACCGCAGAAAAGACCAACTGAAGGAGCTGACGGACCAACAAAGATCGAAGCTGTATCGACCCACGAAATTCAGCAATGGCTCTCCTCCATTGAACAGTGCTTGAACGAAATATGCACAATTTCAGGCGAGAGTAAACTGAATACAGAACAAAAACTGAAAATAAGCACAGTCAGCAGAAATGTGATGGGAGGTGTGTCTCAGCTGGCCGTTCAGTATCAATCGCTGAAACAAAAATATATTACAGCCCAAATGACAATTAAGACCTTAACCGATCAGAAGGAGACCTCTACCCAACTTGACGATCAGCTCGAAGTGATTAAAGAATGCATTCGCTCTGCTCCAAAGGCCCAAACACCCAGCATATCTTTCGCAGATGTGGTTAGAACTAGAAATAGTTCTTTAATCCGACCCCCCAGCACCAGTACTATTGCTATTTATCCAGCGAGCAAAGATAAGTCGAGCGAAGAGACTAAGAAGCTCATTCAGACCATCATCAAACCGGAAGAACTTAAATTGCATATCCGAGGGATGAGGAAGATCAAAGGTGGAGGTGTAATAATTAGCGCCGAAGGAAAAGACGACCTCGAGAAGTTAAAGCGTTCTGAAAAGCTTAAGAGTTCAGGTTTGCAAGTGGAAGAGACTAAAAAACGTAGGCCTAAAATTATATTGTTAGGAGTACCCGCCACTACTACTGAGAAGGACCTATTTGAATGTTTATATGAACAAAACATCTCGGACAAGCATCAGCACATGGGACGCGAAAAGTTCCTTAACTCGATAAAACTGAGCCACAAATCAGGTAAAAAAGACGCGACCTATTGTAACTTTGTACTGGAGCTAACTTCTGACCTTCGAAAAATTATCATTGATCAAGAAAGAGTTTTCATCAATTGGACTTCCTGCCCAGTAAGGGATTACACATTTGTGACTAGATGTTACAAGTGCCAGCAATATGGGCATTCGGCGAAATATTGCCGTGAGACCGAATGTACGTGTGGGCACTGCGGCGGCGTCGGCCACTCAATAAAAGAATGCTCTAAACAACAAGAACCCGCAAACTGTGCTACGTGCCAGCGCTTTAACAAGCCCAGCCACCACAAAACCGGAGATGAACAGTGTCCAGCAAGAAAAATGGCCGAGGCACGATACATGAGTTCAATTGACTATGAGGGCGCCTAGAGCGTCGCACATACAGTTTAATTGCTGCACAAGGATGGGTAATGTAACTCATGATATTATTAAAGAATTAGACTCTTCATATGAATATGACTCTTTGGTTTGTGAGCCACATACATGTTCGTCGTTTATAAGTATTATTAAGCATAGTCATAATATTTTTATACAAAACATACGTAGCATTAATTGTAACTTTGATGGTATGTTAGCGTTGCTTAGTCAAATCAATGTAGAAATTGACATAATGGTACTGACTGAGTGCTGGTTGTCCACTGCTTCTTGTATTCCTCAATTACCTGGATATGTCTCATACACTACTAACAAAACTAATATTTTAAAAAGTGATGGTGTGACATTGTACATTAAAAGTAATATGAGCAAGGTAACTGTTGACGAACCTGACCTAGTAGATGCAAACTGTCTAATTGCAAAAATAAACAATGACACCGCTATTGTTGCTATATATCGTTCTCGCTCTTATCATAATATTTCCAACTTTCTACAATCTTTGAGTGTACTTTTAGAACAATTAACATCATTTAAGAATGTATTTGTCATGGGCGATTTAAACATCGATATAAAACCCGGAAATATAGATCGCAATTAACCGGAATATTTAACTCAGACAGCCTGTTTAGGTTACTTACCCACTCATTTGCATCCTACTAGAAAAGGTAACTGCTTAGATCATATTTTAGCCAAGACTAACATCCCTTTAAAAACTTTTATACTAACATCCACTTTGACAGATCATAATTCCTTATTGTTGTGTTTGCAACAGCGCTACGATAAGTCTTACGCAAAAGTAAAACGTACGACGCTGCAATATGAGTCAGTGACACAAGACCTAGACAACCTAGACTTGTCTACTATTTACAACTCGGATGACGTTAATAAATCAACCGAATACCTTTTATCATCCTTAACTAAAATTATTGAATTTAATACACGCACTTTTTTGTTAACCCGCCGTAATAAAATCATGAAACCTTGGATAACTCCTGGACTTTTACGCTGCATCAAGCATCGTGATAAACTTCACAGAACACTCAATAAAAACCCAGACAGTGAAATTAATAAAGTTACCTATTACAGATATCGGAATTATTGTAATAATTTGTTAAAAAAATTAAAGCGACAATATGAAAGGAATCAAATTCAAAATGCGGGTCACGACAAGAAGAAATTATGGAAAGTCATTAAAAACATTACTTACACAACTAAAACCGAACCGCCTGTTCATAAACTCATTGCAAATTCCGCTACGCCTGCACATTCCCTAAACAGATTAAACAATTTCTTTGTAAACATCGGAAAAAACCTAGCTGCAAAAGCGAAATTCAGTCACATGCAGCCGTCTTCCTGTATTGCACGACCTTCCAAATTACCAGTTTTAAACTCTTTTGCCTTATTCGACACTGACGAAACCGAAATTGAACAAATTATTATGACTTTAAGAAATGACTGTGCCACGGGAATTGATAAAATATCTTGTGCTTTCATAAAAACATTTAAAGATAAACTTACTCCCCCGCTTACACGTCTTTTTAATTTATGCTTTGCGAAAGGAATTTTTCCTAATGTATTGAAGAAGGCCCTCATTCGCCCTATTTATAAAAATGGAGATACTAGCTGTATGAATAACTATCGTCCCATAGCCATACTGCCATCAATATCTAAGATCCTAGAAAGACTCATTTATAACAGACTTGTAAAATACTTAGAAAATAACAAACTCTTAGCAGCTACTCAATTCGGTTTTAGAACAGACAGATCGACTGACGATGCAGTACATCAGCTAACTGACTACATTGTAAGGCGACTGGACTCACAAAAAAAGTGCTTAGTCATATTCCTTGATCTCGCAAAAGCATTTGACACGATTTCAATATCTATACTTCTAGAGAAGTTATATGAACTTGGTATAAGGGGTGTTCCACATAACCTCATCAAAGATTATCTTTCTAATCGGACACAACGTGTAATATTAGATGACAATATGAGTGACGAATTGACTGTTGAATATGGTGTTCCTCAAGGGAGCATAATAGGACCCTTGCTATTTCTCGCATACATTAACGACTTATGCCTCCTTCCCCTTTCTAAAAGCGGAAAAATAATATCTTACGCCGACGACACAGCTCTGCTCTTCAGCGCGGACACTTGGAGTGAGGCGTACGAACTAGCTCAATCTGGATTTAATACAGTCACTCAGTGGCTTAGAAGTAACTTACTGACACTTAACATAGATAAAACAAAATATATGACTTTTTTCTATAATTCACTATCCCAACCTATCCCAAACTCACATTCAATAACAGCCCATCTGTGCGAGGACTCGCCTGACACCTGCTTCTGCCCTAAGCTCACCAGCACTGACAATATTAAATACCTAGGGGTAATAATTGATAAGTATTTAAAATTTAAACCACATATTGAAGCACTTACATCTAGAGTTAGAAAGTTAATCTATGTCTTTAAAAATCTTCGTCACATTGCATGTGCTAGTCTACTAAAATCAATATATCTAACACTTTGTCAGTCATTATTTGTATACTGTATTACATCATGGGGCGGTGCACACAAAACTATTATGATAAACTTAGAAAGAGCACAGAGAGCAGTTCTAAAAGTCAGCACTTTCCGACCAATACGCTTCCCGACGGCAGATCCTTACTAAATGCGATGTCCTATCTGTACGCCAGCTGTTTATTTTACTAACAATTACTAAAAAGCACTCAATAATGCTCTATGACCCTGCGCTCGAAACCAGCCGAAGACGTGCAGATATTGTATGCTCTACTGAACCATTTAGAAGATCAAACTCTCACAGATTCTTCTGTCACCTGGGTAATTTTTTGTATAACAGAATAAACTTGTCTCTATGTATTTACTCCATGACCAAAGTAAAATGTAAAAAAACCGTACAAGAGTGGTTAAAAGGTAAAACATATGATGACACAGAGAACTTACTATTAGTTATTACGTAATCGTGAACACCGAGTGAGAAAAATGTTGATTAGTAGAGCAATATTTAATATTATAATTGTACTTTCCATTTCCGTATATTTTATAGTTATTGTGTAAATGATTTACTGTCTAAAAAGCACTAACCTACTTTAATGCATAGATACCTAATACACAGGCAATATTGTTTGCTTAGCTTAGGTATTACATATTATTACACTAACCCTAATTTCTTAACATAAGTCTTTTGTATCTAGGCTAAGTTTTTATACAGCAATAAAATTATCTTATCTTATCTTATCTTATCTATCTAAATTATCTTATCTTATCTTATGCCATATTTACATTTAAAAAAATACCTACCCGCCCCTCGGGGGTTAAAGTTGAACCCTGATGCACTCGTCTACTACGACTACGTACCCTTGTGGTTACATTATCGTACATGTCTTTTACTACACTCGGCGTCAAAAAAATCGCACCTTTTAAAAATCATCTTTAAAAATTCTTAAACCTTATGTAGAGGATAGTGTTGGGTATCATTAGAAAGGTAACAAAAAGGAGTATCAAAAAACAATTAAATTTAACTTTCTGTTTAATTATAATTATACAAACAACATTAAAATTAATAAAATAATAAAAATCCTTAATTAAGTCCTAATTAACAACAGATAATTTACAAAGAAAAATGTACAAAAAGTGTCTTAAAATTAACTTAAAATCTAGTGTTACCCCCCCTTGCCCTGATCACGGCTTCCATACGGTCCCTCATGGACCTCACCAACTTCAGGAGCTCTTCTTGAGGGATAAGCCCCCATTCTTCAATCACCGCGTCTTGGAGCTCCTGTAGAGTCGAAGGAGGACCCTTGTCCGCGAGCACCTCCAGTCCGGGAGACGCAGACAAGGTCGGTTTTGCCGGCAGCAGACATACCGCCCCAGAACATGCAGGATCCGCCACCATATTCCACCGTCTCCTGGATGCAGGCTTGGGCGAAACGTTCACCCTGCCTCCGGTATACTCTTCTCCGTCGGTCGTTGCAGAAAAGACACACTCGCGTCTCGTCTGAGAAGAGAACAGCTCTCCACTGCTCAAGGGTCCAATCGACGTGGTCACGAGCAAACTGCAAGCGGGCTCGCCGATGCGCTGCAGTCAATTTTGGACCCGTAGCAGCTCTGTGGGCCGCTATCTTCTTCTCCTTCAATCTTCTTCTAACCGTAGATACGCTTACGGTGCGTCTGCGAACTGCCTGGAGCTGCTGTTGCAACTCAACAGCGTTGGAGAAACGATTTCTCAAAGAGTTCGACACAACGAACCGGTCGTCTCTTTCCGAAGTGCAGCGACGTCTACCCGAACCGTGTCTGCGGATATAGCCACCGGTCTCTATGAAGCGCTGGTACACTCTTCGAACGGAATAACGGCTCAGGTTCAGTTGCCGGGCGACATCACACTGCCGCACCCCTGATTGCAGTAGTGCAACCACTTGAGCGGCTTTATCAGCTGTGGTATCCATCAAAATCTGTGCGTGTGTCCTCTTCAACGGTTGAATAGCGAATGACCCACATTGAACCCGTGTTGACCGTTTTATACCCACAAAGGAAGCGCAACTAGCAACTCTCACGGGTAGCAAAATTTGCATCGAATTTTTGTGACACTTTATTTGTTGCATTAGGTTTTATTTGATAATGAAAAGTAATGTTTTTTATTAAGTTAATTAAGTAACCTTGTAAATAAAATCATAATTAATGCGACTGCATGTGCATATCAAGAGTAAATGACATTTGAAAGTGATTTTCTAAGAGGTGCGATTTTTTTGACGCCGAGATATTTATACTGTTGTACTGTGCTCGAAGCGCTGTCCATTTAAGATATTTTGAAACTCTATTAAATGCTTTTTCTAGATCTACAAAAGTGAAGTGTAAGTCCTTTCCAGATGATTTATACTTTTGTAAGAGCAGTTTAATGGAGTGAATGGCATCTATGGTTCCTACGCCGCTTGAGAAGCCACATTGATTTGGCGTTAACTTTATAAGCTGATGTAGTCTTCTAGCTATAACGGTTTCCCAGATTTTGAAGGAGTGCGAGGTTAGCTTTATGATTCTGTAGTTCCCGCATTCGGCAGCGTCGCCTTTATTTTTATAGAAAGGTATGATATAACTTTTTCTTCACATGTCAGGCATTTTGCAATCTTCTATAACTTTATTAAAAAATTAAACACTTTTTTACGGACTACACACACTTTTTTACTTTATGGTTCTGTAGTTTCCGCATTCGGCTGCGTCGCCTTTATTTTTATAGAAAGGTATGATATAGCTTTTTCTTTACATGTCAGACATTTTGCAATCTTCTATAACTTTATTAAAAAATTAAACACTTTTACTTTTACGGACTAACTTGCGTTTAATTTACCATTTACATAGTTTTTTTATATTATCCTGACGTTTCGAACTCTTTACATGGTCCGTGGTCACAGGGAGACTATGTAAATAGTAAATTAAATGCGAGTTTAGTAGTAGAGTTAGTCCGTAAAAAAGTGTTTCATTTCAATGTGTAGTGCTCGCTTAAGCCTCAGAAAAAAATTTATTCAAAAAGCTTGCTAACCAGACTATGCCGGTGTCGAATACTTTTTTTCAGAGTTCTACCGGAATTTCATCTGGCCCAGTCGACTTTTTCGACAGTTCTGCATTCGACGAATAGCAAATTTTACTTTTTCAGGTGTTATTGGTTCTATTGGACCAGCAACCTCTAGCTAACTCCGGCGGAATTTTTCCTTTTTTTAGAAAAGTATTTTTGTCAGTGTTTATTTATGTTTTTATCTTGTGTTAGGAGCCTACCGCATTTTACCTTTTATTTGAAGCTGATGTGTGGTAGCTAACTGACTAAGCCCTTGTTGTAGGGCGATCAGTTGTGCTGCTTTACGTAGGTGCGTTATCCATTTTTTCTGTGGAATTCAGCGGAGATGTGTTGTAGTTAACACGTAACAGCCGTCTAATAAAAGGAACAAGTACCTTGGGATTTTATAGAGGGTCAATGTCGCCAAAGTCAAGAACTCAAAACATGTCTGTTTTCTTACTTAAAGAAGGATATCTCCTGAAACATGAGTATAATTTAAATAAATATGGTATCAATTAAAGCTCACGGTAAAATGGTACCATTTTTATTAGTCTTCACCAATCGTTTAGGTCTTAAGATCGCTCGAAACAAATCACAAATAAGTTATTACTTACATACATTTGCCCACATTTCTAAATTTCCTCAGTAAAATATACTCGCTTCGGAAATAATACGATGGTATCGTTGGCAAAGATTCTTTAAAAGCTCTTGCATGTTCCATTACTTCCTCTTTAGTTTGATTATACCCACCATTTATTTCACTTTCATTAGTTTTCGCTTGCCCATCAACAATCTTTTCTAATACGAAGAGAATAAATCGTTGAGTTACGTCCAATGTATTCGAAATATATTTTTGACAAAATTTTTCTTCGTCCTTCGCCTTCACTAATAAAATAATCGTATTGGATGGCCCTAACCTCTTATGTGTCAAGCGTCCTTCTGGAGGTCGCTATCTGTCAGACCCGATGTGTCAGAGGCCTCCTGGAGGTCGCTCTTTACCCCGTCATATTTAGAGTTGAATTGTGCTCATAAAACGATTGCTATTTCTTTTGTCTTTGTTTTAATGTATAGAGTGGAACAAAGACGGCATTACAACGCCACAAATGTTTTATTACGGCACCGAATAGAGGAGCTGCGCGCGCTTTTTTGACCCTCAGAACAATAATGCTTTAGTTATTGTTCCGTGTCTGTTATCGCCCGGTACTTACGCGTCACATCTGGCGCATATAAAAAATGTATGGCGAGGTTTATTCTGTTTTAAACGTGTATTCTACATTGTAAATATATCAAATAATACTCATAATAATTAATACGCCTTTCATGCTTTTATTTATAATTAAATTTATTATTTTAATATAAAATCAGGTTAAAAAAAAGTACTTTCACCTACTTTCAATTTTTTTTGCAATTTAATATAGAATCAAACTATACTTTATTATACATAGCCAGATAGCTTATTTAGTAAGGATTCCAGTGATATAAGTTTTTAATATTGTCTCTATATAAAAATTTCATGGAAATCGTCATTAGACAAAGACCGGATATGAACGGAAGTAGTTTGACACATGCGGCCATTTTGAAAAAAAATGGCCTTAGCACTATTTTTTACAGCACACTGAGCTATCCAGTCTTTTCTTCTTTGGAGACTCTTAAAGTTCAAAAATATGAAAATAAACTTTAGCGTCTTTCCTCGGGTATTTCTTTCCACACTTTTTTCCTATCCATAGATTAGATTTTATTGATTTCTCTTCTACTTCAACTAATTTTCATTTATTGTTGGTATAAGATTCACCCACTTCCTTCTTTTTCTTATTTTCTTGCCGTATGGCAGTTTTTGTTTTTTTTTATTACCAAGACCAGATTCGAAACATTAATGATCTTATTTTATTCTAATAACTGAAATTGATTCCACTTACGATTCAAAACGGGTCATGCGGAGAAAATCGGTTACAGCCTTAGATTAAAACAAAAAGGGAAGATACGGCATGCTCCTACTTGTAGTCATTCAAAATATAGTCCTACTCAACTACTTAAGCCTTAGAGCATTCAACCAACGCTCTAAGACTTAAGCAAACACTCACACACGCACACCTATAAAGTGTAAATCGAGCGAGCGAGACAAAGCGGTAAGTTTCAACGTCAGCGCGAGGGAGTCAGCGAGTAGCGCCTTGACGTCTCGGTCACTTCGCAACAGACGAGTACGTACGACCGATTCCGACGCAACTGCGGAGTAGCGTCTTTCTCTTTTTCACACAGTAGAATATCCGCAATAGTGCGATGTAGCCTGTTCGCTCGGCAAATTGTGACTGAAGTGAAATTGTGCCTTTAGGCCTAATTTTGGCGGCTCACTCACGAGATGTGTCTACACCCAGCGGGATCACCTATCTGGGAGACTTATGAGTGATGCAGGGAATTAGATCTATATTTGTTCTATTGAATTATGCTAAAGACAGAATTTGTTCCGTAAAAACAACGGAAATATTGGCTTTTCTAACCGACCTCCAGCCAGCGGGATATTTACCAAAGTTACGTCTGATGAAGTATAAATTGGTACTAACATTTAGATCTATCATTGATCTGTTCACCAAAACAAAAAACATTCTTCTACCGTCCTTACTTCAGCCACAATCAAGCTGCAAAGAAACCTCCAGTCAGCGGACTTTTTATCTTAAGACATTATTTTTGTAACTTTCACACTAAATTAATAAAATTTAAACTATTTACGACTATAATTATAACTATATTATAAAATTAAAACTATTTACAACTATAATTTTACATAAATTACCTATTCGTACATCTTGTGTTAAAATAAAAAGTATGGAATTTTAAATCTATTATGTGGGTAGAATACAAAAAAGTTACATGCAAATTCAAGCTGTTTATAGTTTATAAGCAATACAAAACTCAGTTAGTGATATTGTGTTACTCACATTTGCGTAAAGAATATTTGCATTTCCGATAATAAGAATATAGAATTGAATGGTTTTAAATATAATATAAAATTGAATGTGTAATTAGTTGTGTGATACTAATTAACTGAACAAAAACTACTAGTATTCATCCTTACTTTAGTAAAATTATAGTCGTAAATGGCTTAAATTTTATTAATTTAGTGTAAAAGTTACAAAAATAATGCCTTAGGAGAAAAAGTCCGCTGACTGGAGGTTTCTTCGCAGCTTGATTGTGGATTGTTTTTTGTTTTGGTGAACAGATCATTGATAGATCTAAATGTTAGTACCAATTTATACTTCATCAGACGTAACTTTGGTAAATATCCCGCTGGCTGGAGGTCGGTTAGAAAAGCCTATATTTTCGTTGTTTTTACGGAACAAATTCTGTCTTAGCATAATTCAATAGAACAAATATAGATCTAATTCCCTGCATCACTCATAAGTCTCCCAGGTAGGTGATCCCGCTGGGTGTAGATAAATACTCACGAGACGCTAATGCCGTATCTTCCCTTTTTGTTTTCATCTAAGGTTACAGCAAACGATAATTGTCTATATTACCATGCTTGTGTGAACTGTAGTAAACCACGTCTACTAAAAATTGATTAACTAATAAATGTAGTAAACGTAGAGCGTTATTATTTTATGATATGAAAAAACGCTGTATCCCGTACCGTTCAAAATTTCAACAGCGCTCTAACTACCTACCACGATAATATAATTTGCAAAAGAAGAATTAGTGTAAATGGAAATGATGAAATAGACGTTTTTTATGCTATTTTCAGAAAACGTAATCCCTCTCAAAATAGGGGTTAATTAAAACGCTCTACAAAATTTTCTATTGGTCGTAGAGACATGGGAGTCAAACCATTCAACGTAGATTTTTTTTCTAAATCCGAATCTGCACTAAAAAAAAAGTGTACGCGTATTGTCATGATGTCAACGGCAAGCGTGCCTCGTGCTATTTACAAACGCGATTGTCATTTCCTTGACCGTTGTCGGTGAATAAGATAATTGCGTCGAATCACTTGAATGGAGCGCATTAATCCCGGCATGAAGTCACAGACAGTTACACCACTCTGCATTGCGTTAGTTCCTTACGAAAATGTGAACATGTGCTTTACCACTTTTGGACCTTGGTATAATAGGTTGTTTGGTGTTTAAAGAGTCGTGTAAGTATTATATATAGGCAATCGCAGCAGACATGCGTTTAGATATACCGGAGTGTAGAAGATGCCTGTTCTGTATACCTTTGAGATATGGCATTGTTGTGTTTGGCTATTTGAATTTGGTATGTTTATCTAATTAATGATGCACCAGGGACAACAACGTACTCAGAGACGTCAATTAAGCTTTATTTAGTACTATACATAAGAAAGTGACAGCAAGAGAATTGTCATTAAAACTTAGTTGACGTCTCTGAGTACGGCAGTTAGCATTTCATTATAAAAAATAACTTCTAAGTAGGTATTCCATGAAATTATATGCCACTATATACGAGTACGTGTGCATTTTCAAAAGAATAAGTTTAGAATTTATCAACTTATACACCTAAATGAAAACCTTAAAATTGATTTGAAATAAACAATAATGAAACGTAGGGCGTTTTAAAACGACGAGCTGTCCCGGCGAACTTCGTACCGCCCACGTACCACCTAACAATCAATAAATGTCGTGTCAACTTTTGGTTAAAATTCATTTATATATCTACCAATACGATGAAGTAAGATTAAACCATGTTAGAACCACTGAACAATATACCTACTCTAGCGAGTGATTAGATTTCGTTTCATCAAATAGTTCCTATGCCGTCATGTTGGCATTCCTGTCTTATTCCTGCAGTGTTGCCTACTTAGTGGATTTTCCACTAAAACTGGTGGTTTTGACCCCCCTTGGTTATTTTTTTTTATGTTATCAAGTGGTTGAGTAAAAAACTAATATTTTGGCAATAAAAGGGGAGTCGAAACCACCAGTTTTAGTGGAAAATCCACTAAGTTGGCAACTCGGCAGGAACAAAACAGAAATGCCAACATGACGGCATAGGAACTATTTGATGAAACGCACTAAAGAACAATGAAAGAAATTGGACAATAACGTCAGCTGTCATTTCTGTCAATGTTTATTTTATATTTGCCAGCTGTTATTAGTCAATAGCAGTGACGAAGGTTCCATACAACTCGATTCCCACCGGCTTCCCTTCAGAAGTTTAGAACACAACCACTCTCTACTTGAATTGAGAAATGGCACAATCAGTAATTAAAAAAGTAAATATATAAAAGAAACATTACAAATTGCCTACACTATGGACATTAAATCAACAAAATTTGCTTTTTAACAACATATTGCTTTAAAATAAGCCGCAGGCGCGATCGGCTTTTAGGCAGTTAAACTTCCATACAAAATAAACGTCATGACGTCACATAAAGGTCAATAAACCCACCCGCGTATTAGCAGCCGGTAAGCCGTCTTTATCCGAGTTACTTGATAGAGACAGTTATACAATTTGCGTACGCGTGAGCGGGACGGAGGAATATCGCTTTCGGTTTGTGTTCTGTTGACAGATAATTTGACGTAATTGCAATTCATCATTGAATGCATGACTGTGTTTTATTAGTATTTGAATTTATTAGTTAGTTTCACCTAGTATAATGATTAGTATTGTAGTTGGACTTTGTTTATTTGTGTTGTGTGTAGAAAGTAGTTACGAAGACGAACGTTGTAATTAGGTATTTGCGGTAAGTAGATATTGTAATAAGTTGAAATTACGTATTTAGAGTAAGTAGATTTGCAAAGTAATCGGTAGAATCGTAAGATGTCGGCATTAATAGCTTTAGATTTTTCCCGGCTTTTATGATAATGTCTTAGCGCACTTTGTTAGAAAGAATAGACGAATAGCTTTAGAGTATAAGTAGTATTATTAGTACTTAGTCGATTAAGTTTTGTTTAATTTACATCATATTATCATTTCACCACAAACGGCTTTTATCAAAGCCACTTCTATTATGCTTGCAAGACACTGTTTCAATATCTCAGTGCTTACACGTATAGTAAAAGTGGACTGAAGATACATCTGCTTATACAAGACTGAAGCCAGGATGCCAATCACAGATTTTCGGTAAGGACTCAAGACTGCGTGCCCGCGCTTGGAGTAGGTAAGCATTTTTTTTTGCTCCGGCTTACCTCTCTCAATATTTCACGCTTCGCCACTGGTCAATAGTCAATAGTCAATAGTCAAAATATATTTATTCAATAAACTCAATTAATAAGTACTTTGAAACGTCCAAATATTTTTTAACCTACCACCCATTCAGGACATCATTTTTTAACTGTGGCAAAGAACGGGCGCAAGAAACCACAGCGCACAGAAGCAACGACATTTACAAAATATATATATATTATATGTCGTTACCAGGTCACAAAATACAAAATATGAATTTGAATGTAAATAGTTTAATTAAATATGGTGCTCTATATAAATTAATTATAGGCAATTAGAAATAGCTGTTGGAGTAGGTACTTGGAGCATTTCAGACCCAAGCTGTTTTGTCTTCTGTATAATCCGACACTTTATAATAAGCTTTTTTATAAAGCTTTTCTTTGATTTTGATTTTAAATTTATCAAGATCTAATTTCTGAATATCATTTGGTACTTTGTTGTATAATCGTACACACAGACCCTTAAAAGAATTATTTATTTTATGGAGCCTAGTATAAGGCACTGCTAATTTGTTCTTACTTCTAGTATTTAATTTGTGAATATCACTGTTTTTTGAAAACATTTCAATATTTTTATGAAAATACACAAGATTTTCATAAATATATTGTGATGCAACTGTCATTATACTTATATCCTTAAATCTCTCTCTGAGAGAGTCACCAGCCTGTAGGTTATATATTGCTCGAATAGCCCTCTTCTGCAGCACAAAGATAGTTTGAATGTCGGCAGCATTTCCCCACAGTAAAATGGCGTACGACATTACACTATGAAAGTAACTGAAATAAACTAATCTAGCTGTATCAACGTCAGTTAACTGACGGATCTTCATTAATGCATAAGCCGCAGAGCTAAGTCTATTCGACAATTTAGCTATATGTGGGCCCCACTGAAGCTTGGCATCCAACGTGATGCCTAGAAACACAGTGTAGAGTATTACTTACATCCTCTTTGTTGTCTTCTATGTCACTCAATCACTATAGGTATATGGCAATGATATTATATACAACAGATATGTTATAAGCGCGCGCGATGTGAAGACTCAAATACGTCCTAATTGGGACGTCTTGTGTTTAGTCTGCGTCGAGCACAATCACGAGCGTGTCGCACCGTAGTTCCTGTGTCCTTACCAAAATAAATCAAAAATGCCATCGTGTGTGTTTCTTAAGTGCACCAATTATGACTCTAAAGCAAACAAAACACATGGGTTCTCTTACCTCATATGAATATGCATTTATACTTAGATTATTTGGTATATTTCAATTATTTTTCCGAACAATATAATAACTGACGCAAAGACGCCATATTCAGGTGAAGAAAGAGAGAGCAATCTAGTTTTGACGCTAGAGCGATAAAGATGCGTGCGCTGCGGACATAGATTAGGTAGTGCAGAATCGAATATTGATGTTGACTTAAATGCCTACAATTAAAGATCAGTTGTTTTTTATTTTTACTTCGTTTAGCTATCTATTGTATGTAATGGACTAATATAATAAACATTAAAATAGTTTCACTGAATTGGCTATTTGGCTGTTGTAATAATAAAATATGAAATATGTCGATTATGGCAGTTTATAATTTAACGATAATTATCCAATAGTTTTTTTATCTAAATAATTTGTAAATATTTTACTATTACAAAATAAATTTTTCGATTATTTGTCTGTGGATTACAAGACCAGAAACACGGGCCATGATTGAGCTTCGTGTGACGCCACATTTCACAAAATAAAGAAAAACTATCTTTTAGGTTTCAAGAAAAATGTTTATTGTGGTGTGACGTCACAGACATTTAGCCAAATGTCACATGACCATCCGTTTCCGCAGAAACTTTAAATGAATAAAGAGAAATATGTATTTTCTATTAATTAAATAAAACTTTTTGAAAAAAAAAATATTGTACGTGGTATCAATATTATTACAATATCTATAATATCATTGCGTGGTATAAAATAAGCGTTTGTAATTTTCAAAATACTTTTCCGAAAACTTTCAAGTAGCCAATTTGTTTTTCTACTATATATAATACATTTTACTGATAATTAAAGATTATTAATGTTTTTTCTTTTAATGAATTAGGTTTCTGAGTGATTAGGTCAGTTCGTGAACAAATAAGCGAATTTGTCATAAAATCTCATTTAAATGAAAAAGGGTTACATTTTGCTAGCAATGAAGACGTAGAGAAATTAAAGTGCCGCATTTTAAAAAACGTTTGTATTCTAATGTTTTGACTCATTTTTCGACTATTCATTAGACACTCATTTTCAATCATCGAGTACATCTCATTAAACCATAATTGAAAAATACATAAATATTCGTCACCATTCTGCACATAAAAATAACTCCGAAATACAAAAACTTTCTAAAAGACAAAAAAGAAAGAAGTAAAATCTTTTTAAAGGTATTTAAAATATGTATGTTATTTCGTTTCTTTTATTATTAATTATTTCATTTTTCAAATTTCCATTAAATAAATGATTTACTTCTGTAAGAAGTTTTATTTCTTACCTATGTACTGACATTTCAATCAAGTGTCCACTCTACGACTAAATGTTACTCTAACCTCTCGTGCGTGTGGAGAGCCGGTCTTGCCGCGTTGCGTATATCTACTTGTCAGTGTGGATTGCTCGGAACAGATTTTAAACGCAAATTACTATGAACGTAACGTATCTATAGTTTATAATATCATTGGTATATGGAGATTTTTAATCCAAATTTTTACACTTTTTCGTACTTTTTTTTCAAACATTTTCTTTCGCGCAAATTTTGTCCTAACAATTACGAACACAACAAAAAAAGAATTAGCCAAATTGGTGCAGCCGTTCTAAATTGATGCGCGTACAAACATTTCGGCAACTGATTTTTAATAATATAGATTAAGTAATAATTGTTTTATGGCTATTTATATCTATTGTTTGTTTACACAATTATAACGGTAAGTATTTAAGTTAGTTAAATATGTATTATTTAAAAGGTACTTAAAGTACTTAAATAAACACTTATTCTTGAAAAGTTATTTAAGTAAGTATCTATTTTTTTATCTCTATAAATTTTATTGTAAATTATTTACAAACACGAATGGATGATTCTTGTTTATTTTGTGTAAGTAATAGGAAAACATTTCCCACCGAATTCAACATTGGGGCCAAACATGTGAGTGTCGAAATTGACACAATTTCTACTAAACTATTTGGTAAAAAAATAACTTATAGAGGTATAATTTTTGGCACAGAATGATTTATAAAGGAGATTCATAAAGGGATTAAGTACCGACTACAAAAGCTGACTGGTACCTAATTATATGTCCCGGTTTTCATTCAGGAACACTTTAATACATGTGTAAAGTCAGACCTAAAATTATAATAGTGTGGATGCAAAGAGATTAAAATAGTTAATGTCTTTGTGTGGATGTTAAGTGCCAACTTATCTGTTTCTCCCGGAGAAGAACCGGAGCAATTCAGTGTGTACTGCTATGCTGCTCTTGAAAGCAGAGAAAGAGCTTATTGTGACAAACAAAGATAAGAGTTGTGTTGATTAAGATTTTCTAGATATTGCTTTTTCTCTACTAACTGATTTCTACGTAGCAACTCAGACGACATGTGGACCCTTTGTCATAGATCAAGTCGTTTAAGTTATTAAGTCGCATCTCCATTAGAGGCAGCCCACCTCTAAGCTGCTTTCTTCTGAGCACGCCTCGAGCTACCAAAATCCATGCGTCTCCACTTGAGCAGTGACGAAAGGACATCCCTCAACTCAACAACAACGACGTCACTGCAGTTCTCAATAGTCTAGTTAGTAATTAGTACCACTCTCTTCTTTAGTACCAGTCTCAACTACGCGCGCGACTCATTCGGAGGCGCTTTTGAGCACGTACAAGAATCGACAGTGTAGACCGATAGCGCTAGATTTTGAGGTTTAAAAAAAATATTAAAGTTGTTTGTGTGTTTCACATATAGTTTCCGGACCTTTTGCCCAACCTAATATATTAGTTTGTGTCATCCTAGGTACTTGCATAGGTAGAAATTTAGGTATTCGTCGTTTTGATCAGTATTGGACGAAAAGAAAATTAGAGATGAACATTTTACTGTCATGATAATAACGAAGTAGTAACTGATGTACATAGGCAATTTGTGTCATCTCTGTCCACGAGAATCCTGATATTTAAGTAACCAGTACTTATCACGTCGCCCAACTAGCTCTGAAAGAATATTACAATAGGTTAAATAGTACAATAGCTCAGTGTAACATCATTTAAAAATAGTAAAAGTTAGTTTAAGTTGCTTTACTAATGAATACTGTGTAAAGTGAAAACCGGTGTACAAACCACTCGACCAAGGAGGTCGTCTTAATAATATTAAATCGCCTACTTGATACGTAACACTATTACTAGTTTTATCATACAATCATTTTCTTTTCTCTTGTATTAAGTTGCGTCGTGCATCGGATTGAGCTTGTTGTAAACGATACTTAAGTTCTCGAGGATAACTGTCATAATTATATAAGGGGTCGATTTCTGATTGTAAATTATTTGGAAGTTTACAAACTTTTCCAAACACTAATTCGAAAGGCGTATATTTAGTTTCGCTATGTACTGTGGTAATAAAAGAAAAACACCAATATGGAATCCAAGTGCTCCAGTTACGTTTATTATTATTACACTGGATTCTTAGAAAAGTTCCTAGAGTTTTATGGGTATTTTCTAAAGCGCCTACAGTTTCGTGATGACACGCTGTAGAATTTAATTTTTTTATGTGTAATACAGAACATGTTTCGGACATTACTGATGACATGAATTCGGTTCCTTGGTAAGTCAATATTTCTCTGGGAATACCATAACGTAGAATGAAATTATTGGTAAAAGATTGAGCAACTGTGACCGAGTCTTTACTGGGTAATAGGTATGCTTCAACGAATTTTGTTAAATCGCATTGTAATGTCTATATATATTTATTATTGTGAACATCAACATCGAGTGGACCCATAATATCCAAACTAATTTTTTCGAATGATGAGCGGGCTGTTTATGTTATGGTTAAGGGCGGTTCAGTGTGTTTGTTACTATGCTTATGATATTGAAATTGATGGCAATTTTTAACAAAAAGTTTTAATTCGTTAATCAAACCTGGCCAAAAATAATATTGCTTAATGTTGTTCATCATCCTATTAATTCCTGCGTGACCGCTGGTAGCTAATAGAAGGAAATCGTTTAGCATTACTCTTTTTTGTTCACTATCATATATTCGCAATACATGTTTTGTTATAAGAAAGCGCGGGGTTACAGAGTTAATTATTTTTTTTGCTTGTACAAGGCTTTTAATTTTACTCTTATTACACTTTTCTTTAATGATAAGTACCTCAGATATGCCTATTTTTTGACATAATGACTAAGTCCCTCGCTAACACCTCGGGGGTAGATGACGATCGGGTACTCAGATACGAGTATAACGTTGATTGCGACGGTACATATACATAACAACCCGCATTAGAAATAATGCTTTCTTTGAACTTTAAATAATTATCATATTTTAATTGGCTAAAACTTAGTTCGGTTACGTCATCGGGTTTCTTGGGAAGTTCTACCGCAATAGGCTGATCAGACCTGGTGCTGGTGGAGCTCTCTGGAGTAGAGTCAGTGGGGGGTTTTAAATTTTTCCTTTGTGCTCTAGTTAAAACTGATACTGTATTTTGGTGTATTGATTTTAAAGTAGAAGATGTAATAGGTATACGACTCAATGCGTCTGCAGCTGCATTGTTTCGTCCTGGGACATACTCTATTTCAAAGTCGTAGTCCTCTAGGAATAATCGGAATTTAGTTAGTCTACTTGTTGGATCTTTCAAGTTAAATAAATAAATTAACGGTTTGTGGTAAGTTAAAATTTTAAATTTACGTCCATATAAATAAGGGCGAAAATGTCTCACAGACCAAACAATTGCTAAAAGTTCTAATTCTATTATGGGATATCTCGTCTCGGCGGGTTTCAGGTTTCTACTCGCATACGCGACTTGGCCGTTCATGTTAGATAAAACTGCGCATAAACCTGTCTTACATGCATCTGTTTGTTGCCGAAAGATGTTACTTTCTGAAAAATCGGGATATGATACTTTACGAGGCTTAGACAGAAAAGAGATGCGACATGTTCGGTGTCAAGATATTTAATGAGAAAATATATTAAGGAAAATAAAAGGTACAATTAACTTAGTCAGCAACCTTATTTTTAATTGCTGAAAATACTAAGTGTGTGTTCCACTCTTATGTCAATGCACAATGCACGCTAATGTAATCTCGTTTGTGCTACTCGCATGTTAAGAGTCAAGAGTCAAAATATATTTATTCAATAAACTCAATTAATAAGTACTTTGAAACGTCCAAATATTTTTTAAATATTTATATATACGCAATATGTCGTTACCAGGTCACAAAATACAAAATATGAATTTGAATGTAAATAGTTTAATTAAATTAAGCAGTCCCGTGCGAACATCTGTTAGAGAGAGACGTGTACTCAGTGCGAACAAAAAAGTCAGAGGTGCTCAACATGTTTACCACAAAATGCGGAGGCTGTGCCGAAATTGTTGGCGATTGCGCCGATTGTTCCGCTTGCAAGAAGAAGTACCACTTTTCAGTTGCTTGTGGCGGAATCTCTGAACGGGGTTTCTCCAGACTTGGTAGTGGTAGGGCTACTTGGATGTGTAAAACATGTCGAGATACGTCACAGTCTGTATTGGACGTATCAAAAGTGGAAGACTCGAACCGGCCCGCCTCACCAAATACTGCCAAATTCTCGTCGGGATTACATTTGGAGCATAAACTTCCTTCTGCTTCATCTACATCGACACCAAAGCAACCAGCAACAGAGAGGGGTGACAGAGCTGGGCAACCGCATATGGCTTTGTTGAATGATATAGCAACTAAAATATCACAAATGCAGGTTCAGATGTCCACTATCACAATAATTCAGCAAGACCTACAACAAGTCAAGTCCGACCTTGGAGACTTTAAATTATTAGTTTTATTAATAAATGGAGAATTATATTTTATATGTACTTATTATGAATTAAGAATAATACGTAATTGTTATAAATATTATATACTTTACAGAGCTTGATAGAATTTTAAAATGTTTTTATCAGAACGTTCGTGGATTAAGGACTAAAACTAAAATATTTTACAGAAATTTAATTAATTCTGATTATGACGTAATTTTCTTAAGTGAGACCTGGCTGTTGCCCGGTGTTTTTGATGCGGAACTTTTCGATTCGCGATACAATGTATACCGAACAGACCGGGATTATGAGCGACGCGGTATGTCAAAGGGTGGCGGCACGCTGATAGCTGTTAAGCGCAAACTAATGGTTGATCTAAACTGTTCGGGAATACTTCCGGCATTTTCGGATGCGGATGTAACTCATGTGGATATTTTATTGTCGCGCGGACCTCATCCAAAACGACTACATCTGTATTGCTGTTATTTTCCAGTAACAACCGATCAGGTTTTATCACAGCAGTCACTTCTTGAGTCAATATCTGAGCTTAATGTTGATAGACCTGACGACGAGTTTCTTGTGATTGGTGATTTTAACATCAGACATGCGTCATGGACAGCTGATGTTTCCCCTAATAACGGTTTTATTTTATCAAATCCTTCGACTGACTCGCTGACAGTTCAATTATTGGCATTCATGTCATTTACAGGATGGTTACAGTACAATGACATTCGTAATCAAAACGACAGATCGCTGGATCTTGTTTTCTCCAGTTTCCTAAGTCGAGTAATTCGAACTAAGCCGTTATCTGAGCCAGAGGATAATCATCACCCGTCCTTAGCTATAGACGCGCTGGTCGTTGTAAAAGATGCTTGGCTAAAGCAGGCGCCCCTCATTATGCGCCGTTTTCATGCTGCAGATTATGACGTCATCAATGAGGAGCTGGCCAAAGTTAGATGGGAGCGCCATTTGCGTACCACTGATATTGTGATCGCATTAGATATCTTCTATTCAATAATTAATGACATTATCGATAAATGCGTGCCATCAAAAAATAATACTTGTAATAATAATTATCCCGTATGGTTTTCTTATAGACTAATTAAAATGATTAAGAAAAAAAATCGATTGCACAAAAAGTGGAAAATCTATGGCAGAATATCTGATTACGTAAATTTCTCGGAATTGAGAAGGGCAGTAAAAGAGCTGGAAGTTACATGTTACAATTTGTTTATTACTAGATCTGAAATAAATATTAATAAATGTTCCAAGCACTTCTAGACGTACATTAAATCTAGAAAACATGTCAATAGTATCCCTGATGTGTTAAAACTGGATCATGAGATTGCAAACGACGGTCAATCAATCTCTAATCTATTTAATTATTTTTTTCAATCAGTATTCGAAAATGATACTATTGTGCCTGCAAACTTAAATATCGTAGAATCTAACTCTGCCATTGTTATGAAATAACAATTACACTATCTATTATGCTTTATTCAACATAAAATTACGCAGAGAATTAAGAGATACATAAGACAGATATATAGACACATGACATTACACGCCAAGCATATCTATGCTTAGAGTATAAAGCAGAGAGTATTTAATGTAGCGACTAAGAAATCTACTACATTCTCCCCCGCTCTAGTAAGACGTATCATAATCTTGAAGATACGTAGGGCGCCGACGGTTTCTTGTTGGCCGCTGTAGTGGTGGTGGTGGTGGGGAAGCTGACGGTGTGCTCTCTGTAGAAACAAATGATGAGTCAGTTTCGGTTTCTACCTCTTCTGTTTCAAAATTAGGAGTTCTGTCTCCATCACTTTCTGTTTCCAAGCCCACTGGAGCTAAATGTCTGTTCGATACTGTCGTCTCTCGGCCATCATTCAATCTTACGAATGAATAGTCTGGGTTGGATTCTAAGAGCTCCACTTCTTCGACAATTGGAGAGTATTTGTTAGTTCTGTTATGTTTCTTAAGCAGAACAGGCCCAGGCGTAAGGAGCCATGTGGGCACTGAGTGACCGTTATTGGACTTTCTGGCGTGAACGAACATTCTTTCATGGGGTGTTTGATTTGTGGCAGTACATAATAGCGATCTTATTGAATGCAGCGCTTGGTTAAGAACCTTTTCCCAGTCTTGAATGGCAAGTCCTTGTGATTTCAGGGCTAATTGAGTGGTTTTCCAAATAGTTCCATTGGCTCGTTCTATTTGGCCATTACCTTGTGGGTTGTAAGCTGTCGTACGACTTGTAGAAATACCCCTGTTATGTAAATAATCCTTTAGTTCCTTGGACATAAATGCAGAGCCTCGATCGGAATGAATGTAAGCTGGCATCCCAAATGTGGAGAATAATGTGGATAAATGTTTGATCACAGTTGCGGCCGATACATCTTTGCATGGAAATGCGAATGGAAATCGTGAGTACTCGTCAATTATTGTCAAGATATATTTATTAGCAGATGATGAAGGAACTGGTCCTTTGAAGTCGACGTTCAGCCTTTCGAACGGTGAAGTTGCTTTTATCAAGCAACTATTGTTTTTGAAAAATCTAGGCTTCACAACTGCACATACTGAGCAAGAATTTGTGATTCTCCTTACATCTTCTATTGAGTATGGTAAATTCTTACTTCGAACCCAGTGAAACATACGAGTCGTACCTGGATGGCATAAATCGTTGTGCAATTCTTTTAACTTAGTTTCCGAGTGAATACTGGCACAGATACGTGACAATGTGTCAGCGGCATTATTCTCTTTTCCCGGTCTGTAAATAATGTCATATTTAAAACAAGATAATTCTAAACGCCATCGCTCAATTTTCTCATTCTTTATCTTACTTGTATGCGTGCGATCAAACATATAGGAAACTGATCTCTGATCAGTGATCAGACGGAAAGATCTCCCAATCAAGTAGTGGCGCCACTTACGAAGGGCTTCGACGATAGCGTAAGCTTCCTTTTCTATGGCTGGATGTCTCTTTTCTGATATTGAAAGTGTGCGTGAAAAGAATGCTACTGGGCGTCCTTCTTGCGATAAAGTAGCCGCTATAGCACTATCAGAAGCATCCGTTTCGACAATAAACATCTTTTTCTCGTCAATGGCAAATATTGTGGATTTTGCAATACAGTTTTTTAAGTCTTTGAAAGCAGTTTTAGCTTGTTCGTTTAGGGGAAAATCAGGGTTCACAAGACAATGAATCCTTTCCGAGAATCTTTGTATCCATTTAGAGTAATGCGAAAACATGCCAAGGGCCCTTTTTAATGAAGAATTATCAGTCGGTATTGGCAAGTTTACTAGCGGTTGGAGTCGATCTGGATCTGGCTTGATAGATTGTTTCGAAATGCTATATCCAAGTAGATTTATACTGTTCATTGAGAACATCGATTTGTCTTTATTTATGGTTAGATTATATTTTTCTACCGCATCCATAAATTTTTGTAGGTTTTGATCATGATCAGATTTACTTCTCCCACAAATTGTCACGTCGTCCAAATATGCGTATGTGTCAGTCAAATGCTCTTTCCTTATTAGCCAGTCCATGACTCTTTGGAAACAACTCACTCCGTTTGTTACTCCAAATGGAATTCGGCAAAATTGATAGAGTTTTCCACATGCTTCGAACGCAGTATATTGTTTTTCTGTATCCAGGATAGGCACTTGGTGATATGCGCTTTTTAAGTCGATTTTTGAGAAAAAATCATATTTCGATATGTCATTGACTATTTTTTCCATGTTTGGTAAAGGGTAAGCATCCAAGTCGGTAAATTTGTTAATGGTCTGGGAATAATCTATCACTAACCGTTTACGGTGATTCTCATTTTTGGTAATCAAAATCTGTGCTCGCCACGGAGATCTACTTTCTTCGATAACTCCATCAGATAGCAGTTGGTTGATTTCATTTTCTATAAATTTCAGGTCATCATTACTGTATCTGCGTGACTTGACTACAGTTGGCTTACAGTCAGCCACTAAATTCGAAAATAGAGGAACTGGCGGTACAGATGCAGCGAGGACACTGCATATTTGTAAAGGTTTTCTAGGACCACCAAAAGAAATTTCTAGCTTTGAGTGTTGTTCCAATATATCATGACCGATGATGACATCTGCGCATAGATATCTAACTATAAGAAGCGCAGCTTTGTCGTAAGTATTGTCATCAAGGATAATTGTTGCTTGAAGTAGTCCTTCACAATTTATCGTGTGTGTTGTTTGTGCCATTGTTACACATTCGTTGGATTCTTCCTTTTCAAAAGAGCAATTTAGAAAGAAATCGTAATTGATAAAACTTCTCGAGCTTCCCGAGTCTATTAAAGCTTTAGCCATTTTGCCATTTACTTTTATAGTGACAACAGACTTCTTTAGACTTGGTGGCGCAGCCGCAGTAAGTATAATTCCATTCAAACTGTTTTCAAGCACCTCAGTAGGCCCATCAGTAGACGCAACAGGGTTACTCTTAGTAAGGCTTCTGCACACGTTTGCATAGTGGCCTCGTTTTTGACAGTTTTGACATATCTCGTTTAATGCGGGGCAGTTATCGCGGCGATGTACTTTGCCTCCGCAGAAAAAACATTTTTTCAATTCGTACGACGAATTCTGCTTTTTAATTCCATCAGTTTTTGGTCTGATAAAGTTATTAGAAGTCTTTGGTAAAGCCATGACCGATCCATCATTACTTTGACTGGAAATATTGAATGTTTGGGCATTACTTTCTGCTAACTCTATTGATAGTGCCTGGTTGAACGCTTCATCTAAAGTTAATGTTAGATTTTCGAGCAGTCTTTCACGGATTTTATTAGATGTAATCCCAGATATAAAAGCATCTCGTATGAAGTCATTCTTGTTACGCTCCGCATTGACATCTTTGAATTGGCAGTCCTTGCTCAGTAACTTTAGTTGATGCAAGTATTGGTGCACATCTTCATGATTTTGTTGTTTACGTGTGGCCAGAACGTGGCGTGCAAAAATCTCATTCTTTGGTTTAATGAATATTTTATTGAGGACGTCTATAGCAACCTCATATTGTTTGCACTCAATTATGTATTCAAATACCTTTGGTGATACGTGATTGATAAGCAGCTGCAACTGTATTTCGTTTGACATATGTTTGTCGTCACTTTCAGCAGCAGATATAAAGTTTTTGAAAGTGAATAACCAATGGGTCCATTCTTGTGTTGCTGTTGGCGATGCTGGATCCAAGTCGAGAAAAATTGGTCGAAGATACTTTTCCATGATAACGAGTGATATGACTTATTCCGCAAAATACATTTTTGTTATTTATGTTGAATAAATTGTTATGAAATAACAATTACACTATCTATTATGCTTTATTCAACATAAAATTACGCAGAGAATTAAGAGATACATAAGACAGATATATAGACACATGACATTACACGCCAAGCATATCTATGCTTAGAGTATAAAGCAGAGAGTATTTAATGTAGCGACTAAGAAATCTACTACAGCCATAATTAGTAATATTGAAATTACACAGGATATAATTGAAAAATATCTCACAAAAATTAATGTATCAAAGGGTAGTGGACCGGATGGCTTGCATCCCTTATTTTTAACTAAGTGTAGTAAACAATTATCGTTTCCAGTTGCACTCATTTTTAAAATGTCATTGTCTTGTGGTATTATGCCTGAAGTTTGGAAGCGTTCCTTTGTAGTCCCTATACACAAAAGCGGCGACAAACATAATATTCGCAACTACCGTGGTATATCCAAGCTCTCCGTTTTCCCAAAATATTTGAAAAAATTGTTTACGATTCTCTTTACCCTGTAATAAGTCCCTTATTGACAACTAATCAACATGGTTTTATTTCTAAGCGTTCGACTGAGACAAATTTATGTGAATTTCTGGAGTTTGTTCTGGAAACGATGGAAAAAGGGTTTCAAGTAGATGCTATATACACCGATTATTCAAAGGCTTTTGATAAAATTCCACACTCATTGTTAGTATTTAAACTTGAGGCATTTGGTGTACACGGCGATCTCCTGCGATGGTTGACATCTTACCTTAGAAATAGAACTCAAGCCGTTACCGTTAAAGGTTTTATCTCGAGTTTTACACCTGTTACTTCTGGTGTCCCGCAGGGATCTCACCTCGGCCCTTTGCTTTTTAATATTTTTATTAATGACGTCATCAATTGCTTTCGTAACTCAACATTATTATTTTATGCGGACGATACAAAAATATTTGCAGCCATCAAGTCCAAAAGCGATTGTCAAATGCTTCAAAGTGATCTAAATCGGTTGTGTGAATATTGTTCGCTTAATGGACTTTACTTAAATGTAAACAAATGTCACACTATTACCTTTACAAGGAAAAAAAAAGTGATCAAATACGATTACAAACTTTATGACAGGACATTGGACAGGGTGACCGAGGTGAGAGATCTTGGGGTTCAGCTGGATTGTGGCTTGTACTTTGAATCGCACTTTAGCTTGATTACTTCAAAGGCATATAAATTACTTGGTTTTATTTTGCGTCAAAGTACCGACTTTAAAAGTGTGAGCACTGTTATATTGCTTTATAATTCTTACGTAAGATCCCAATTGGAATATGCGTCCTCTGTATGGAATCCAATGTACATCAAATATGTAGACATGGTTGAAAGAATTCAGAATAAATTCATTAAACGATTAAAGTATAGGTTCAAAAGCTTTAACACCGATAATATTGAGTCTTTAGTTGTTCGCAGAGAGCATAAAGATCAAATTCTTCTGCATAAAGTTATCAATTATCTGGTTGATTCTCCATTTTTGTTAAATAGATTGGCCTTGAGGTGCGCTAGACCTGGCGCTCGGCATAAACTCACATTTTCAGTTCCATTTTGTAAATCAAACTACAGAACCAATAGTTTTCTCATACGAGACATATTCCATGAAAAAATAGCAAGTTTTCGTCGCCTTTTAAAATTAAAATCCAAATCTTCTTAATATTGTTTATATTTGTTTCTAAATTGATATACCTCTTCGTTTTTCTTTTTTGTTTAATTGTTAGAAGGTACTTGATTTTATTTTCCTGTCTCTTTGAACAGTGTTTATATTTATTGCTTGTTTCGGAGCATTTCTCTCTATTAACAGATTTTATGTTACACCCAGTAGTGAAAACTTATTAGGCTAGTGTATTATTTAAGTTCTCTTTGTAATAATGTTTTATATCATACTGTATGTTTTCCTAATAAAGAAAAAAAAAAATATATGGTGCAATCACACTTCACCATCTTTTCATGGTTTATCTTTGACCTGGCGAAGATTTCCTCATATATACATACTTATAATCACGACTATTATCCCCGAAGGGTTAGTCAGAGACTAGGCAATAAATACCGCAAAAGCAGTCCTCTGCCATAGTTCACTTTTTACTTGACAAGTGGCGTGACAAGTGGTGAGCCCATCGCCGCTCTATGCCGTTAGATGTATGTGCAGTCTTAAGTCCGTTAATCGCCTTTTACGACACCCAAGGGAAGAGAGGGAGTGGTAGTATTCTTTCACCGCTACGCAACACGTTTTATATACTTTTAGGTCCTAATAAGAAGGAAGTAGAAACTGTTTGAGCATAATTTGTATTTTGATCTAATATGTGTACTCTCTGATGTCCTCAGTCCTGGACTCCGTGTCGTCTGTTTCCTTCCGCAGGATAACATTGCTGTCACTCTTGTCAACCCGCGAGCTCTCAGCTTCGTTGTTCAGAAACCGGAAGTTGGTAGGATTTTCTAATTTTGTGAGCTCACTCCTTACGAGCTCACTACTTACAATGAGAGTACTATGTACGAATGCAGAACTGAAAATAATTAAAGAAAATAATTAAGTGAAAGCCAATATAATGTCAGCTAAAGGGTAGTCTTACTAAAAGTTTGCATAATGTTTGAAATGCTTATTGGGCTGTCTAAAAACTACAACCATGTAGGTACCCGCAACAAATTTATTAAGATGAGTAAAAAATTCACTTACTAAGTGACATGCTCATAATTAAAATATTCTCTAACAAGAACATCCAATAAAAGAGGCTACTAAAATTCGAGCCGAAGGATTTCAGCTGATCTACGACGATTGCGATGAAGCTAAGGATGTAAATGCACGTCATCACCAAGTTGTAGTAGTAATATATTTTTAGCCCTTTTCGATTTTTCTAAAACAAATGTAGCCATAGCTTAGCTTCAAATTATAATTGGGTTTATTGGTGACGAGGAATTTGTGGTTCTTTATGCAAAAGTGTAATAATCTCCAGAGACACCGCTGGAGATTTTGGAGACTGACATCACGAAAGTGCCTCCACAAAGTTTTATACTCTGGATTTCGAGTTGAATGAAAAAGAGTTGCTTTTACATCAAACTAAATAAAACACAACATTCGCACAAACTTACACTTACACGCACTAACGCCCCTCACACATAGTATAAAAATACACAATTATACACGTAATGAAAGAGCGGAGTTATCTTGTACAGGCAATATTTGCTTAAAAGGGGACTCCTGCCTCTAATATTTGTAAAAAAAATCCTTTTAATGAAATAAACTATTCTTATTCTTATGCATAATGACGAGAGAAGAAAACACGAAAGGTACCTACTTCTAAAATCTTAGTCCTTTTATTGGGTTGACCATGTTGTGGGAATAATGATGATAACCTGTTACGTCGTAAGTTACAAGTAACTTACGACAGCCTATTATCCCCACAACATGGTCAACAACCAAGAAAGAGTAGGTACACTTTGAAGGGCGGAAAGAAGCAACGCCATCAGCTAATGTTGGACTTAATGTTTTATAATATCAGTCGATGATAACAGAGCAAAAAAGTAGAAGTCAACCAAACTTTATTCATAGTCAGTGTTAAGTAGGATTTAAACCCGTGACCACATGAGTAAGAAAAGGAACAGAGACAAAGCTTTTAGGGAGCAAACGAAATTCTTACCTAATTTAGTAGGGTTAGCAAACGAGAATAAAATAAATTAAACTTTTATGAGCTTTTTATTAAGTATGTAGACAAGATAAGGTAGGTATTAAGTTTATTTACAAATTGCTTAGTCTAGATATTTTTTTTATAATTTTTATTTTCATACCTAAGTACGTACCTACAAAAGATAAAGGTTTGTGCGACCTACTTAAACATATCTAATTTTAAATAAGTAGGTATAATCTGGTTTTTATTTACTTATCTAGTAGACTCCTTGGGATAATAAAATTGAAAATGAAATATCTTTTTTTTTTCTAGTAAGCAATATTCATACAAACGGTACAGTAAACAACCATTTTACAAGTCCAGAACTAATTATTACACTTTTATAACTATTTACAGTCTAGGTATTCCATTTAAAACAATTTCGTAAGAATTATACAGGAGCACAAAACAAATAACGTGCTTTGTGCAGACTGCAGGCCCTCCGTTTGTCCACTGGTCGTGGTCGAGCGAGCAAGCGGAACGGCAACCGGTTTTATCCAGTACAGTGTCACAGTATAAATATGAGCTAAAGCAGTAAGGAAGCTACGTACAAACGCTCGAATCGACGCACGCCCACAGACGCACGTCTTTACAGGGCCCCTAAGCGGACGTCGCAGTGCTCTCAGTAGCGCGTGTGGCGTCGAACCGAGTGTTCACTGATGCATATTGCGGGCGCTGTGCGCGCGATTTTTAAAAATGCCGCGATTGTATTGCGTAGTATACGGCTGCTTCAAAACCGGAGCTTTCGTTTTTTAAACTTCCTGCTGATGTTGAAAGGTAAGAATGATTTATTATTACTAAATAAAAAGCTTTTTCTTTTAAATAAATCGTTTGGTTGTTTAGGTGATATTTGGAGTACTTACTTAAGTATATTTTTTGAGCGCGTGTTATTTAGTGGTGAAAAATAATAAGAATTGATACTACGAAACTTCATCGTTAATAAACTTTGCTTTGAAAATCGATATCTGAGGATCTGTGTGGTTTCTGACATTGAACCGTTATTAGAATGAGGAAAGTAGCTGCCATATATAACTTATTAGTTATTCAACCGATTGCTTTGAAAATCGATATCTAGGGATCTGTGTGGTTTCTGACAACGACTCCGTTATTAGTATGAGACAAAATAGCCTCCATCTTGAACTTTTTAGTTATTCTACCGATTGCTTTAAAATCAGAGAACACATTAATTGTAAAGTAGCTGTATTAATTTATAAACAAGTAGACAAAATCAGTTTTATAGTGCCGTGTCCATGTTTTCCGATAATTTATTTAAAAAAGCTATTCATTAGAATGAGAATTTTTTACACTATAAAATTTTATAATAAAGCTTTTCGAACGTGTCGTAGCAGGCAAAAGTATTTTTCAGTGAGTAATTTATAATAACTAACGAAAAATAAAGACTTCTTAAAATGTTAAAGATTTTTTAATTACACAATTTTGTTTGTAAACTAGTCAATTCATTCGATTATTTGATAATTATAGAACCCAAACAAACGTTTTGATAAATAATAGAAAAATTGCCTTTTAATTTTATAAAAATTAAATGTGTCATTCCTTAAGCTTTGCTAGTTATTTCAAAAAAAGCGCTAACTAGCCGAGATACATCGCTAACTAAACAAAAACTTTATCAATTTTACAAAAATAAGAAGACAACCCTAACGCTCAATTGGCGCGTAGGTATATAAAACAAGAAACAGGCCCAGCCGTGCGATTCTCTAAGCTAAAGCCTTGATAAATGCGGCTGCCGCAGCGCTGAGAAATGACTCTGTCTCTTTCATATTCATAGAATTGGAAAGAGACAGCAGATCACAGCCATGCGCGCAGCGTCTATGTGTCGCTTAGAGAATCGCATAGCAGCTTCCGTACTGCTCTAGCTCATATTTATACTGTGACAGTGTGGCGGCGCGTACGCGACGCAGCGGCTATGCTTGTAGTCACAGTCACAGATATCTTTAATCTGTGCTTGTAATAATTTACCTACGACGGCGCGGTTGTATGAAGGTTTATCTCTGTTCCGTGGCTGAATCCGACTCGCATTTGTTTTAAACTAACGCAATCCGTGTTGACTGTGAGTCAGTGTATGTGTGGATGTATGTTTTGTGGGTCTGCCCCCCAAGGGGCTGTTTGTAGTGCCGCGTGCGCGTAGTCGCCGTGTGATGGCGCGTAACGGCTGCTAGGCAGTAGTTATAGGCCAACACACGGCGACGGGGTGGCCCTCGCGTGGTCAATTCCCCCGTGGATCAGGTCCCGTGACCGCCACCCCAAGCCCTACGCTTTCGGAGTTTGGACCCCCGGTGATTAGTGGGTAGGCCCCTCCCTCTCGCCCGACGTAACGTCGTAGAAAGAGGGACGGGAGAGTCCCACATATCCAGTCTCCCTTCTGGAGGCTGGAATCCATAAGCAGGGATTACACCGGGTAAAAAAAAAAAAAAAAAAAGGTAGTTCCTAAGTTACTACTACTTATCAACGAAATTGTTGAAGTTGCAGTTGAAACGGTGATTGAAAATGAACTAGGGGGATTATGTTACACAAATAGATAACTAAAGGTAACTTAAATAGAATACTTCTGTTTTTTCATGGTTTCTAGTTGGATCAACCAAATAAGTAAATTTAACTAACAGCAGTTTGTCTACTGTCTTTAATCATCATTTCAGCCCGCAAAGTCAGTCTTTTTTACATGCTTTTATTTTGCTTGCAATGTATGTATGTATGTCTTGTTCAGGTGGAATTTTGCAACTCAATTTTGACCCATTTCCCGGTTACCGATTAAGCCGAAATTTTGCAGACATGTGTAAATCGCGTGACAATGCAATATTATGATGATATGGTGCTGATCTGATGATTGAGCTGGAAGGTGGCCATAGGAACTACGCAATAAAACAACACATCCTCATCGAGTTTGGGCTCGTTTGAATTGTCTTGACGAATAGTTTGTCTTTCAATGGTAACCAGGGTCTGATGATGGAGCTGGAAGGTGGTCATAGGAACTCTGTAATGAAACGACGCAACCCCATCGAGTTTCGGCTCGTTTCATTCGTCTTGACGAGTACTTTGTTTATAGATGGTTACCAGGGTATGATTTGATGATGGAGCTGGAAGGTGGTCCTAGGAACTCAGTAAAGAAACGACGCAACCCCATCGAGTCTCGGCTCGTTTGATTCGTCTTGACGTGTACTTTGGTGCTAGATGGGAACCAGGGTCTGATGATGGAGCTGAAAGATGGCCATAGGAACTCAGTAATTAAATGACATAACTCCATCGAGTATGGGCTCGTTTAATTCGTCTTGACGAGTACTTTGTTGCTAGATGGTAACCAGGGTCTGATGATGGAGCTGGAAGATGGCCATATGAACTCAGTAATTAAACGACATAAACCCCATCGAGTGTGAGCTCGTTTAATTCGTCTATACGAGTTCTTTGGTGCTAGATGGTAACCAGGGTCTGATGATGGAGCTGGAAGGTTGCCATAGGAACTCAGCAATTAAGCGACACAACCGCGTCGAGTTTGATTTGTCTTAATGGGTAGACTGTTTTTGATGGGTGGTGAGTGGTGGTGGTTTGGTGGATGTGAATAAATTTTGTATAATAAATATTATGTATTCAGTGAGATGAACAGATAAAAAATGTGTCCAGGGATACATAACTAAAAAGTAAAAAATAAATTAAAATTAAGAACTTTTTTAAAAAACAAGCTTATATTTAAATGCGATAAAAATAAAAAAATAAACATTTACTTTAAAACTTTTAAGTACTATCAACTTATAACGTCATTACACAATTTATATGATATCAAAGGTTGTCGGGGGTTTACTATAAAATAAACTAGCTACTTAATTAAAAAACTTGATGTGATTGATTTCAACTATTAAAATACAAGTACCTACTTACTTAAATCTCGCGACAACCTTTTATATCATATAAATTGTATTAATACTCATGTAATTAAGTAATAAGTTGATAGTAAAAGTTTTAAATTACATGTTTATTTTTTTCTTTTTAACACATTTAATTAAAAGCTTGTTTTTTAAAAAAAAATTAACTTAAATTTTTTGACAATGTATTAACTAACTTATTATATAAGTAATTTAATATACGTATGATTCACGCTTACCATATGCCCGGAAATAATAAAGAAAATGCTAAACAAAATGTCCGTATACAGACAGATGTCCACTGCAACCGGTCTAAGCAAGTAAGCTGAGAAGCCGTGGTCATCTCTATAGCTGAATATTGCGATTGTTTCAACAAGGCGAAAATAAGACAATGCAAAAATAAGACAATCTGAAAAACACGAAATGTCATTATCATAATCAGCCTGTAAACGTTTCACATAGGGAGATAGGGTTATTATTATCAAGCTAGCCCTTAGAGCACACTTAATGCTCTAAGAGCTAGCCCAATACGTGTTGGTGGGTAATAACACAAAACAGAAAGGCACAGAAGGCAATCTATATACAAAGCGCGCTCGAGCAACGCACGCATAGACACCGCTCATGCCCCCTCTTCACGTCGGCAGATGCATCCGCAGACGTCATCTGAGGATGCGTCGGCCGACGTGTAGGGGGGTGATTTGCGCGTCTGTGGTAGGTATTTAACGTGTGCTGCGTCTGCAGACGTTAAATACTGCAATTTGTAGCGTGGTGACGTCTGCGGATGCGTCTGCCGACGTTATGAGGGGGCATCACGGATAGTGTCCGTCGGACACGATATCTTGGACCGGCTGGGACCACTGCGAGCGCGAGTCGCGAGTGCCATCCGCTTATAACACGCGTCTGTGAACTTTTATGTGCAAAATGGAGCAACAAATAAAAAGTTATTATAGCTGTTCAGTGGACGGTTGTTGAAATTCAACATTAAACAGTTAATTGCGCGACCGCCGAGCGTAGGTATGAAAAGTGAAGATATTTACATACATGTGATTGCCTTCTCTACCATTCTGTTTTGTGGTAATAACGACTGCCATATGACTACAGCAACCGGGACCAATGGCTTTTAATGCCTTCCGAAGTACTGGTTGTCATCATCAGCCTATTAACGTCCCACTGCTGACTGCTGACTTCTTATCTTATCTTATCTTATTGGGGCCTGCAGAGGTCTCCCCCTCGCAGCGGCACGTCGACCCATCGGGATCTTTTGTGCAACCCCGTCCTATCACTCTGTCTCCTCAGAGAAAATGACTGCCATAAGTTTGGCAATGTCTTTGAGGGCGAAGAGCCTAAAATCCTCTGGTTTCGTGTAGGCGAATCCCAAGAGACTCATTCTTTTCCTAGCAAGGGAGTCACAGTCACACAGTAGGTGTTGCATGGACTCCGTTTTCTCCCCACATGCCCTGCACAAGCTGTCTGTTGCTAGTTGCATTCTATGGAGCATTTGTTTTGTGGCATAGTGCCCCGTCAGGGCTCCGATGATTGTTCGTGCCTGCCTTCTGCTACCTCCGCATATGATTTTACTCCGTCCTAGGGCGTCTCCACCTATGAAGGATTTTGAGTGTTTCATGCCGGGTAGCTTTTCCCATTCGGTTTTATGCCTGTTTTGGATTTGGTCCTTAAAGGCCTTGTTGATGGTGCTCGGTGCCAGTGCAACAAACGGCTCAGGACCAATGAGTGGGGTCTCTGAGCCCTCCCTGGCAAGTGCGTCAGCCATTTCATTGCCATGGATTCCCATGTGGCCTGGTACCCAGATCAATCTCACCCTGTTGTGACCACCTAGCTTGTTTAAAGCTTTTGTGGTTTCAAGTACAACGTTGGAGTCGATACGGGGCGATATAAGTGACTTGAGTGCTGCTTGGCTGTCACTCAGGATGAATATGTTTCGCTTTCTAGGGGCGAGTTCTAAATTCTTTTTTGCGCATAGGAGAATTGCAAAAATTTCGGCCTGGTATACAGTTGCAAATTTTCCCATGATTTGACTATGTTCAAAGTCATTGCTAAAGATACTTGCTCCAGTACCCGACTCCATTTTGGATCCATCGGTGTACCAGATTAGGCTGTTCTTTACTGGAGACGGTGGTCCTTGTCTCCATTCATCCCTAGTTGGGACATATATACTGAATTTCTTTTCGAACATGTACTGGGGGGATATTTTGTCACACCCCATTTCCATGATCCTATCAAGGGAATCATTAGGTTCCCATTTTGTATGTCTGGTCAGTGGCTTAGATGCGTCCCACAGCAGGCCACCTTAAGTCTATGTAGCGCTTTCTTTGCCTCTGTTGCTATGACACTGTGCAGGGGTGGAAGGTCCGTAAGGAACTCCAGAGCTGCCGTCGGTGTGGTTCTGAATGCCCCAGTAATCGCCATGCATGCTGTCCTCTGAAGTTTGCTTAAAGCATTCTTACAGATTTTCAGCCTGGTCCTGGGCCACCAGACGATGCTGCCATATGTAAGGATCGACCGCACCATCATCATGTAGATCCACCTTATGATTTTGGGGTTAAGCCCCCACGTTTTGCCATAGGTGGACCGACACATACCAAATACCCTATAGGCCTTGGTAACGGTCGTGTCCATGTGCTGTTTCCAGGTAAGTTCCTTATCCAGTGTTATGCCTAGATATTTCACTTCTCTGGACCAGGGAAGCTGGGTGCCGTAAAGTTTTAGGCTTCCCAATTTCGTGAGGTTTTTCATCCTCGTGAAAGAGATAGCGGTTGTTTTCCCAGGGTTTACGGATAAATGATTGGTATTACACCAATCCTCCAGCAAACATAGAGCACGTTGCATTAGCTAAGATACCGTGGAGGGAAACTTTCCACTGACTGTGATGACCAGGTCATCCGCATAACCAACCGTATATAGTGGTCCTTGGTTCAGTTTTGCTATGATTGAATCAACTACAAGGCTCCATAACAGAGGAGAAAGGACCCCCCCTTGCGGGCACCCTCTAGTTGTTTGAGCGAGTAAACTGTCCCCAAGCAGTTCTGAGTAGATTATTCTACCCTTTAACATGCATTCAATCCATTTGCAGATCGGTTGTGGCACGCCATGATCTCTGGCTGCCACATTGATGGAGTCAAAGGTTGTGCGATCAAATGCACCTTCAATGTCTACGAATGTGACGCAGATCTCTTTGTTCTCCAGGGCTGATTCCGCTCGGCTCACCACATGGTGAAGAGCGGTTTCTGTTGACTTCCCTGGCTGGTAAGCGCATTGAAGTCCGTGAAGTGGGAATTTTTTTAACGGTCCCGCTCTGATAAATATGTCTACCATCTTTTCCAGGGTCTTAAGAAGAAAAGATTGGAGACTTATTGGCCTAAAAGCTTTGGGTTCTTCATAATCTGGTTTACCCGGTTTTGGTATGTATATTACTTTAACACGTCTCCATGTTCTGGGTATATAACCAAATGCAATGCAGGCTTTATACAATCTGCAGAGATGGGGGCCCAGAATGGAAGCGCCCTGTTGTAGTAGGATGGGGTAAATATTGTCAGGTCCTGGTGCTTTATATGGTTGAAAGCTACCCAGTGCCCATTTAACCTTAGATTCATCCACCACCTTTTTAGCTATTATCCAATCATACTTGGAAGTATGTTTACTTGCTGCTCCTTCCAGCTGATTGGATCATGTTCGTCTTGAATGATGCTTGATCCAGGGAAGTGGGTATCAAACATGACCTTCAGTGTATTCTCACCATTTCCTGTTCGAGTTCCATTTGCCCTCATTACTGTAGACAGTGGAATCGCCTTTGTTGTAGAGATTGCCTTGGTTAGTCTCATTGCTTCAGGAACAGATTGTATCTGTTCACAATGTTTCCTCCAAGCCGATCTTTTTGCTTTACGAACCGCAACTGTTGTAGCGCGTTAAAGCCTTATTGTAATCGCTAAAGTCGTTCTTCGCCTTCGCTTCATTGAACGCCTGTCGTGTCTCTCTTCTAATCTGAGCCACCTCTGGAGTCCACCACGGCTGTCTCCCCGCCACTGATTTTGTTTCTGGGCAGTTGTTCTGCCAGGTCGTTATCAGTGCTTCTGTGAGTCTGTCAGCTTCAAACCCTATGTCCACAACTGAGTTAAGTTTACAGCATGGACCATCTAGTTCCCGCCTGAGATCCCTTCTGAAGCAATCCCAGTTGGTGTTCCTTGGGTTCTTCCTTCGTACAGTTCCTATGGTCTTACCTAGTCTGTACCTAAAGCATATGTAGTTGTGATCGGAGAGGGATACTTCGTCCGATACATGCCAGTTTGTGATGTTACTTACCGCTCTGTTACTAGCAATAGTTATATCAATCACCTGCGCCCTCCGGGCATTGAAAAAGGTAGCCTTATTTCCTTTGTTAAGTATTTGCATGGGTGAACTTACCTGATACTCCAGCAGTCTCTCCCCTCTCTCATTGGTGTCTGAGCTGCCCCAGATCACATGATGCGCGTTGGCATCGCAGCCGATGATGATATCTTGGTTTTCTCGGCCAGCGCAGGTTACCAGTTCCCGTATCTCCTTTGACACTGGATCCGCCTTCTCGAAAGGGAGGTAAGCTGACGATAAAATTACCGTCCGCCTAGCACCCCCTTCCCCCGTAAGGACCTTAACAGCTGTCAGATCCCTGCAACAGAACTTCATTAGAGGCATTGCGTGTAGGTCGTTTCTGACATAAACGCAAGTCCTCATGTCATTAGTAGAACAATTGTAGTATATTATACCAGGGGTTCCACCTAAACCTTTAATCTGGCCCCTGTAAAGGTAAGGTTCCTGGATTAAGGCAATGTCGAATTGATTCCTTTTTAGCTTGCGTGCCAGAAGGGCAGTTGCAGCCTTACAATGATGAAGGTTGATCTGAACGCACCTTACCTCTGTTAAAGTCATCGCCCGTCTTCCGTGAGTTCGCCGTCCGAAGCCGTGTGCACGGCCAACGGAGACGACCCCCCCAGAAGCAGCTCGTCCAGGGCGAGCTCCCCCATGACATCTTCGGATCTTGGCGAGGAGATCCCACCACACTCCATTGGTGTGGTCTCCTCTCCAACATCCTCGGCTACCGTGATAGGTGCGCCAAGTTCCGGCTGCCCCACCGCCACTGGAGCGCTTTGGGAGCACTCACCCAGAGTCACCCCCGCCACGCTCACACCACCGCTACCGCCTTGGGCATCGACAAGCTCGTCCGTAGGCCTCTCCTCCAGAAGCTTAAAGACGCTCTTGTCGATGCCTGTATTAAGGCAGTAGCCCTCCGCTTTGATGAATGCTGCAGAGGCACCATCCATCAACACGATCCTACGAACTGTTAGACCCTCGACCTTAGTGTCGACGATCTTCCAGCTCGAAGTCCGCAAGCCAGGATGGTACCTCTGCAACATCCTCAAAACTCTGCCTACCTCAAGGCGGCTGATGTTTCTGGATTTCCAAGCCATTTTAACTGGCTTCGGAAGGTCCTTCGCATCAACCACCCTGACCATGACGCCCTCCACGACAAGGCCGTCCTGCGCTCGGAGCCAGTTCGCCGAGTTACTCCCCTCACACGTGAAGAGTATAGCCCCCGACGAGATGCCTCCGATGTTTACCACTGGCAGAGGGTCAGGCGCAGCCTCCAGCAGGTCCCAAATGGTTCCTTGGATCGCCACGTAGTGACCCTCTCCCAGCGTAGTCGCAGGGTAATCATCAGCAATGATGGCCATCATATAGGCACTTACTGCCCCCGCGTAAGACCCGTGAGTCTTAACGCGTTTGGCATCAAGCGCCTCCTGACTCTCATTGCTGACCTCCCTCAGCCTTTTCGAGCGCTCCACCGCGTCAGCCGTCATCTCCCCCTCGGCTCACTGCCTAAGCAGCTTGGCCTGACGCTTGCGGTTGCCCGACCTATGCCACGGCTTCTTGCCCGAGCCCCCCCTGTATCAGACCTGGGAGCGTCAGGTCGGATCCCAAGAGGACCCAGTACCTTCTGCGTCGATGGTCCGGCGGTGTCTACAGGACGGATCCCATCAGGACCCAATTCCCGTTGCCCCACCATTCCAAGGCCCTCCCACATGGGATTGCTTGGCAGGTGCTGACGCCCTCCCCTTACCAAGCAGCAGACTTCCGACCGCTTGGTTCCCGCTCATGGTTCCCAGCGGGTTGGGGCCCCTAAGGTTCCCACTCCTCTGGGCCCCCGCGCGGATCCCGTCTGCGGCGGATGCCGTGCCGGTGCACCGGAAACCCTGAAGCCCCCACGGTTCCTACAACGTCCAGCTGGTGGGGTTGGTCCCCGAAGGTGTCCATCCCCATTGTGTCTCGCGGTAGGGCCCGCCTTAAACCCGCCTACTCCCGAAGGAGTGTTGCGCGCATGGGTCCCTTGCGGGACGGAAAGGTTGCTGCCTAAGGCAGCCTCAAAAATGGGCAAATTTTTTGCCCCCCCCCAGATACAAGGGGCAGCCTGAGCCCGAAGGCCCAGGGAGGGGTTCTCCGGCCTTGCCGGTACCCTCCTGGGGTAAATTCGTTTCTGAAAATGTGCCATTTTTGAGTAGAAACGAAGAGTGACAATGTTGGGGTCGAGGTTGTCATCCCTCCAAGGATGGGATGGGATAGGATTAGGAAAAGGGGAAGGAAAGTGGTAAGGAGGGGAGTTGCTATGGATAGGATCATGGGATTGAGGATAAGGGAATGGCCCGCTGTGCGGGATATCACTGGCGGGTTAGCCCCACACACTCGGCTACTGCACGTCGCAAGGTAGATGGTAGGTGTGCGATGCTTGCTTAGTGACGGCAGCATTTCCAGGGTTGACGACGAGGACGTGTGTGTATAGGACTTGACGGCAGACGCAGCTTGCTCAACATCGCACACTTGAGCACACATCAAACCGCCCTACGACCCCAAAACTGCTGCTGACTTGGTGTTCAAAGGCAAAATAGCAAGAGTGACTTTACCGTGGCACCTCAATAAGTTCTGGTACAACAAGGTCACATCACGGTCAATCCTTTCGACGGACTTTCATCTCATCCGTTTTTGGGACTCATTTATATTTGAAAGTACTATCCAACTACACTATACAGTAGATACAATTTATTAATAACGTCTTTAATTAGTCAATCCTCCACGGCGATAGAACCAATAAATACCTACTTTTTTATTGTGTGATAGGCTTGCATTTGGCCACTATCTCACCTGATGGTAAGTGATGATGTGACCTACGGTGGAACATGCTTGCCTAGAAGTAACCTGTTCACTCGTGATTTGAAGACCCCAATATTGTACCTTATAGAAAAACCGACTCTGGCAGGGAGTTGGATTCTTAGTCTTACTTCTAAAAATAAGAATGCTGTTCGTACCGGTTGTTGTCGAAAACGGAAAAATTAATTGTCGTGGCTGCGAACTAGATTTGGGACACGGATGTTCACGGTAGTCGCGGACGGGGCACTAATCATATTTGACAATAAAAATAAATACGTACCAATTTGATATACGCCCAAGCCAACAGGCCGTGCCGCAGCGGGATACAAAAGCAACACCGCCTAAACTCGGGGACTTCGAAACGGGAACGCCACGTTTTTGTTAATTAAGGACACTCTTTCCTTTGTAGCAATCGGCAAACAACTGTGTGTATGTGCCAAACATCAGCGCGTCGGCTTCCCGGAGATAAAGCATTTATGTTCAATTGCGTGGCCTACACACTCCCACTTTTGAAACAACATCAACATTGAATCTTTTTTAAAGATTTTGAAAGAAAACTGTGGCGGCCAGAGTCGCCACATAATTTATTATCATCACGTATCGGTTAAAGAGTTTGTAAGCACATTCCTAAACGCGTGCAGATCCGATAAAGATATGTCACGGCATCCTCCCTCCAACATCTACGTAGTATTACTGTATAAATAGTCTTGTAAGGTTTAGATAATAAGTTAGTCACAATGTAGTCACTGTAAATATACAACATCACTCTAAGGACGCAGTCGTTATTTACCATCGCCATGGAACCTACCATCATCACAACATCGCATTCTACGCCCGACGGAACACTGGTGACCCCGCTCAAGCAACAAGCAACCTTCCAACGGAGTACCCCGAAAAGAACACGTGAGTCATTTGGAATATTTACATCAACCATGGCAGCAACATTCTATTCAGCGATAAACACAACAAGATTTTCACTACACCGAGCCACATCAAGCTGCGACTGCGTCATTTAACATCATTCTATGGCTCCCACAACTTTGGCTTCCCTTCCGGCACATCGTATCAAGAACGTTTCATCGACCAAGGCAAAAGAAATAAGGTACCAAGAAAAACAATGCGATATAAAATATACTAACGATTTCATAACTGCACACATTATGTTATAAATTGTGCGGCGCAGCGAACGCCCAAGAATTTCCGACGCAGCATTTTTCGCCGTTTGCTCTACGCTTGCGCAAGTTCAAGTTCACTGCAGAAAGAACACAATATGTCACTTATTCATCACGATAATGAAAAATGAAACAAAGGAAAATAAGCATATATGTATACAACGAGTATTCACCCGTTTAACCGCCTCACTTTTACCGACTGACAAAGTGGTTTGAGGTATGTTATTTATAATTACGGGAAGAGATATTTAGAAGCATTATTTTACCAGTCGATGGTTTTATGAGATATTATTACACTTCATAAGACACTTAACTGCTACTAGCTACCTCCAGTGCGAATTGATTTCTCCGGTTATCTGACAAAGAGCCAAGGAATACGCCAGTCTGAGGATAATTATGAAGCTTTAATGAAGTTGTACTCAAAATGAAGATATTCAACAAGTTTAAAATGCTTTGATTGTGCAATAAGAATACAGTAGAATAAATAAGCACAAAAATGAACCATGTTTGGGTAACTATTGTAATAATAAGATTTTAGTCAATTTTAATTATTTTTTTTGTTATTTACGTATTTCCTTATAATACATTGAATGCAACATGTCTTATCTCTATGTACTTAATGCTTAATCTTAGTCAAATCTAATTTTTATGTTTTGTTATTATGTATTTTATTAAGTCTATTAGTTCAATTTATTATTAACATGTAATGCGTAATTTAAAGTTCACTGTAAGAATATGCATAATTTAAAGTTGTACTTGTTTATGCCACTTAATTTGTGTGTATAATATAGTCTTGGTATAACGTGATAAAAAAAATATTTTAGTAACAATATTAAGATGTTGAGAGGAATTTTAGACATTTTAAAGAAAAATCAAGTTTCTTATAAAAATTATTCGTGTAGTAGGTCTTTTTTAAAAGATATACCTATAATAAGTATTTTGTTCAAATACAAGGAAACAGCTCTCTTAGCAGCATTCAGCCTGCCAGCCTGCCTCAAGGTTCCATCGCAGCAACGTAACGCTTCCTGGATCCTCGGCATCACTCGACGGTCAAAATAAGTACCGTCGCACTCCACACGTCTCGACTCACAGCAGACATGGTAGCACACGCTCGTCTCGAGTCATGTAGACCGGAGAACGCTCGTTTTGTCAATGAAGACTTGAGCACGCTCATCACGACTTAACGTGGATTAGAGCACCACTGGCATCTCCAAGCTGAAGACCTGATGTTTTTTTTTCATTCCCTTTTTCAAGAGGGGGAGTACTGTGGCGGCCAGAGTCGCCACATAATTTATTATCATCACGTATCGGTTAAAGAGTTTGTAAGCACATTCCTAAACGCGTGCAGATCCGATAAAGATATGTCACGGCATCCTCCCTCCAACATCTACGTAGTATTACTGTATAAATAGTCTTGTAAGGTTTAGATAATAAGTTAGTCACAATGTAGTCACTGTAAATATACAACATCACTCTAAGAGACGCAGTCGTTATTAACCATCGCCATGGAACTCCATCATCGCAACCTCTCACACTACGCCGACGGAACAAAAACTATGTTTACTTACCTGTTATTCTAAACTGATGTGTCGCATCTCGCGCTCGTGATGACGGGCCCTAAAAATAATTATAAAAGTCATAGTACCATCTCTTCAAAGTGTTTCGTTTAACTAAAAACTAAAACATAACTTTCTGGCAAACCGTTTACGAGTGAGACGTGGAGCCGAGACGTGGACAGTGCGACTAGTCCACAAGTTCAAAGTCGCTTAGTGGACTATGTACGGAGAGAGCTACTATGCTCAGGGTTTTTTTTGTTGGATCGAATACCAAATGAGGAGATTCGACAGAAAATCTAGACTAAGTTTTTATGTTAGTTAATTATTTGTAAACCTGTGGATAACTGATCTGTCCAAGTTTATATGGGCTAAAATGTTTTTTTATCGCTCTGTATTGTTACCGTCTGGATGATTGTTATTCCTAATTCTAAAAATAAAAAATAGCTCATGCCATAAGCAAGCAAAAGTGGCAATGGACTGGTCACTATTGGTTACATCTGTCGTAGAAGCGATAACTAGAACTAGAGTGGAGAGCGCAAATCGGCAAACGCAGTATGGGACGCTCTCTAGTCTGCTAACCAGCTACCCTATCGGCTAAAAAATACGGATATGGACATGGGCTTCATTTGACATTTGAAGCCCATATTTTGTCCTTATATGGGCATATAGTGGGCTTCAAATGTCAAATGAAGCCCATGTCCATATCTATATTTTTTAGCAGATATACCCGCAGATGGAGCGACGCTCTGCGCAGGGGCTGGCAGTAGCTGGATACAGAGAGATGAAGACCGGGCTCTGTGGCGCGCCTTGGGTGAACCCTGGTGCAGTGGACTGTTACATGCTGATAATGATTACGCGTGAAGTAATCTTGCGATCTTGCCCGCTAAGCAACTTTCGCAATGCCAGGTCGCTAGACGGATGACCAAATTAAAAACATCTCGAGCTCTTCCATGCCTCGGAAGGCACGTTAAGCCGTTGGTCTCGGTTGTTGTCATGGCTCGTGGTTGGGTAGGTGGGTGGGTTATGGCAAAATATCTCCACTTGCTGTTGTCCACGTGGGAGGCCTGTGCCCAGCAGTGGGACGTTTATAGGCTGATGATGACGATGATGATATTTTAGCTATTGAATCAGAAAATAAACGTTGTATAGTACAACATTATGGTGTAGTAAATGACATAAGGTATATAACAGTTACGCAAAACATTGTAGGTACTTACCTACTATTCGCCCTAAACACGTCAACTGGTTTCAGTGTTTCAAAAGCAACAACACAAACAGTGACGCGACAATACGCTACCTACATCCCTTATTTTTTATACAAAAAATTATGATCTATTTTATGTTAGGGGCTTTACGTCCTCGACTCATTTGCCAGCCGGGCTAAGTGACTAGTTTTTAATATCCAAAATACTTGAAAGAAAGATCATGAAATGAAAAGTAATGAGTTAACCAGTTTTTCAATATTTCGGATAGGTACCCAAATACAACAACGGTTTTAAAATTTGATACACCTACTCGTATTCTGAAAGAACCTTTTAATAAATCAGACAAAAATAGAGACGAAACAGTTTATACTGATGAATCTATGGGTTTCTTTAATAATTTAGGGTCCGTGGTTACGAACTTGTAGTTCAAAACGTAAAAATGAAACGAAAATGTCACTTCAAAATTCCTGAAAGCAAATTCAGCGTTGATAACGACAAAAATGGGAATGTAAGGCCACACTAATTACTACAAATTAAAAATAATTTATTTTGAGGAAACATACGTACTAGTTTAGGTCACATACACACAGTAGTTTGCTGATTGCCACAAAGGTAACTGGCATTGCATATAAAACTCGTACATAAATTAATTTTGTAAATAAATAAAATACAAAAATGTGGCGTGCCCGTATCGAAGTTCCCGAGTTTAAAAAGTGTTGCTTTTGTATACCGCTGCGGTATGGTCTACTGGTTTGGGCATATTTCAAATTGGTACGTAGATTTTTTCTCCTATTAGAGTGATGGTATCCTGCTCCTGCTATCACGAAGGAATATCTATCTCTGCCGCCAAGCAGCATTGCATAACATTGCTGCGCTTCGGTTTGAAGGGTACAAGATCCAGTGAAATTACGGGCATAGAGGCAAAAGCACTGAAGCTTCAAGGTGTAATGCGGGCGACTTGTCCTCGACCGACATCGATAGGCAACAGATTTTTTTTTAAATTCTTTATTGTATTTGACCGCGATCTCACCTGAGTAAGTGACGATGTGGCCTAGGGTGTAGCATACTTGCCTAGATAATGCCTGTTCACCCTTGCCTAGAAAATGTCCAGGTTGTAGGTACGTGTCAGGAAACAGATCCGCAGGGCGGGAATTCCACTCCTTAGCTGTCCGCATCAAAAAGGATGACGCAAAGCGCTTTGTGCGTATAAGGTGGTATGTTGACAATGGGTGAGATCTCAGTTCACGTCTCGTTCCCCTTTTTTCTCGTTTTTTTTATTTGAAAGTATCCAACCACACATAAATCTGTTAATAATTACTCAAAGAAACTAACCTTCATAAAATAAAAATGCTTAATACCCTATCGCAGTCCACTACTGGACATAGGCCTCTCCCAAGGCGCGCCACTGATCCCGGTCTGCGGCTCTGGACTGCGATAGACAGATAGTTCAAGGAACACTTCAAGAAACATTAATTTTAATTATTTTGTGTATATTGTGTGTGTTCCGTGGCCTCCATTCTAGCACCTTCAACCTCTATCGTCCGTCAGACCTGCGGCATATGTGGCCAGCCCACTTCCACTTCCTTTGGGCTATAATCTTAGCTATGTTAGTGAGTTATGTTCTACTGCGGATTTCTGTATTACAAATTTGATCGCGGAGGGAAATACCCAACATAGCTCTCTCCATAGCCCTTTGGGTGACTTGTAATTGGTGGATAAGCTGCTGCTATTGCTGCTATTGCCATATTTGTAAATTATACAATGTTATTAGTGTACGTGTCGTACCCACCCGCATTTGGCCAGCGTGGTGGGTTATAATTTAATCTCCCCATGTGCTGTTTGTCAAAAGCCTGTCCCCAGGTAGTAAAACGTTTTGGGCTGATTATGATAAAATTTCGTCTTTTTCAGGTTTTCCTGGTTAACGCCGATCTGTATCTCACTTCTGAATCTATCAGATTATTCCATGGTAAACGCGGTTTCAAAGATTACATCGTGCTTATACCCCTTGTTTTGGTTTTCGTTTTGTTTGCAGACATTTTGTTCACCATTTTATTTATTGTCTCCGCGCACAAGGTAAGCCTAAACCATACATTACTTATATTAAATTACTTAACAATTAATTAAAGCGGGTTATTCCCCTTGGCCCCCGATTTCGTTGTCACCCGTCTCCTTGGCCCCAGATTTCTAGTTTTCTTGATAACGTCGATTAAAAGTAAAAAATGCTTAAAAGTAATATCAGCAGGAAAAGCATTAAACGATTTCTGTAATACTTTGTAATTACTTAAACACAAGATTCCGGCAGATACCCAAAAACAATATTCACACCTTGAAGCACTTTTTTAGTACAAGTTGAAAATAATAGAAAAAATGAGCAAAAAAACTGTAATTAAATTTATAGAAATCGGGGGCCAAGGAGACGGGTGTCAACAAGATCGGGGGCCAAAGGGAATAACTCATTAAGCTGTGTGGTGGCCTCTCATTATTTAAAGAATACTATTACCAACCCATCTCTTCTCTGGGTGTCGTAAAAGGCGACTGACGGACAATGAATGCACATACATCCAACACCACCAACAATGCGGCGATGTGCTCACCATCTATCACGCTGAGCACATGTGTAGTTGTTGTTTGGTGAAACGTGGACTGTGATAATGGACTGCTTTTGCGGTCCTCATTACCTTCATCATTAGCTAAAGCGCTGGCGTTGTTTCCTTCCGCCCTTCAAAGAGTAGGTTAGAACAGCTTATTATTGACTTACTCGTAGTCATCCCGATGAGAAGACAGCCAAGGACATAGATGTATCTTCTTTCCTCTTTCGTTATTCAACTCAATCAGCCCGAGAATCTAATAATGTATGGCGGCACAGCTTGATGCCAGACTATTATATTAGGTTGGGGAAAAAGTATTTTCAAATATAGTAAGTATGTGTGACTTGTAATAAAAAAAAATTGGCTATATTATTTGTATCTGGCTGGTTTTGGTATCGTTATAAGTTGAAATTTTAAAGAAGATAATTCAAAATTCAAATTAGGAAAATGTGTGATTATCATTTGTTTTTCTTACTGTCAAGATGAGTGAATCTAGAAATTCGATACATTTTTAAGTTTTACTACAAAAAAGGTAAAAATGCAACACAAGCTGCGAAAAAAATTTGCAATGTTTATGGACCTAGTGCAGTGTCTGTGAGAGTAGCACTTTGGTTTAAGCGCTTTCTTCAATCCGGAATTTTTGATGTCAAAGATGCACGTTACTCTGGCCGTCCTATTACGGATAAAATGGATACCATTTTTGAAAAAGTGGAGCAAGATTGGCATATTAGTAGTTACGACGTAGCTGAAGAACTGGGAATTGACCACAAAACAGTTTTAGCGCATTGAAATAAACTAGATACACAAAAAAGCTCGATATTTGGGTACCTCACGAGTTCACTGAAAGAAACCTAATGAACCGTGTACTCATTTGTGATTCTTTATTACGACGTAATGAAACCAAACCATTTTTGAAGAAGCTGATAACTGGTGATGAAGAGTGGATCACGTACGACAAGAACGTGCGAAAAAGGTCGTGGTAAAAAGCCGGTCAGGCTTCACAGACTGTGGCGAAACCCGGGTTAACTCGCAACAAGGTGATGCTGTGTGTGTGGTGGGATTGGATGGGCATTATTCATTATGAGCTGTTACCACCAGGCAGGACCATCGGTTCTGAACTCTACTGCGAACAACTGATAAGATTAAAGCAAGAAGTTGAGAGAAAGCGGCCGGAATTAATCAACAGAAGGGGTGTGCGGTTTTTCATCATGATAACGCTAGACCTCACACATCTTTAGCCACTCAGCAAAAATTAAGAGAGTTTGGCTGGGAGGTGTTAATGCATCCGGCGTATAGTCCTGACTTTGCTCCTTATGAGAATCTGTCCTTATGAGAATGACCCGGGACATGATCCCATTGCTATAGAAATGTTGGGGCTTCTGATCAAAATACCGCGACAAGTGGTTTTGGCAATGAGAATGACCCCATGTCCCTATACCTACAAGATGGACGGAACTTTATTAAAAAAAGTTTTGAATTTTCTTAAAAAATGCGAAGAAACTTCTTTCCCAACCTAATATACAGCCAAACGACATTTTTAGGTTACTTCTCCCGCAATGCATCTGCATTTCCTCTGCTTATGCAGAGGGTGGGTGTCTTTGGGCGATAAAGGCTTTCCATCCGGTGAGCTGCCTGCTCGGTTGACTCTATCTAATATAAAAAAAAACCTTTTTCTTAAGAAACCATACTTGGCGAAGAACTCCTCGCCACCAATAAACCCAATCACACTGTAAAGCTAAGCCATGGCGAGGCATAAAAGAAGATAACAGGCTGTTCCTTTATTTTACATTTGTTTCAGAAAAATCTAAAAGGTCTAAAAGTGTATTACTACTACTGCTTGGTAATGCTTTGCATTAGCACCGTTTGCTTCATCGTGTATTGGATATTCTTGATCGAGGATGTTATAGCTATGAGCATGTCACTCGGTAAGTTATTTTTTTTACTACTCTTCTTTTACATTGTTTGAAACTACCATTTAAACCTTTAGATTTATACAAATGTAATCATTTATGCTGGGCAAAAACTGAAAACCAGTGCTTTGCTTTTTGAGCAAAGGTATCACTGAGTTTTTGCCCTTTTGCATCGCTGCGGCACACATGCTACCAACTACCAACATGTTATTTAAATGTTTTTTATTTTTACCTAAGCATGTGTGTGTTTTTGATGTTAATAAATGTTTTATCCATCTTTATGTTAAAGTGCTTCGATCACAAAAAAAACTAGATACACAATCCCATACTAAGTCGTAGCGGAATTGTGGCAGCTTTGACTTATTACAACTTAATTAATGGCTTCGCGTATAGTATTAAGAGGGTTTACGTATTTCAGTTTCCCATACAAACATCCAAGTCGAAATTTTTAAAAACCAATAAGCCAATTTTAATGAAACTTTGCACGTTAAACTAAAATACAGGGATCTAAATAGTTTGTAGAAAACATTTTTTTAAAACGTTTATTTAGCTGAGTTATTGTGATTTAAAGTCCACCATAGAAAGTTTAAAATCGCAATATCTCAGTTAAATAAACGTTTTTTAAAAATGTTTTTACAAACTATTTAGATCTCTGTAAAAGACAGTCATGAGATAGTATTGTTTGCTGATGATAGTTCACTTTTATTCAAAGTGAAACGACGACACCCGAATTGTGACGATGTGAATAATGCGATCTCAAAGATTGTTCACTGGTTTAGTGTAAATAACTTGCTATTAAACGAGGGAAAAACCAAATGTGTAAGATTTGTATTGCCTAATGTTAAGCAAGTAACAACTAGTGTACAAATTAAAGATAAGAATGTGAATCCTGTGGACACCACTGTGTTTCTAGGCATCACGTTAGATGCCAAGCTTCAGTATATAGCTAAATTGTCGAATAGACTTAGCTCTGCGGCTTATGCAGTAATGAAGATCCGTCAGTTAACTGACGTTGATACATCCAGATTAGTTTATTTCAGTAACTTTCATAGTGTAATGTCGTACGGCATTTTATTGCGGGGAAATGCTGCCGACATTCAAATTATCTTTGTGCTTCAGAAGAGGGCTATTCAAGCAATCTATAACCTAAAGGCTGGCGACTCTCTCAGAGAGAGATTTAAGAATATAAATATAATGACAGTTGCATCACAATACATTTATGAAAATTTGATTTATGTTCATAAAAATACTGGAATATTTTCAAAAAACAGTGATATTCACAATGTAAACACTAGAAGTAAGAACAAATTAGCAGTACCTTATACTAGGCTCCATAAAATAAATAATTCTTTTAAGGGTCTGTGTGTAAGATTTTACAATAAAGTACCAAATGATATTCAGAAATTAGATCTTAATAAATTTAAAATCAAAATCAAAGAAAAGCTTTATAAAAAAGCTTATTATAAAGTGTCAGATTACACACAAGACAAAACAGCTTGGATCTGAAATGCTCCAAGCACTCCAACAGCTATTTCTAATTGTCTTTATTTAATTGATACTACATTGTATTGTAATTTTGTATTGCATCATTTTTTTTATTTTTTAAATTCATATTTTGTATTGACCTGGTAACGACATACTCTTTTTTTTGTTTGTAAATGTCGTTGCTTTTGTGCGCTGTGGTTTCTTGCGCCCATTCTTTGCCACAGTTATAAAATTATGTCCTGAATGGGTGGAAGGTTAAAAAAGATTTGGACGATTTAAAGTACTTATTAATTGCGTTTATTGAATAAATATATTTTGACTTGACTTGACTTGACTTCTGTATTTTACTCTAGCATGCAAAGTTTCATGAAAATTGGCTTATTGGTTTTTAAAAATTTTGACTTGGAAGTTTGTATGGGAAACCGAAATACGTAAAACCCTCTTAAGTCAATTTCAAGTGGTATATATTTTTAGTGCATTTAGTATTATACGGTAGGTTGAACTAAAATGGAGTCTCACAACACGTGTTGTTGCTAAAAGAACACGGGGGAAACTCCCAGCTTTGACTTATATTTTGACGTAAATAAGTTTTGTCTGAATAGCACTTGAATTTTGAAAGAATTTTTGAAGGAGCACTTCATCATGTTGACACGATGCTCGCCCATTACCAAACTAAATGCGAAACTAAACATCTCGCTAGGTACGTTTTTTGCGGACGTTTTGAGAGCGTCAAGTCAAGTCAAGTCAAATGCTTTATTCAATATAAACCTTTACAGGTACTTATTGACGTCAAAAATATAAAAAGGTAAACTAACAGTAGTTAAATCTTATCAACTAACTTAACTACCTACCTACCTAATCTACCGCCAGTTCGGATTTTGGGAGAGCCTTCGACTGAGAAGAAGCTGGCTAGAAACTCAGGAGGTCTTACTTTTTTCTCCCTAATAACAAAAGTTATAATGTCGTAGCCAAGTCATACAAAATACATTAAAAAGAAATCTATTAATACAAATTACTAAAAAATAGGTTGTACTCGTACATGCACTATGTCCATTATATTTGTCATTTACATAATCTTCCACTTAATTGTGCATGTAGTTTTTAAATGTGATTGAAGTTAAAACGGTACCTCTCAGTGACTGATTATTATTATAACTTAATTAATGGCTTCTCGTTTAGCATTAAGCCAATTTCAAGTTGTATATTTTTAAAGTACATTTAGTATTGTACGGTAGATTTAATTAAAATGGAGTCTCACAACACGTGTTGTTGCTAAAAGAACACGGGAGCAAACTCCCTCAGTGGCTGATCCAGCCCGTCCTGCGCCGCGGCGTGCAGAAGATTAGTTTAGTAAGTAGTTTAGAAGATTAGATTAGTAAACGATTCAGATCCAGGGAGAGTTAGATCGTGTCATGCGCATTCTTTCTTTCTAATCGCGGTGAATGGCAACCTCATTCCTATGTATGACACCAAACTATGCTTGTCCCACATCACCTACTGTGTTCTAGTGTTAAGACGTTGAGATACAGTTGAACTAAAAGAAATAAGAACCAAGGACTGGGTGGCTTCAGTTACCACCAACCATAAGTCAGATCGTTGTCTCGTTTATCGATCAATGACTGAGTGACAGTGACCTTAGCTGACATAATACTGGCTCACTTTCAATTGTTTTCTTCAATAATTTTCAGTTCTGCAAATGTACATACTACTACTAGTAAGGAGCGAGGTCAAGAAATTAGATAACTCCACCAACATCCAGAATGTGACCAACGAAACTGAGAGCATAAAGGTTGACAAGAGTGACGGCAACGTTATCCTGCAGGAGAAAACAGAAGACACGGAATCTAGGACTAAGGACATCGGAATGGAGTCCACAAATTAGACCCACTTTGCTCCAAAAGGTTTTTAACCCTTCTTACATAGGGCATAAAGTATATTTTCTCTCGGATTGTGTTCGAGAAGCAAACCTTCGCCAGGTGGAGAATAAAGTTGCTTGTGAGTGTGTTAAGTGTAACATGAATCACAGCTACATATCCTTAAGTAGCTGCTGAAATAGGCCTTCCCTAGTATTGGTTATTTAGTGTCATACCGTAGTAAAACATAATCTAAATGAAAAGTTCATAGAAAAGGAGCTGTGATTACAGTATACTGTACAGAGATAAAGTTTCAATAATAATTATTATCCTTTCACCTGTGAGAAAACCTTAAATCGCATTAACAATTGAATTTGTATTGTGTCTGGTTTTGCGGCAGCTGACATGTTATTTTAGATTATCTAGTAAAATAAAAGAGTATATTATGACATATGATGGATCGATCCAGATAAATAATTACAAGAAGTAGTAAAAAATATTTCTTTTTAATAATTTATTTATTATCAAATATAAAGTAAGTAAAACAATTTATGGTTAAGAACTGGTTAATTTGAAATTTCGATTTACCTATTTTACATGTAAAATGTTAAACAAGCGTTGTAAGATGTTGAATTAATTTATATTTTATGAACTAATAAACTGCATTTTAATTAAAGAGTCCAGCGAAATTAATTATTTTACACAAAACAAAACAAAAATGAACGTATAACTGTGAGTTTGCGCATTACTTCAGAACAGCTGCACCCATTTGACAAAATTTTTTTTTGTAAATGTCAGAACAAGGACGAGGTGTTCACGTGGACGAAGTCGCGAGCGGGCCGCTAGTAAAGTTTATAAGTAAGGTCCCTAACATATTACCACGTTTTAGTTATAAGATACTTATTACTCATACCTACATACATACATGTAATTTGGGGGTTAAAGTTACTCGCGTCCGTAGGTTTACCCTTGAGACCCTACACGTGACCCCTGGGTGGTGCTAAATGAGTGACACTGACTAAGTGGTAGAGCCACGCCGCGCTGCAGCACGCATTGGGCCGGCTCGCCCGGCGTAATACCACCCTCTCACGAATATCCGGCGTGAAATAATGCCACTTGGTGCTGTTGTGTTCCGTCCGGCGAGTGAGAGTTTCGGAGGCCCCTTCCCTCACAATTCCTATTCCTTCCTTAAACCTATTCCTTCCTTAAAGGCCGACAACGCGTCTGCGATTCCTCTGGTTTCGCGGGCGGCGGTGATTACTTTTCATCAGGTGACCCGCCTGCACGTTTGCCACATTCTATTATAAAAAATAAAAAAATATAATCACGACTATTATCCCCGAAGGGTTGGTCAGAGACCAGGCAATGAGGACCGCTACTCCTCTATCATCATAGTCCACTTTTCACCAAATAGCGACTACACATGTGCTCAGCGTGACAGGTGGTGAGCCCACTGCCGCTCTATGCTGTTGGATGTATGTGCAGTCTTTAGTCCGTTAGTCGCCTTTTACGACAGGGATATTCCTCGAAGCGCACCCAATATGAAGCGCTTCCAGACCAAGCGCACCTAAACTATTCCTCCAAGCGCACCCGTTGGGTGCGCTTCAGGATAGATAATTAATATATTAATTTTTCATTTCTCGAAGCGCACCCACGGAAAAAATGTTGAAAGAGATGTAGTAACTATCAGAAAATATCGATAACGAATAACGTACGTTTATTTTTATTGATTGATGGCAACTAACTACTACTACTCGTTCATTTCTTTTTCCTGATAGTTACCTACAGGTAAGTGAGATCGCTAACGCGCCTATCTACCTCTTTTCATTTATGTCTCCCTGGTACTTTTAGATCAAAATGACTGTCATGATTCAATTTATTATTGACGTAGTAAGTTGCTTAAGCACCTAGTCCTAGTCTCTATCGACATCAATATTACGAATCTTTTAAGCTCCTCTCTATTTTGGTCTGTGGGTGCGCTTCGAGGAATAAAAAATTAATATTTTAATTACCTATTCTGAAGCGCACCCAACGGGTGCGCTTGGAGGAATAGTTTAGGTGCGCTTGGTCTGGGTGCGCTTCATATTGGGTGCGCTTCGAGGAATACCCCTTACGACATCCAAGGAAAGAGTAGTATTCTTTCACCGCTTTCACGTAGTAGGTAGCAAACAGCGCTTAAATGTGTCTGCAAAGTGTTTGCGTGCGTTACTGTCTGTGTGTGTGTGTGTGTGTGTGTGGGGGGGGGGGTGGGGGGGTGTGGGTGTGTGTGTGTGTGTCTGTGCGTGAGTGCGTGCGTGCGTGCGTGCGTGTGTGTGTAATTGTTATTTAATTGATCTTATTTAATTTATATTGATACCATTTTAATTAAATTAAATATACGCTGCCATTTAAATGCGACCGGGACCAACGGCATTTTTGACATGCTTTGAAAACCCGGAGCGGCTCTAGATTTTTTTAAATTAGGTTACCCATCTCTGACCCCGGCATGCGGCACTGCAAAAGTTGCTCGACAGGCAATATCGTAAACCGAACGTTTTAGCCGCTGCGCCATCCCGTTTATCAACAGTATCAAAGAAGAACGGGCGTTTTTGTATGAAACCCCTTGTAAGTTCCCACATGGTAAGTTTCAAAATAAATAGTGTATTTTGTTGTAAGGACAGTAAATATGAACGAGCGAATGAATGATTAAATAAAAAGAAAAAAAAAGGTAAAATGAAAAAAAAATGAAAAATAGGCCTCATTTTTCATTTTATACGACTCATATAAATCAAAAGAATCTGCTAGGGAGGAGTTTAAATTCAAGAAAAAATCTTGACTTTAATTATTATCATTTATTATTGTAATTTTCTTCCTCTCAATAACTTTTTTCTCCAACACCTGACAGATTTGCTGTCATACAATAAAATGCTTCACTTTTCAAGTACTTTTATTTGATGCATAGATGTAAGTGTTACAAGGAGGGGGGACGATTTGCCCATTCTTCTTTAACAACTTTAGTCAAGTCCACGTTTTAAATGAGAGCGTTAGTGTCATTATTGTATGTAAAATTAAAGGACAAAACAAAAGAATTAAAAAACAAACTTTATTTCTAAGACGGACGATGAAACATCAGAGGGGATTAATGTTTTTTTTATATTTTAGCGTTTTATTAACGCGTAAATATACTTAAGTAAAATTTTAAACACTGAAAAAAGACGACAACCTCAGGCGGGAATCGAACCACGCACCTTCCGCATTCCGGGCGGCTGCCTTAACCACTTGGCTACCGAGGTCTGGTTTTCAACCGTCGAAATTTGTCAGTGCTTGATGCTTATGTTTTTAGTCATCATTGCTTCATCAAAAATTTTACTAAAGTATATTTAAGCGTTAATAAAACGCTAAAATATAAAAAAAACATTAATCTATAAACGCAGCTTCATCTTAACCGAATGTTCAAATATTTGTAAAAATATTTCTTTCGGATCTCAGAGGTGAAAACTTTTAAGATTTGATGAAGCAATGTTGACTAAAAACATAAGCATCAAGCACTGACAAATTTCGACGGTTGAAAGCCAGACCTCGGTAGCCAAGTGGTTAAGGCAGCCGCCCGGAATTGCGGAAGGTGCGTGGTTCGATTCCCGCCTGAGGTTGTCGTCTTTTTTCAGTGTTTAAAATTTTAATCAGAGGGGATTCCTCCCCTCTCCCCAGGGTGGGGGGGCGACGACCTCCGCCATGTGGTTGACGAAGACCATGCCTCGCTTGTGCCTTGGTTTGGACAGCTCACTGCGGATCAGCAGTAACAGATAGCCTTGCACCACTGAAAACACGTCAATGTAGATATTAGTAACAACATCAGACCGAATACAATATTTGTATAGTCTATTTTGTGTGAACTTTTGAACGAATCGGATTTCGAATGGCTTTCAGTCAATATAATTTATTGTAGTCTATCTTATTGAATAAGCTGTAATTTTCCTAATTTAAACAACTAGCAGACCGCCGGCGACTTCGTTCGCGTGGACCCCGTACCCCGTGACGAATTTTCAAAATGACTCCCAAGAACACTTATTGTGACGTAACTAAAATAGTTAGACATATGCTATCGCGACACTTTTTGTAGATAATAGTGTGTTCTACAAAGCCATAGTACATTATTTTATTCTATCATCAATAGTTAGTAGAGATTTAAGAAATTTATTTGGTAAGTAGTATTGTTTTGAAAATATAATATAGCCTATGTCACCCAGAGATAGTGTAGCTTCCCAACGGTGAAAGAATTTTTTAACTCGGTCTGATAGTTTCGGAGCCTATTCAATACAAACAAACAATCAAATGTTTCCTCTTTATAATATTAGTATGGAATAAATACCTACCTTACTGCCTACTTAAATAATTACAGTAAAAGAATTTTTTAACGAAATTATGTGTTACGGCATCGTGTTACATTACGGTTTGAAAATGACCAAACAATTACCAAAGCCACAAGTCCCCAGCGTGATGTCTGTAATGTCGAAACTGGATCCAAATGAGTTGTAGTTATTCTGGTACCGAAGCACGATCAGAATGACTAAAGCCGCGATGGTAGTCGTTACACCGTAGTAATAGTAGAAACGTATGAGTACTGTTCTTTTCTGAAAAAAAAACTGTAATTTAAAAAAAATACAGTGTAGCGTGAGTGCTATACAGAATGTATGGTAAGAGGAACACACATACATTACTTAAACAGGGTGGGAAAATGACCGTGGTTGGATTAAAAGTGCCCTTAATAGGTTAAGGATTGTAAGACCGCCGGCGATCGCGAAATAATTGATTTTTAATTGTGTCTGGTTTTACGATCCTCAAGGGGTTAATAATTTATGATGGCAGATTTTACTAGAAGGAAACATTCCTTTATTTTCAAAAATAATTAAAACTGCATAAAAAGATTCTTGAAAAATCACCTGCTTGAGCCGGGAATCGAACCGGTGAAATGTGAAATAAAACACCTTTTCTTGGTCTTTCTTTAATATAAGATACTATGTTGTTTAAAAGAAATTGATTCTTATGAATGCCTCTTTCGGTTGGTATCATAAAATACAGGATGTTTTTTTTACATTTCACCGGTTAAATGCAGTTTTAATTGTTTTTGAAAACAAAGGAATGTTTCCTTTTAGTAAAATTTGCCATCATCAATATTAAGGGTACTTTTCGCAACCACGGTCTTTTTTTCCACACACGTTTACATACTTAATCGCCTCTGTGGTCTAGTAGCTAAGCCACCGGTTTCAGACCCAGAGGTCCCATGTTCGATTCCCAGCGGGGGGTACATCTTTGTGTGCTTGGTTTGGTTAGTGGTAGGGCTGTTAAGTCCGCCTGGCTAGTTACTACCATCTTATCTAAGTCTGTCGCCATAACAACGATGTTTATAGCATTGTTGTGTTCCAACTGTTTGAGATAAGATCAGCCAGTTTCTCAGTGGTTATAATAATAATAATAATAATGGCTCACGAGGTTGCCGCCATGTGGGATGTGGATTCAACTATTATTGTACCGATAGTCGTTTCGGCACACGGTCTTATAGCTAAGAGCCTCGATCAACATCTAGAGAGGCTCTCGCTAAAAGTTTGGGTCAAGGGTCAGATACAGAAGGCAGTACTCCTTGACACGGCACGTATTGTGAGGAGGTTCCTCACTCTGCAGCCCTAACCACCGATAGCTTGGGTCTATCCCCGCTGCCGGTGGCATCCTAGGTTAAGTTTTTTATAATATTTTATATTGTAATTAAGTTTTTATATAAAATATTGTAAAAAAAATTTCTTAAGATGTATGTTAAATAAAGAGTAAAATAATAATAAGAAATTAGTTCATTTTCCTCACCACACAGATTATACAGGTTCCAGAAATACAAAATACAAAATACAAATATAAACAGTACTTTTGTTTGTGAGAGACTGATGCCTAAGCTAGGCATTGATGCCTGAAATCAGGAAACCAAGTTCCCACCTCTCAATAACAGGTATTAAAAACTATAAAATGTATTTTAATTATGATACATATAGATTACATGGTGTATAAAAAATAATTTATGATTCCAGTTTTTAACTGGATTTATTTTTAACTAACAAGAAAAATAGAAAATTCGCCTATGAAGGCCAAGTGCTTACCCGTTGTAGAATTTAAAAAAAACATATAATCACATCCACTATCCTCCACAGTCCCCGTCCCCCGTAGGGTCAATCAGAGTCTCGGCAATGTGGAACGCAAACCCAACGCACTGTCAAATTCCACAGCATACTAAATAACAACTACACATGCGCTTAACGTTTTTTTTTTATAAATGTAGGAGGCAAACGTCAAGCGGGTCACCTGATTTAGACTAGTAGCAGTGAAAGAATACCACCACCCCAGCTCTTCCCTTGGATATCGTAAAAGGTGACTAACGGACTTAAGACTGCACATACATCTAACAGCATAGAGTGGCGATGGGCTCACCACCTGTCACGCTGAGCACATGGGACACTTTTGCGGTCCTGATTGCCTATAGTCTCTGACTAACCCTTCGGGGATAATAGTCGTGATTAAAAGTATATATTTTTTTTATATAAAAGAACAAACGAGTAAGCGGGGCATCTGATGGAGATTAATCACCGCTGCCCATGGACACCCGCAAAACCAGAGGAATCGCAGACGCGTTGCCGGCCTCTAAGGAAGGAATAGGCTCATTTCTTGAAGATCCCTAAGTCGTAACGGTCCGGAAATACCGCCGCCGAGAGCGTTCCACAAAACTGCAGTTCGAGGCAAGAAATTTCGTGAAAAACGCACAGTAGTAGACCGCCATCCTTCAAGGTGATGTGATGTGATGTGCGGTGAAGGAAACAACGTGATCTTACGTCATCAATCATCTCACCTCCTGCCCCCTTGCTCTTGAAACCGATCGCTATTGGATCGGATTGGTATTGTGAGTTTTTGTACTCCTAAGTTACGACACCAGATCTAATATGGATTCATATTGCGTGGATATTGAGTGAAAAAAAATACAAAATTCATTGCCATTTAGTTCACCCAATATAAATCCAAATTAGCGCTGGTGTCGTAACGTAAAAATACGAAAATTCAGAATACCAATCCGATCCAATAGCGAGTAAGGGGGCTGATCGCCGCTATATATGCTGTTGAATAGCTATATGTGCAGTCTTCTTTTTTATACTTATAAAGATTATTATTAATGTTCTTCTAACACATTAATAATAGTCTTGTTAACCCATCCTGTTAATCTAAATGTCTGTGTCGGAGTGGGTTTACGTCAGTAGTCTAACGGAGCTATGGAGACTGAACCACGATTTCTCGCGTTCAACTTCCGCTCGGCTACCGACGCCTCAGACGCTTTAGTCCGTTAGTCGCCTTACGTCGCCCACGGGAAGAGATGGGACAGAAGTATTCTGAGCTGAGCAGCCACGACACAGAGGCGTAGATAATTATTTTTAAAGGCGCTTTATCAACACAATGTTTTTCCCAATGTGGTGTACAATTTATCGAGAGCGTTTCCGTACAATTGCGTGCATCCTGATGACAGATGACGAACATAAAAACAAAACATTAAAATTTATTATGAAATGGATTCGTCATCAGCATCATCAGAATTTCCTAAAGCAGACGATTTATGGTGCAACATCTGACTGACATCGCTTATAATGGCTAAATAGACCGATGCTGGAACGGCAACCAAGCTGCCTTAACCTTCTAACTGGCTCTGTGGTTTAGACCACCGGTCTAAGACCCAGAGGTCATGCGTTCGATTCCCAGCATGTTCGTATTCGGTTTGGTTGGTGGTATGACTTGTTATGTCCGACTAGCTAACTACCACCATTTTATCCAAAAATGTAGCCATAACATCACAATCACACATCAATACACTTAAGAGTTTATTGCATTTAATTTAAATATACTACTCTGTCAAGAAAGTACCGGGAAAAAATCAATAATACACAAAATGTTAGTTATTCTTGTAATTGGAGGAGGCTACACAGGCAAGAGCGTGGCTTAAATACAAAGAAGAAAAAGATTATGCAAATAACTTAAACTGATTGTTTGAGGATAAAAATAATACAATTTTGTTTCCACGGGCAGGAATCGAACCTGCAACCTACTAACAATCCGGGTCAGTTGCCCTTCCCATTAATTGGTTAAGCTTAAGCTCCTGTGGACTTATCCAGCCCGCCGTTGTTTGAGAATAGTTTAAAGCAATCATGATTTATGTCTTATCCGTATCGAACAGTATGACCTACTTGTACATATATTTCTCTAATAAATTCATTTCAATCGAAACATTTGAAAATTTCAAGAAATTCGTACCATATGAGCTCCTACAATAAGGATCAAATTGAAGACAACCTCCAAGGAATACAACACCATAGGAAGCCACATGTGAGTGAATATGTGCACGCCACGATACAGGCTCACCGTGGGGGAGCTGGCTGAGTCGCCCCAGCCCAGCCACGACTCAAGGGCCAGCACCAGCACGGAAAACATCTGAAAAACACAAGGAGCAAAGTTACGGCCTGGCCAAGACCTCACCGCTCCCAGCGGCGGCTTAGAGCGAACAAATGTACTAGACTGTATGAAACATGCTACGCCGCTTGACTTGTTGCTGCAGCGGCCACCTTGTGGCATGCTTAATACAGTTTAGTACATTTGTTCGCTAAGACCGGTCGCGCCGCTGGCCGACGCCGCTGGGAGCGGCGAGGTCGTGGTCAGGCCTTTATGGTGCAGATCTATAAGAGGCAGACTCGGGTCGAGGCAACGTCTAACGGCTTAAGGCGGAAACTTTGCGAGGCATGCGCCACGCACCGCCCACAACGAATGTCTTGCAAAGTGTGTACCTTCATATTCGTGGCGAGGGCGAGCCAACGTATGGGCAAACCCTACAAGATCAAAGCGCCTCAGCATTGCATTTGTTGTGTACGTAGTCGAGCATGCTCTAGAACTATGTATCTTTCTCTCTGCCGTAGCATGTCATGCCTCGCCAAGAATATGAAGAAAGACAGACGAGACATTTGCTTTGTACGCGATGAATCACCCGTGCATATATGGTATATTTTTTCGACACGCATGCCCCATGCATGTCATGCCTCAAGCCGGGGCATGCCTGTTTTTTCGCCTCTAGCGGCTCAAGTGCATATGTTGCCTCGGATTGACGCTTGCTGCGACGTGAGCTAAGTGAGGCAACCGCGCGGTGAATTATTCACTGTCGAATCTGGCTCAAAAGCGCCTCCGTAAGAGTCGCGCACGCAGTAGAGACTGGTACTAAAGGAGAGAGTGGTACTAAATACTAACTATATAGACTATTGTGAACTGCTGCGACTGATGAGGGTTGTCGTTTCGTCACTGCTCAAGTGGAGACGCATGGATTTTGCGTAGCTCGAGGCATGCTCAGAGGAAAGCAGCTTAGAGGTAAGAGATGCGACTTAATAACTTTTAAACGACTTGATCTATGACAAAGGGTCCACTTACGTCTAAGTTGCTGCGTAGAAATCAGTCAGTTGTAGAGAATAAGAAATATCTAAACAATCTCACTCATCATAGCTATTATCTTCTTTTATCACAATAAACTCTCTCTGCTTTCAAGAGCAGTATAGCAGTACACAGGCATTGCTCCGGTTTGAAGAAACACTTAAGTTGGCACTGAACATCCAAACTATTCTAATTTTAGGTCATACTTTACACATGTATTAAAGTGTTCCTGAATGAAAACCGGAACTTAAGCTTTTGTGGTCGGTACCGAATCGCTTTAGGAACTACACTTTTGTGCGCCTCTTTTCTTATTAATGCTGTGCCAAAAATTATACCTTTTTTACGAAATAGATAAGCTAATGTGGAAATTGTGTCAATTTCACCTGATGTTTGGTACAAATAAATGTTTACTTCGTTGTGTAATGTTTTCCTAGTACTTAAACAAAACAAACAGGAATCATCCATTCGAATATGTAAATAATTTACAATAAAATTAGTAGAGATAGAGAAATAATACTTAAATACCTTTCACAGAATATGGTGCTTTAACTAGGTACCTATGTCTATTTTCAATAATACCTAACTAACTTGAATACTTACTGATATAATTGTGCAAACGAACTCTAGATATAAATAGCCATAAAAAATAAGGCTATAACCAATTTTAATGTTTTTCATTTACATATACTCGTAGGTTTAAAAATTCTAAACTGATTCTTTTGGAAATGCATACCTACTCGTACATAGTGGCATGCAACACAATAAAATACCTACTTAGAAGTTATTTTCAATTACAAAATGCAAAATATTGACTTACCAAATTTAAATAACCAAACACAATAATGCCATATCTCAAAGGTATACAGAACAGGCATCTTCTGCACTCCGGTATTTCTAAACGCATGTCTACCTGCCTACTTATATGCACGACTCTGTATACACCAAACAGCCTATCACATAAACCATGGTTCGAAAGTGGCAAAACACATGTTCACATTTTCGTAAGGAACTAGCGCAGTGCAGAGTGTAACTGTCTGTGACTTCATGCCGGGATTAATGCGCTCCATTCTGGTCATTCGACGCAATTATCTTATTCACGGACAACGGTCAAGGAAATGACAATCGCGTTTGTAAATAGCACGGTGAGCACGAACCACGCTTGCCGTTGACATCATGACAATACGCGTACACTGCAAACTCTGCGGATGTCTCGAAGTTGCATTTGTGGTAGAGATCAACCCTCAGAACAATTATTGTTCTGAGGATCAACCACGAAATTTTGTCACAATAGTTATGTGTGTGCGTCTTAGATTAAAACATTTGTTTTAATCTAAGGTGTGCGTAATAATATTTACAATGCCTCGGTGTTCAATTCAGATTTGAGAATTTTGTAACTACATATGGCAACTGTAGACCGAACATAAACAAAAACACGGATCTGTCGCTGTCCCCCGATAGGTTGAGTCTCAGAACAATATCGGAGGCTTAGATGAATGATTGGTTTCGAGACCAATCATTTATCTAAGATCTGAGGGTTGAGTCCACTTAAATCATTAATTTATCAGTACCTATGGGACCTCTTGACATTCAAATCAAATTGTGGAGGGGCGTGATATCTTTCCGTGGTTTATCTCTACCCCACTACACAAGTCACAAACGCTTATCCCGTCTATTCGTATTTCGTCGTAAACTGCTTTTATGCCCACTGTGCTTATCACTAGTGAAAAACACAACAGCGTGCGCGCATTGTACACACGGCGTCAGATCCACCTACCCAAAACTGTCAAAATTCTGTAGGTGTTCGTACACCACCTCCACACATGTATATATTTTGTGTCAGCAAATTCATGTAACCCGTGGAAGCTCGAAGCTTCCAGAGCTAGTCGCTCTGCACCCGCGAACTGTATCGTACGTCGCATTAATAAATAAAGCAAACATATAAGTGAACACGCATTTCATTGGGTCACCCTTACCTTCTGGTGGAGGCCATCAGCCTCCACAGTGGTGACCCCGACGTGATAGTGGAAATGCCCGACGTGATCGTGGAAATGCCCGACGTTATCGTGAAAATGTGAAAGGACACAATTCGAACATTTTCGCCCACGTGTTTGTGCCGCGAGCGCGTCGCGTTACGCAACCATGAACCCGACGCCGCCGCCCGGCGCCGTTCCCACGCTGCCCGGGGGACACCTCGCCATGCCAGCTGCACCGCCAGGTAACCATCAGCGCCCGGATCATTCTCCATCTGCGACTGCTGCCATCGACTCGGTCGCATTGTCGTCGCGACTCGCAGAATTCTGGACGGACCAACCACGTGTCTGGTTCATCCGGACCGAGGCCATAATTGCGTCGCAACGCCTCGCCGACGAAGCCAAATTCGACCTGGTCATCTCCAAACTCAATAAAGAGGTCATCGCGCAGGTCACAGACATCCTAATTAATCCTCCAAGCTCCGGTAAATATGAATTCCTCAAAAACCGCCTACTGACGATTTACGAAGAATCCCAAAACCGTAAGATCGAAAAATTAATTAGCGAGTTGGAGTTGGGAGAGCAAAAACCCTCCCAACTGCTACGTCGGATGAGAGAGCTTGCTACCAACAAATTTCCGGACGACACTCTTCGCGTTCTCTGGCAGAACCGGCTTCCATCGCAAGTACGAGTGGTGCTTGCCGTCTCCGAAGGCAAGGACTTGGAGAGCTTGGCCACCATCGCCGACAAGGTTGCTGAGGTCACGCATACAGCCCATGTCGCGGAGCTGACGCCACCACCACAGCCTTCATTCGACGCAGCGCCGATACTGGCGGAGATCGCAAAGATCAATACCCGGCTACGTAGTCTCCATCCTTTCCGATCCCGGTCACGAGCCATTATGAGAGACAGAGGTTTTGGGCGAAATGGACCCAACCGCAGCAGGCCAAGGACATCAGCAGGTCGCAGCGCATCCTGGAGCAGAGATAGGTTAGAAAACCGGATGTGTTTTTACCACAACCGTTTCCGCGAAAACGCCCGGAAATGCACCAAACCCTGTGCGTGGAAGAACTCGGAAAACTGAGTGGAGTGGTACAGGAGATGGTGGACACTTGTACCATTTCACCCGGTCACCGATTATGCGTTACTGATGTTAATACGGGTCTTAAATTTCTTGTTGATACAGGCGCAAATGTCTCAGTACTGCCAGCAACAAGAAAACAACGACAAAATGTAAGTAGCGACTACCAACTTTTTGCCGCTAATGGCACAGTAATCAAAACTTTTGGCACTAAAACTTTAGTCTTAAATTTTAAGCTTCGTAGACCTTATAGATGGCATTTTATTTTGGCAGATGTCAAACAACCAATTTTAGGGGCAGATTTTTTAGCATTTCACAAAATAGTAGTTGACGTTAACTCGCGTAAATTAAGCGACCAAATAACAGAATTAAATGTAGTCACATCCATCGCCAACATTACACAACCGTCTATAAAGTCTATCGATGAGCGACACCCTTATTATGATTTGTTGTCTAGGCATCCTAATATAACTAAGCCAGCGTCATTCGTGGAAATTCCGCCACACTCGATTATGCATTATATTGAAACCAAAGGGCCGCCCGTGCATGCGCGAGCGCGCCCGCTGCCTCCTGATAGGTACATAAAAGTCAAAGAAGAATTTCGGTTAATGCAGGAAATGGGAATCTGCCGACCTTCGAAAAGCGCGTGGGCTAGCCCACTGCACGTAGTGCCGAAGAAAAATGGCGATATTCGCCCATGCGGTGATTATCGCCAACTTAATTCGATTACGAAGCCCGACAGATACCCAATTCCTCGCTTGCAAGATTTTACTTATATTTTAACAAACAAACAAGTTTTTTCAAAATTAGACATAAGTCGATCTTATCATTGTATACCTACAGCACCGGGAGACATAGAAAAAACTGCCATAATTACCCCTTTTGGCTTATTTGAATTCCCACGAATGAGCTTCGGTTTGCGTAATGCCGCACAAACCTTTCAGCGTTTCATGAACTTTGTACTTAGTGACCTAGATTTCCTATTTTCATATTTGGATGACATAATAATTGGGAGTCCCGATGAAGTTACTCATAAACAACATTTAGACATAGTTTTTGAAAGATTTCAAAAATTTGGCATAACTATTAATCTAGCAAAATGCTCATTTGGTCAAAACAAGCTCAATTTCTTAGGATACGAAGTTAGCCCCGATGGTATACGGCCTTTAGACGACAAGGTTCATGCCATAATTAATTATCCTAAACCCAAAACCGTACAGGACATGAGACGATTTTTGGGGATGGTCAATTTTTATCGCGCTCATTTGCCGCACGCTAGTAGGTATCTTAACGAATTAAATAAGTATTTGTCAAGCGCAAAAAAGAACGATAAGTCTCCGATCGCTTGGACGGAATCCGCGAACGACGCATTTGCACAATGTAAAGTAGGTCTTCAACAGGCCGCTACATTGTCGCACCCCGATCCGAACGCAAAACTCGCTCTAATGACAGATGCCTCGAACACGAGCGTAGGCGCAGTTTTACAGCAGAAAATTGATAATATTTGGCAGCCATTAGGTTATATGTCAAAAAAGCTAACAAACGCTCAACAAAAGTATTCAACTTATGACCGCGAACTTTTGGCAATATTTATGGCCATTAAACATTTTAGAAAATTATTTGAAGGTCGCCAAATCACTGTGTACACCGACCATAAACCCTTAACATTCGCGTTTACAAAAATAACAAAATGCGAAAACGAAATTCCGCGCCGTTCGAGACATTTATCATTCATAAGTGAATTTACGACAAATATACAACATATTAGCGGGTCCGATAACAGTGTCGCCGACGCCTTGTCACGCGTAGAAACCATATGCTGCCCGTCACCAATCAATTACAACGAATTAGCGGAATCACAGAAAGGCGACGAATACATAGCACACATTTTATCGGACAACAGTAGCGACAGCAAAGTAAATATAAAAAAAATATTAATTCCTTCATGCAACAAAGAAATCTATTGCGAGATATCGACGTCTCAAGTCAGACCCTACTTAACACAACACTACAGACGTATAGTTTTTGATAGTTTTCATAACTTGAGTCACCCTAGTATTAAAACTACAAAAAAAATGATCACTTCTAAATATTTTTGGAAAGGAATGAATCACGATATTACGCAATGGACGAAGTCATGTTTACCATGCCAACGTGCAAAAGTCAATCGCCACACTTTTTCACCGTTCGAAAGCTTCGAAACAGCTGGCAGATTCGCCCATTTAAATGTCGATATTATAGGCCCTTTACTTACGTCACCGGACGGATATCGTTATTGCGTCACCATAATAGACAGGTGCACAAGGTGGCCAGAAGCTATTCCTGTTAGGGATATCACGAGCGAAACCGTTGCAAAGGTAATTTTCGATGAATGGATATGTCGATACGGTTGTCCTATAAAATTAACTAGCGATCAAGGTCGTCAGTTTGAGAGCAGTCTATTTTCAGAATTAATGAAACTATTGGGGATACAAAAGATACGCTCCACCGCGTACCATCCCCAAAGCAACGGCGTAGTCGAACGATGGCACCGCTCTTTGAAAGCAGCACTTTCGGCTCGCCTCATTGCATATGACAGTTCTTGGGTAGAACAACTACCAATCGTTTTACTGGGACTTAGAGTCGCTTATCGCAGTGACACCGGTTACAGCGCTGCTGATATAACATACGGTCGCAATTTACGTTTACCAGGAGATTTCTATGACTCAATCCGTAAACCCACCGATACTTATAATTTAGTCCATAAAATTCGCGACACTATAAGTAAAATTAAGCCAGTTTTTAAGTCGCATAGCAACTCAAAGACTTTCTTTGTTCATCCCGAGTTAAAAACATGCGATTATGTATTTGTAAGAGACGATACAGTGCGTAAGCCCTTGAAACCCCCTTACGACGGTCCCTACCGCGTTATCAAAAGAGGCACAAAGGTTTATACCATACAAATAAATAATCGCCAAACGTCGATCTCTATAGATAGGCTTAAGCCCGCGTACATAATAATAGGTAGTGACGATGACGATGCCCTGGCGCCTGCTGACGCAGCTCGAGACGCGCCAGCAGCCGACCCACCGACATCATCTTCGTCCATGCAAAGAGCGACACACATTCATAAAACACGAAGTGGACGCTTAATTAAGCCTCCTTTGCGTTTTATAAATGAGAACAATTAAAGTAGGTTAAGAGTAATAATTTTAGTTTAGTTTATGTTAGCATTTTTGGAGAGATAATTCTCGCTTTATAAATAACAACAGTTCGTATTTTTAATTATTTCATACGCGTACACAAGTTAGTAACACGGATCGTACTTGTTAGTTTGCAATGGGTAACTACCAAGAAAAAGAACTTATCGTCAACCAGCAAAGTGACGTAGCCACCAAAGTTGAGGAGCGCTATAACCAACTAAGCATTTGGCTAGTCGTAATTGCTAGTTTGCTATCAATAGTTATACTATTTTATCTATGGAAACGAAGCTGCCAAGGTTTAAAAGGGTGGTTGCGCAAGCAAGCCACAGGTGTAGCAGTATCCTCGATACAGCTTCAGCATCAGAAAGCGTTTAGTCCACCAACTACAACCGTCGGTATTAACCCGTCCGCATCATCCGCTGCTGATCCTGTTCACGGATACGCATAAGTTAATTGTAAGTAGCTTTAAGATATTTCTGTAACTGTTCGTAATCTTAGTAAATACTTAGGGTAAGCAGTGAAAAGTGAGTGAATACAAGTGCAGTGAATATAGAACGGTCTTTTTAAAAAAACAATCCGTATGCTCGATGCCTACTAGGTACATACATTTCTTAGAATAAGTCTTAGTTGTAGTCACGCGGTATTGTACTGTACTTGCTATCGTATGATTACTGTAGTTATAATGTAATTGGATCCAATGTTTATTCTAAGCGTACGGTAACCGGTACGCAACCTAGCATAAGCGTAAGATAAGAATACAGTGTAAGGTAACAATAGCTTTTAGTTGACAGTGTTGACTTAGCGTAAAGAAGTAGGATAAGCAAACTTCTTTGTAACCTAGCATACCTACCTATAACTTTTTACTTTCACTTAGTTTTTATCTTTCTTTGTATCTTAGCACATATTTTTTTCTTTCACTAATTTTTCTCTTATTACTTTTGTTTTCTCTTTCAGTTATATTTTTTCTTAATTATATAAATATATTTTTTAAAGAGGGGAGTATTGTAGGTGTTCGTACACCACCTCCACACATGTATATATTTTGTGTCAGCAAATTCATGTAACCCGTGGAAGCTCGAAGCTTCCAGAGCTAGTCGCTCTGCACCCGCGAACTGTATCGTACGTCGCATTAATAAATAAAGCAAACATATAAGTGAACACGCATTTCATTGGGTCACCCTTACCTTCTGGTGGAGGCCATCAGTCTCCACAATTCTACAATCAATTTTCAACTTTAATGTTTGGTTTTAAGGATCTATATTCATTGGAGAAATTTGACAGTTTAGGGTAGGTTGATCTGACGCCGTGTGTACGATGAATTACGAATGGTTAGGGGGTGCGCCTTTGCCACTCGAGCAATGATTTTTTTTAATTTTGGGAATCTCGTTTTGACCGACATAAATATATATTTTTAAGCTCAAAAATACAAAAAATAGCGGAACATAAATGGGGTATTTCCGGGTACATCTGGATGTCAGGAATCCAAAAGAAAATTATGTGTCACCGTTTAGGCCACCCTGTATGTAGATTTTGCACTTTCCGGAGCTGTGTGTTAAAAGAATACGTAACCTTACCAAACTAATACTTAGTTAAGTTTAGGTAAGGTAGGTAGTTACCTAACTTACCTTAACCATCTTCTATCTATGTCGTAAAAGGCGACCAACGGACTAAAGACTCACATTTAATAGCATAAACGGCTATGAGCTCATACAAACCTATGTTGTTGGAATGATTGTTACAAAATACTGTTGTGTTGCCTATTATAATTGAGATACTTAGGTACATTATAAAATCTTATTACATTGTCTATAGTTTTATTGATTCATGGCATTTAATTTTGCCCATACCTTTTCTAGTTCTACTCGGCTAGGTAAAGAAATGACACATTACAACATGTATTTTCTATATTTTACTCTGCTGTAACATAAATTAAGTCCAAAGCTTCACATGGCCCTAAATGTATTAATTACAAAATTACAAGATAAAAAATGCATTATTTACAAAAATGAGACGTTAAACTAAATTATAGCTCAGGACCGAAACTTATAATATTAAGACATTATTTACAACGTACATAGTTAATTAAATTAAAATCTTACAAAAAATCACAATACATATATATATATATATATAATTAAATAGATAAATATTAAAGACAAAGTAACACAAGAATTAAAAGACAGTTAATTTGCTGACAACATATAGAAATAGCAATTACTTTGTGAACTATTAATATGGCTACGTTTAACTTATTTGTATCTTGGCTTGTACAATAACATTAAACTCAAACTGATTAAGTTTTTAAATATAACACAATGGACTTATCTTTGGTATCAAAAAATATTTCCTCTTTGGTATTTAATCTAACTAGCGCTAAACTATAATTAAATTTTATTAAGATCAGATCTGTAGGAGCATAACTCCTCAGCGCGCGGACAATGCAATTTCACTGCCCCCTGCGCCCGCGCACCGTTGACGCCTGTTGCGTCACGCAGGTAGAAGGAAGCCAGCGCCCAGCGATCCGCTATCGCTCGGTCGCAGCGGCCAGTGGTCTACCCTTTCCCACGGCGAATGCACGCGCGTTTTTGCTCCCGATTTTCCGCTACACAATTGTCGATCTCTTTTAATTATTTTTGTTAGTTGTAATTTGCGCTTCCATAAGTTTTTTAAACGTTATTTGTTTGTCCTTTCGCGGGTGATTGTTTGTTTTCCGTGTTTGCTGTACCTGTGTCGTTTACGTGTGACAAATAAACATTGTATTTGTGAAACCGGACTTTTCCTCAACCGCTAACCTACAAAGTGGTGACCCCGAAGCTGAACAGTTAGCACCGATCATTTCGAAGAAACAGTGAAGCATAACCATGGAAGATTCGTCCAAGCGTTCGTCGGATGACGCAGGACTTTTTCGAGTTGGTGTCAGAGTACCTCCGTTTTACCCGGACGACCCAGCATTGTGGTTTGCGCAAATTGAGGGACAATTTGCATTGTCAGGCGTCACAAGCGACGCCACAAAGTTCTACTATGTTATTTCACAACTAGAACACCAGTACGCCACGGAAGTAAAAGATGTTATAAAGACACCTCCACCTACCGACAAATACGAAAAATTAAAAATTGAGTTGATAAAACGATTGTCAGCATCTCAAGAGAAAAAAGTGAAGCAACTACTAACCCACGAAGAGCTCGGAGACCGTAAGCCATCCCAGTTTCTAAGACATTTAGAAAGTCTCGCTGGACCATCCGTGCCTACTGATTTTTTAAGAACCCTATGGGCTAGCCGTTTGCCACAAAATGTACAAACTATAATTGCTACTCAAGTGAACTCACCCTTATCGGACGTATCAGAATTAGCAGACAAAGTGCATGAAATAGCACCTATGGTACCTCAAGTGGCAAGTACATCATCACCCAGTACATCCGCAAATAGCTATGAAACAATGGCAATTCAAATTAGCGAGCTTACTAAGCAAATGGCTGAGTTGACCAAGCCTAAGAATAATAATAATTCAATGATGCGTGCAAGATCTAACCAGCGAAATTATTCTCCACGAAGTCGCTCTCATTCACGCCAACGCCAACGCCAGCCACCACAGAATCACCCTCATTGCTGGTATTACTTTAATTTTGGTACAAAAGCTAAAAAGTGTACTAAACCTTGTACTTTTCAGGCGGAAAACTCCACGGGCAGCCGGAAGTAGCGGCTAGCGACTGCCCAAGGCAAACAGGCCGCTTATTTATTGCTGACCGTGTAACAAAGATGCTTTTTTTTAGTAGACACAGGATCAGACCTGTGCGTTTTTCCTCGCTCAGCAACTAAAGCGCCCTGCACTAAATCTAAATATGAGCTTGTAGCAGCTAATGGCACTATCATACATACCTATGGGCCTATACAATTAAAAATAGATCTCGGGCTTCGCCGCACCTTTGCATGGAAGTTCACCACCGCTGATGTTTCCAAACCAATTATTGGTGTTGATTTTTTGTGCTTTTATAATCTGCTTATTGATTGTAGACGGCAGCAATTGATTGATGGTACCACAACACTGACGGTGCGAGCTCCACAGCAGAAAATCTCCGAACACATCGCATCTATCAAAGCGGTTAATGGTGAAACAGAATATCACAAGCTTTTACGTGAGTACCCTCAGATTACCAGACCTGCCGGTATGCACATCATACCTAAGCACAGTACTTTACATCATATCAGAACGACCAACGGGCCTCCAGTTACTTGCAAGCCGCGTCGTTTGGATCCAGCTCGCACGAAAATTGCAAAACAGGAATTCGATGACATGTTATCTAATGGAACAGCCCGACCTTCTGAAAGTCCCTGGGCTTCAGCATTGCACCTGGTGAAGAAGAAGGACGACGGATAGCGACCATGCGGCGACTACAGAGCACTGAACGCACGCACGATACCAGATAGGTACCCCATTCGTAACATACAAGACTTTTCACATCAACTGTCTGGATGTACCATATTCTCTACCATTGACCTTGTTAAAGCTTACAACCAGATCCCGGTTAACCCAGGTGATATTACCAAAACAGCCATAACAACTCCATTTGGTTTATATGAATTCCCTTTCATGACCTTTGGACTTAGAAACGCAGCTCAAACTTTTCAAAGGTTCATTGATGAAGTCCTTCGTGGCTTAGACTTCTGCTACGGATACGTTGATGATATCCTGGTCTACTCTGCCTCAGAAAGTCTACACAAGCGCCACCTACAACAGTTGTTCGAGAGACTACAAGAATACGGCATTTTGGTAAACACAAACAAATGTGTTCTGGGTCGAAGTGAAGTAACATTTCTGGGTTACAGTGTCTCAGCAGCAGGCAGTAAGCCCCTGGAGACCAAGACTCAGGCTATTAAGGACTTCCCGGCACCAAGAACTGTCAAGCAGATGAGGAGATTTCTTGGTATGCTTAACTTTTACAAACGATTTATGCCAAAGGCTGCTCAGCTGCAAGCCCCATTGAATGCTATTTTAGCCGGCCCAAAGATAAAAGGTTCACATCCAATTCACATGACCGAAGAGTTGCTCCAGTCTTTCGAAGACTGTAAGTCTGCCTTGTCCGATGCTACACTTCTTGCTCACCCTGACTCAAGCGCAGAACTAGCCATAATGACAGATGCTTCAGATATGGCAATAGGTGCAGTTCTGCAGCAACGCAAAAACGACAAATGGGAACCACTTTCATTCTTTTCTCGTAAACTGAGCACATCTCAAAAAAAATATAGTCCATATGACCGGGAATTGTTAGCAATCTATGAAGCAATTAAATATTTTCGCCATATGGTAGAAGCGAGAAATTTTATAATATTTACTGATCACAAGCCACTCACCTACGCGTTCAATATCAGTAGAGAAAGCAACACACCAAGACAATATAGATGTCTCGACTATATATCTCAATTTACAACAGATATACGATATCTACCTGGTAAAGAAAACGTGGTTGCCGGTGCATTGTCACGCATAGAGGAAGTAACTGCTACAATCGACTACGAGGCACTTGCAAAATCTCAGTCTACAGATTCTGAACTGCAACGCCTTATTCTACATGGCTCAACCTTAAAGCTTGAGAAGCACAAGGCACCTGGAACCGACGTAAATGTATATTGTGACATCTCAACGCAATCTATACGACCATATGTTACTTCTGATTTCAGAAAACAAGTCTTCCATACACTACATGGTTTGAGTCATCCAGGACGTACAGCTACAGTGCGGCTGGTAACACAACGATTCGTATGGCCAGGGATACGCAAAGACTGTAGAGAGTGGGCAAAGGAATGTCTGCAATGCCAACGCAGCAAAGTATTCCGACATACCTTTTCTCCACTTTCCTCATTTCCTACCCCAACGTCAAGATTTTTTTCAATTCATCTTGACATAGTAGGGCCTTTACCATTATCTTATGATTACAGGTACTGTCTCACCGCTATCGACAGGTACACACGTTGGCCTGAGGCGTACCCCATCAAGGACATATCAGCAGAGACCTGTGCGGTCGCCCTAGTCTCAGGGTGGATCGCTAGGTTTGGATGTCCAGGCAAGATCACCACCGACCAGGGACGGTAATTCGAGTCTCACCTTTTCAAAGCTATCACGACTTTGATTGGCGCACGGCATTATCGCACTACTGCCTACCACCCTGCAGCAAATGGCATCGTCGAGCGTCTACATCGACAACTGAAGGCATCCATTATGTGCCACGCAACTGCAAAATGGACTGAAGTTCTTCCCTTAGTGCTACTAGGCATAAGAAGCGCATGGAAAGCTGATATCCAGGGCTCATCTGCAGAACTTGTTTATGGAGAACCCCTGCGCCTCCATGGACAGTTCATAGACCCAAATGAAGACCACAAAGCAGGTGACGTCACCGATCTAACGAATCGTCTACGAAGTTACATGTCCAAACTTTCACCAAAACCTACTTCATGGAATAGAAAAGGTCCGTTCTACATTCCACACAAACTGTCCGATGCATCACACGTCTTTATGAGACAGGACCTAGTACGAAGATCTCTAGAGCCTCCTTATACTGGGCCCTTCAAGGTTTTGGAACGTCACCCTAAGTTTTTCAAGTTGGACATACGCAACAGACAAACTAACGTCAGTATTGACCGCCTTAAGCCAGCCTACATGACTCAAGATGATCAAGGCGTAGAAACAAAAGACCTGCCAACTATACTATCGCCGCCAAATCCACCTGGTGGACAATCTGAAAATAGAACAAGAAGTGGCAGAAGAGTGCGATTTACTGATTTTTATCGCCCGCAGTAGCGGTCTCGGCGGGGGAGTACTGTAGGAGCATAACTCCTCAGCGCGCGGACAATGCAATTTCACTGCCCCCTGCGCCCGCGCACCGTTGACGCCTGTTGCGTCACGCAGGTAGAAGAAAGCCAGCGCCCAGCGATCCGCTATCGCTCGGTCGCAGCGGCCAGTGGTCTACCCTTTCCACGGCGAATGCACGCGCGTTTTTGCTCCCGATTTCCCGCTACACAATTGTCGATCTCTTTTAATTATTTTTGTTAGTTGTAATTTGCGCTTCCATAAGTTTTTTAAACGTTATTTGTTTGTCCTTTCGCGGGTGATTGTTTGTTTTCCGTGTTTGCTGTACCTGTGTCGTTTACGTGTGACAAATAAACATTGTATTTGTGAAACTGGACTTTTCCTCAACCGCTAACCTACAGATCTATTTCTAAATCGAAAAAACACATTGCAGAAAAAACACAAGCATTTGAATCAATATAAATTACAATCAAATTATCAACAACTTACTTGTGAGCTACAGGCGCCTTTATTAACGTCATCAACATCCGATTTGCGTAACTTATCATTCAATGAAACCAATATTTATAGATATATTTCCTCCAAAAATAAAAGTGATTTCACAGCTACTTAGCACCTTATAACTATAGCAACAAGGGCTGCCCCCTGAGCACGGATCTTTTAACGACCGATAAAATTACATTAAACGATAAAATTTGACAGTTCAAGTACTGCCGATGTCAATTTGTCGACATCTAATGTCACTTTATCGGTTGATAAAAGATCCGTGCTCGCAATGCTGTTATTAAACGTCAACTGGCACTGTGCTGGGGTTGTATACTCCGTTGGGTTCCAACTTCGCCTGGCCGTTGATGAACTGGTGCAGCTGGTTCTCGTAGACGTGGGGGCCGTCCACTTCCAACTTCTTCACCAGACTCCATACCAGAAGCATTAAGTACAGTTGTATACCTGGAAGATTGAAAAATGTTGTAACACATTGGAAAACAATGTGCTAAATGTTGTAACACATTGGATTGCATTATACAATGTGCCTATTTGTTAATGGTTTCGGAAAATTTTATCAACGTTTCCCTTCGGTCACATAGTATAAAAACTAGATGCCCAATATACGCTCTATAAACAAAAAGAGTAGGCAAGATTTGTAGGTACTCATTTGGTTTAGTTGTGTGAGCAAGTGCCAACATGACGAAGTGTTCTTTCAAAAGTTGCTATTCCGCCAAATTACATATACCTACCCGTACGTCATCTCTATACACGAAGACTTGTTATCGGTGATAGTGTCCTACTGATTTCGACTGATAGATGGCCGTTGCAATAACTGACATGAATAAACTGACATGCCGGCGTTGCATTTTTTATTGTTTTGTCTGGGAAGTTAAGTTAATAACTATGAATATTAAAATCATGGTCATCCTACTCCTCCTTGTGTCAAATAAAACCTCTTCATGTACAGATACAGCGATAATAACAGCGTAGGGAGACCATACATTCTAATTATTTTGGTTACCTAATTAAAAATACAAAATTAAATTTATAAAAAGAAAACATGTAACTACTACTCCTCTTCCCCCGGACTCCGAACTTGTCGGACGTGCTTCAATCAAGCTCCATGTTTAATTTAAATTGATTTAAAAGTGAAGATTTAGTGATTTTGTACGAGCGTTAATACCAGGCAAGCATAAATTCAAGACAGGCGCACCACTGCAACGCAAGCTTGAAAGAGGCGGCAGATGTCCCGGGTGAGTGAGACAAATATTGTATTTCTACCCCTGCCGCATTGCTAACCCCGCCTGCGTAATGTTTATTGGCCATTATCATAGACGCCCACCTGCGCCTAAGCAACTTTTAAGTAGGTGGTGCCAATAGATACTGTCACACCCCGCAGATCGGGTCGCTTGCCGACGGCTTAAATAGGCCTATAACTATGAGCGTAAAACGTTCGCCGCCTAAAAAGACACTTTTTTCTTCGAATTCAGAAACAGATAATGTCAATATGTCTACTCGACAGGCAAATAAAAAAAACAAGCCCAAAGATGACGAACAAAGCTCGAGTGTGTCTTCAGTCGATTTTAAATCTGAAATAATGGAGATGTTTTCGAAGTGGAAAGCTGACCAAGACTCCAAGTTATCCACTATCCAAACTTCAATTAACAAGGTTAATAAACAATTGGCGGAGGTGTGTAAAGTTAACACTGACATCGAGAAATCAATTTCTTTCCTATCTGAGCAATTTGAGGACACTAAGGGTAGGATCGTTTTACTTGAAACGTCTTCCACTTTATACCAAGAACGCATTAAGTATCTGGAAAGGCAAAATGAAGAACTAAGCTGCAAACTTAATCAAACTACACTAGAAATTAAAAATATACCTCAAAAAAGGGATGAAACCCAAGATGACCTAGTCAACATGATGATAGAATTATTAAAAAGTCTTTCCGTCAATATGTTATCTACAGATATTACTGACATACGCCGCCTTCACTCTAAGACCGCTAATAAAATTATTCTTTCAACCGTCTCCTCGGTGTTATTGAAAAATAGAATAATTAAGGCTGGCAGAGCATACTACTCTGAGAACAGGAATAACAGACTGAATACTTCTATTCTTGGCTTTAAGGGAACTCCCCAGTCTATATTTATTGCTGAACATCTTACACAAAAAACTAGAAGACTGTATTACTTGGGACGGGAATTAGTAAAGGCTGGTAGTGTAAAATATTGCTGGACTTCGAACTCGAAAGTACTTATACGCAAAACAGATGGCGAACTGCCAATTACAGTTCTAGAAGAAGCTCAGCTCACAGCGTTACAAAAATCACCAACAAAGTCAATAGAACAACTAACATCAAAGTGACTAGATTCGTATACTAAACAAATTAAACTTATCTATTATTCGTACATTAATTATTATTACTTGTTATTTTTAAAATATGAAACTATTGTTCATTGCCAAAATGTCTCAAATGTATGCAATTTGTTAAAAGCGGCACATAGCTTTATATTATTCAGGTTAATTGCATTTTATTATAGTATTGTTAACTCATATCTTATTAAATTAAAAATTTTAAACTCATATTTTATTACGAGTAAATTAAAGTTGTACTATTGTCTTAGATTATGTACATACGATACATTAGCTTTACGCGATTGGAACATTTCACACTTCACATCAACAAATACACACTTTTCATAACTCAAATATTTTATTACCCACAAAAGTACACAATATGTATATTATTGTACATTAGCGAACTCCTAAATAGCGTTGTAATTTATTTAAATTCTAAGTACCTACACCTATTGGTAAAACTAAATAAAAATACACAAATAATCGTGGATTCACTTATACTGTTATTTTTAAATATCACTACAAAAGTGCTATTTTGTACTAGAGGTTATTTTTATTTTTGTTTATATTACATAAATAATACCTTCCAAGTAGGCGCACTGCAGTTGCACTATTTAGTTATAATTAACATTCAATCAAATAGGTAATATTATATCGACGGAGGTCGATAATACTGGTACAGTTCAGACAATTGAACTCACTGATCCCGCTATTACCTCTCAAGTTTTATTGCTAAAAACTGCTAATAAGAAGCTTTGTATTGTGAGCCAAAATATAAGAAGTATAAATAAAAATTTAGACAGTTTACTTATGTTTGTTTCGTGTATTGATATAGAGATAGATATTATGGTTTTAAGTGAATGTTGGACAAATGAAAACTTTACACCACCTTCTGGATGGTTCACTCGTAACTATAGAGCTTACCAAAAATAGTTTCAATAAAAACGACGGTGTAGTCATTTATATTAGGGACGGTATTAAAGCCACTGTTACTGAAGCAACGATAGTTAGTGAAGCAAATTGCCTGGTTGTTACCCTAGGTGATGATGTCACCATTATTTGCTTGTATCGCCCGCCATCATTTTTAAATCCTACATTATTTCTGGACACTCTAGAACTTTTACTAAAATCTGTTAGATCAAAAAACATTATTGTAACTGGTGATGTAAATATTAATACAAGTCTGAACCATCTTTCCACTTATGCAACTGAGTACCTTGATCTAATGGCAACTTTTGGACTTACGCCAGGTATTACCTGTGCTACAAGACAACCTTCAGAAACTTGCCTTGATCATTTTATGGTCAGGTGTATTGGCGCTTGGCAAACAATAGCCTATCAGTATACTCAGATTACCGATCACTCCCCGATTCTATTATATGTCAATGATTTAGAATATATTGTAAAGCCTAAGACAAAAATAAATAAAACAAAACTTAACTATGATGCTATTCTAGAATATCTATAGAAAGTAAATTGGCAGGAATTCTACGAAAATACTAATCCTAATTGGCTCACTGAATTTTTAATTTATAAAATACAGCATTGCACATCAACTTTTTCTATAAATACCAAATTAAGTAGAAGACAGAGACCGCTTAAGCCTTGGATTACTATTGGAATAGTAAGGTCCCTGCGTAAAAGAGACAAAATTCATAAAAAGTTAAAAACTTCATTCAATGATGAACTTAATCTTTACTACAGAAAATATCGCAACTGGTGTTCTAAAATTGTCAAAACACTTAAAGAACAGTACTATCGGTCTCTGTTTCACAAATATTCAGGGAATACAAAGGAAACTTGGAAGACAATTAAGGAGGTGTGTAATATGAACAAAGCCAGGGACACATCGACTGAGCTATTGAACATAACGAATACACATGCAAAGTCGTTAGACGAGATCAATCACTACTTTACATCGATAGGTCCTGCGCTAGCTAGCTCTACTCTCAAAAAGCTCAACAAAACAGATGCAGATCTTGCAAACTTAGCCAAAACTAATGACATAGTCCCGAACTCTTTGGCATTGTATTTAGTTCATTAATTCATTAGATATTTAGGTCATTAATTGTAGTAATTACTTCATCAGAAGTCCGATCTGGCAGTGCTGCAGGTTGCGACAATATAGCCACTGATCTCTTTAAAAAGTCTAGCCATGTATTAGCTGAACCAATTAGTCACTTGTGTAATACTAGCTTCGAAAGTGGCATATTTCCGACACAGCTAAAAAAAGCGATAGTGACCACTGTTTTTAAAGCTGGTGACAAGAAATTACCTACGAACTACAGACCAATTTCTCTTTTGACAACTTTAACTAAAATAATTGAAAAGATGGTTAATAAAAGGTTAATAAAATATTTAGAGTCTAAAAACATTTTATCAAATAATCAGTTTGGCTTCAGGTCTAACAAATCCACTGAAGATGCGGTTATGGAACTTGTGACACTTATCTCGGGACATGTTGATGCAGGTAGGAGATGTGTTGGTGTATTTTTGGATCTCCAAAAAGCTTTTGACACAGTATCCATATCAATTCTGCTAGCACGTCTCGAGAACATAGGTGTAAGGGGGGTTAAGTACCAGTGGTTTAAGGACTACCTCACGCACAGAAGGCAGTATGTTAGGATCGATGGAAAACTTAGCGGTAGCGCCGTCTGCACATACGGAGTTCCGCAAGGCAGTGCCAAAGCTACCACAATTCCGCTAATATTTAGTACAAGCGGCCGCTCGCGGTTTCACCCGCGTGGTTCCCGTTCCCGTAGAAATATCGGGATAAAAAGTATTCTATTTGTTAATCCAGATTATAAACTATCTGTATGCCGAATTTCATTCAAATCCATTCAGTAGTTTTTACGTGAAAGAGTAACAAACATCCATTTATACGTTCCCGTGAGAATATCGGGATAAAAAGTATCCTATGTGTTAATCCAGGTTATAAACTATCTATATGCCGAATTTCATCCATTCAGTACTTTTTACGTGAAAGAGTAACAAATATCCATACATACAAACATTCGCGTTTATAATATTAGTAGGATGGGATTGTGTATCTAGTTTTTATAATATGTGATCGAAGACGTTTCCATATCATGTCACAATATTAGATTTTTTTTTAATTTTTTGATACTATGGTCCTCCGTGTAATTTTTTTTTTTTTTTTTTTTTCGTTTACTCCTTTTGACTAGACAAATGAGCATTCTTTTGAAACTCGTAAATATGGTAAGATAAAGGATTAACATACCTACATAAACATAGAAAAAACACCCAGACCCGAAATCAATTTAGAAAAACAGTTTTTCTATAAATTGATCCGACCGGGAATCGAACCCGGGGCCTCAGAGATGGCGCCACGCCAGACCCGGCGTGTTAACCAATCGACCACGGAGGTCGTCAATCATTTGTTATTGTCATTTGTTAAAGTTGAGTGTATAGTTTAATTTCATTCATAATCGGACGTGGTCACGATCTAGCTGATGTCACGAAGGATGCTTTTATTAACAAGAGTTTCGCGTTAAACCTCGTAAAAATATTTCTCCATAATGTAATGCGAAAGTTTCAAAAGTGTACATAAAGGAAGTTCATTGTATACTTACAGAGTCCAGTGAAACAGAATATGGCCAGCTCGAAAATGTACCAGAAGTGAGGTAGACATGCCATTTGTACTATTTGCATTAACAGCGTCGTAATAAGAGTTGATATCGAGAAATAATAATACGCTCTCACAAGCCTCAGCATTTTCTGTGGACAAAAGGCACGTTATAGGTAATTACTCTTCAGTCAAATGCAGGGTTAACATGAAAAACTTTAAAGGTGCTTTATAATAAACGGCCCACTCTGTTCGGTGGCAGCTCTATGAAAGAATACTACCGATCCAGCTCTTTCTTTCGTTCTCTCTTTCCCTTAGGTGTCGTAAAAGACGACTAACAGACTGAAACTAATATACAGCCAACAGCAAAGAATATCGATGGGCTCACCACTCATCACTTAGTCAGAGACTATAGGCAATGAAGACAGCAAAAGCAGTCCTCTACCATAGTCCACTTTTCACCAAATAACTATTGCACAAGTGCTTAACGTGACTGGTGGTGAGTCCATCGCCGCTCTATGCTGTTGGATTTATGTGCAGTCTTTAGTCCGTTAGTCGCCTTTTACGACACCCAAGGGAAAAGAGGGGGTGGTATTCTTTTACCGCTACGAAATGAATGAAATGAAAAATGAAATGAAACTAGATATTTTTTTTTACGGGTAACGGGTAAGCGCTTGGCCTTCATCTCACCTGATGGTAAGTGACGATAAGGCCAAAGGTGGAAGCGCGCTTCACCCGGAATCCACAACCACTGAGGAACTGGCTATCTTATCTCTAACTGTCGGAACACAACTATGCTATAAACATCATTGTTATGGCGACAGACTTAGATAAGATGGTGGTAGCTAGCCAGGCGAACTTAACAGCCCTACCACCAACCAAACCGAGCACACAAAGATGTACCCCCCGCTGGGAATCGAACCCGGGAACTTTGGGTCTGAAACCGGTGGCTTAGCCACTAGACCACGAAGGCGGTAGATGAATATGTGCAGTTGTTATTTGATGAAAGGTGAACTATGGCAGCGGACTGATTTTGCGGTCCTCATTGCCTAGTCTCTGACTAACCCATAGGGGAAAATAGACTTTTGTGTATGTGAACGTCCCACTACTGAGCACAGGCCATCCCACATTAACAACGGCACTTGGGGATAAATAATCCAAAAAAGGTGGCCCAATGCTGGTGGTGTATAGTGTACTGAATAGTAGTTCTTTGGCATGGTAAAGTTGCGAGACTACAGGTATACCTATTACCGAATATCCTGTATTGTAATATGAAAATTAGTAACCATTACTTGACAAAAATGTGACAACATAAAGCCAGCTGATTGCTGTAATCTGTTTCGGAAGTCAGTTTTTTTGACCGCCATTAAATAGATAATTTACTTAGGTCATATTGTGGTATTACTAACAACTGTTCGTATTCTAAACTTATGGTAGAGCTCGAGTTGTATTCCTACAAGTTAAGCAACTTTTGAAATGCCGTGACATCGGATGGGTGACCAAATTTAGATATGAAAAGCTCTACCGTGCTTCAGCCACGTCAATCCGTTGTTCTTGTTTGTTTTTGGGATCGCAATCTTCAATTCGCTCCCACTAAAACGCATTGGACCTAATCCCAGTATGTTATAGACCTCTGGTGGGTAATTTATTAACAGATTAGTCATAACTTATGGCTAATCTGTTAATAAAGTATTTTTCACCTCACAACCTCGGAAAGATTCTGTTTGCCATTAGAAATCTGAGTGCAAAAGTGCACTTTATCCGCTAGCGTGGAAAGAGTTTTTAAAATTCGAACCTTTCTATTTTTCTATACCGCAAGTCCATTACTTGTTTATTTTTCATGTCAATGCGCCAACCTCATTTCTTTGAATCCTCGCTGTAGTGAGGTGAAAAATTGTGTTTCACTCGGCAGCAAAGTTATTTTGCATCTCGTACCTTTGAAACCCTCGCTACTCTCAGGATTCCATATTTGAACCACTCGATTCGTTCGTGGTTCAATCCTAAAGTCCTTCGCTTGCTCAGGTTTCAATACAAGTACTCGCACCAAAAACTAACTTTGCATCCTTGCATAACAAATAACTATTATTTTACAGATTCGTGTATGTATGTTTGTGCGGAAACTAACATTATTCATACAAAGAGATATCGTGGAGATATCAGTACAAGGGCACCCCTGCAACGCAGCAAATTCAAAGTTTACTATGTAAACACTGCTTATTTCAGACAGGAATATGTTCCAGCAGACAGTACCCTCACTAACAAACAACATAATCCTACTATAAAAACTAAAACTTCTTCCCACACGGACAATCACATGGGGAAATCGGGCCATATAACCCATCACATTGGCCCAATGCGTATTGGTGGGACTGCCATCTTATTCCGAAAACCACTAACTCAGAAAATGGCAAATTTCGAAAGTGACAAATTCCGAAAATGACAACTTACTAATAAGGGGGGTACCTACTTATTATGGGGTGTGAATTTCGACCCTCAGTTGTGAATTAATGTCAAATTTATACGTATTAGGTCGTAGCGTTACATAGCGTATTCGTAACTTTGAATTATACTTATACTTACTTTATTTTCATGGTGTTTGTAATAATGACAAAGTTGTCGTTTTTGGAAGTTGTCATTAATTTAGGAAGTTGTCGTTTTCGGAACTTGTCATTTCAGGAACTTGTCATTTTAGGAAGTTTTCATTCTAAAATATTGTCATTTTAAGAAGTTGTCGTTTTCGGAACTTGTCATTTTTGATGTAAGCGTGTGTATGTTAATAAATTATTTTCTATTCTATTCTATTCTATTCTATTTTAGGAAGTTGTCGTTTTCGGAACTTGTCATTTTAGGAAGTTGACGTTCTCATTGAGGGTGGCACACAACAACCGGGACCAACGGCTTTAAGTGCCTTCCGAAGCTTGGCAAAGCTCGAGATGTTTTTAATTTGGTCACCCACCCAGTAACCCGACATATCGAAAGTTGAAATCTCTTTTATCGTTAACTATGACATGGACAGAAACTAATCCCTAAAGGGTTAATGACCGATATATAAAAAACTTGATCACTACACAGACTAATTAAACTCGCCCAGATCGAATAACTAAATAAAAAAGGTAAAATGTAAAATATTAATTACCAACGCAATTATCTATCAACTTCATATTTCAACAATAATAAATTAATTAATGTGGTGTGAATAATACTACATTAAAGTTATCAAAAAAAATATTGTTATTGACGTTAAACCTTTAATAACATTTAAAAACATTTACGTGATCGAAGCGTTAAACATTTTCCTTCCTTCATCTCACTTTTTTGCGATTTGTTTATATATAGGCAGAAGAATATTATATTGTGCTAGTGCTATACTGGAGGGTTTGTAAAAAAATAATTAATGACAATTATTTGTGCAAATATCTTATGTCATTTGGATTCTTACTTTGTCTTGGGAGAGTTTCTCCAGAAAACCACTTTTGCACAAAGAATGGTCAATAATTTGCTTACATACATTCTTTATCGAATTTGACTCTAGTATACACAAAGTATTAATCGTGTCGTAGCGGTGAAAGAACACTACCACCCCCTCTCTTCCATTGAGTGTCGTAAATGGCGACTAACGGACTAAAGATTGCACAATACATCTAACAGCATAAAGCGAAAATTTGATCTGAGCACATAAGTTTTATATTTGTAGTCAGACAAATCAGTGAACAGACGGAAGAAATCGATCCGCGAAAAGGTCGCGCACGAACTTGTCGCGCTATAATACAAAGAGCTGAGGATTGGTTTTGTATATAATTTGTAGATATTGAAGAAGTATGATGGTGTTTTTATTTTAGCGTTGGCGAAGTCCCGGGCCGGCCGCTAGTAGGTATGTTATAAAGGATTTCTCACAGAAACAGCCCGCAGAACACAACTGATGACCTCTATGTCACATTATATTATATTTATTAGTGCAGTGTATCTGTGATTCATCCATTGACGTTGTAGGAGCTATCAGTTAGGTGTCTAACCAGACGTGATCCCACTCGTTGCGTATCGCAGTTCGCAGTAGATTAGTTTGAAGAGCAGAAGATACCATTTATAAAGCGGCATTAGTATAAGAAATGCATGCATGCAGTATGTATGCATAATGCAATGTAAAAACATACTGGCAAGTTTGGTTTTCGGACGTTCTAAATATTGTATCAACCGTATCGCGCAGCGGTGAAAGAATACTTACCACCCCTTCTCTTCCCTTGGGTGTCGTAAAAGGCGACTAAAGGATTAAAGACTGCAAATACATCCGCATAGCGCAGCGATGGGTTCATCACCAGTCACGCTGAGTACATGTGCAGTCGCTATTTGGTGAAAAGTGGACTATGGTTAGAGAACTGATTTTCCTTTTTTCTTTATTCGGCAACTGGTAAGCGCTTGGCCTTTATCTCACCTGATGGTAAGTGACGATAAGGCCGAAGGTGGAAGCGCGCTTCACCTGGAATCCTCAACCACTGAGGAACTGGCTGTCTTAACACAACTGTCGTAACACAACAATGCTATAAACATCGTTCTTGTGGCGACAGACTTAGATAAGATGGTGGTAGCTAGCCAGGCGGACTTAACAGCCCTACCACCAACCAAACCGAGCACACAATTATGTACCCCCCGCTGGGAATCGAACCCGGGACCTCTGGGTCTGAAACCGGTGGCTTAGCCACTAGACCACAGAGGCGGTTATATTATTTGCTTTCCCCATTGCCTAGTCTCTGACTAACCCTTCGGGGATAATAGTCGTGATTATTTTTGCATTTGTTTGTTGTTGGGTCACCGCATGGATGAGCTTTTCGTGCGATCGGAGGGCACGTTAAGTCTTTGGTGACAAGATGGCAGTTAAATTTTCTATGAGCTATTGTTTATATGCACGCCTTCCAATATGAACTACAGGACACGGGGAGAATGGACCGAAACCTAATACCATTATAGCCTGAATCAAATTTTAGAACTGTAATTTTGGTAACACTTGTTTTAGGATTCAAAGTTATCGCGAGATACCTTTTTTTTTTGGTTGAATGAGTTTAGAACACTCAACACAGACCTTAGTCAATTAAACATGTTCCGAAGATCATATTGATCTTTGTTCGCCCATTATTATTATCATCGCTGCAGTTAATGATGATAAAGTGTTGAGATTTATTTCCTACTACACCCGATAGCTTGACCTTTTCATAGTTGAGAGATAAACACATGGTAGTCACCTTGTGACCAACCGCCTCAGTAGCCGATTGGCAAAACGCTCGGCCCGATATCCCGGGTTCAATGCCCGGGTCGGGCAGAGAGATAGATATAGATAGATAGATAATACGCTTTATTGCACACCATTTGACGACCTCCTTGGTCGAGTGGTTTGTACACCGGTTATCATGGTGTCGCCATCTCTGAGGTCCTGGGTTCGATCCCCGGTCGGGTCAATTTAGAAATTATTGTTTTTCTAAATTGTCTCGGGTCTGGGTGTTTTCTATGTATAATAAGTATGTATTTAAGTATTTTAAGTATGTTTATCCGTTGTCTAGTAACCATTTAACGAGTTTCTTCGAAGCTTCTCTTGGGCTAGATAATTGGTGTGAAGGAAAAGATTTATTTATTTATTATTTATTGAGGCACATGAATAAATCATGTGATTGAGGTGGTTTACAATAAACTGGGTGATTGACAATAAACTAGAGAAGCCACCGCTAAACAAGTTTGTGCGCACTAAGGTGCAGCCCATGGGCTGCAAACGCCTCAGTGATTGCGCGTGATTCAAGCTGTTCGATGATATTATGGATTTCAATTATTTGAAATATTGTATTTTTATAATATTGGAAACGTGTTTCTGGAAAATGAACCATCTAGCATTAATAGCTTCGGCCAAACGTTGAGTGGGATTTCATAACATAAACATTTAAAAAAAAATAACAATCGATAATCGGTATTTCCAAAATATTGTCAATTGTATTTTCGGTAAAAAGAAAATTATGGAAAGCAAAGAATTGCAAAACGTTTTCGGCCAAATAAAATTCGTACAGGAAAATTACGAATTTATGATAGGTAACCATTGTAGCGATGTCTTGATAGCGGCTCACGAAATACTACCACCCCCTCTAAAGACTGCACATACATCCAACAGCATGAGTTATTGTAATGCAATATAATAATATGTATTATTGTAATTTGGTGAAAGTTGGACTATGGTGAGGTGTGCCAGGACCGCTCAAAGGGAGATCCATCGTCTCTGCCTACCCCTGTAGAGACTTAGGCGAGCAATATGTATGTATGTGGACTATGGCAGTGGACTGCTTCTGCGGTCCTCCTTGCCTAGTCTCTAACTAACCCTTTGATTGACATATTTGCATTCACTAATGCTATATAGATACTGATACTAGTTAATGCTACACTTATAGATATAGTGAGTCACTGCTTATCGCTCTTTTCTGTTATTATAAACCGCAAAGGTTGTCTGGAAGAGATCGCTTCAAGCGATAAGACCGCCTTTGCCCACATTAGTTTTAATATGTTTATTTTATGTTTTCTGTATTTTTGTGTGTGCAATAAAGCGTTTCATCTATCTATCTATCTATAGGATAAAATGTATATTAGAAAAAAAACAACCAGTCTCAGAAAAGCTCGAACGTTTTTTTTTCCAGTAAACATTTTCAATATTAAAGATATTTACAAGCAATTACGTCTCTATCGATTGTTAAATGCAATAGTATTTCTTTCGAATGTGAGGGTAGACACCTTCACAGTGACGTAATACCGCTGCGCTGGCTTGCAGCGAAAATCACAAACTACTAGAAAAAAATCAACAAGTCTTCTTGGGTCTCGGTAGCTTAGCGGTTAGAGCAGTGGACCGGCAATCCAAAGGTCATGGGTTCGCATCCCAGCTTTCCTGAGACTGGTTAAATGAAATGAAATGAAATGAAATAAATTGAAATGAAATGAAATGAAATAAAATATCTTTTATTTGCTTCAATTTTGGGTACATAGTATGGTTGTTTTTTTCTAGTGAACAATTTATCCTATAGGTAACCCTTTGTGGTTAGTAGTCGTGAATATGTATGTATGTATGTTTGTATGTTTGTATGATGACTTGACTGCAATGATGGAGTCACCTCACTTCACTCACCTTATGCGCGCCGTATATTAGGAACGCAGCAAACGTGCATTCTATGCAATAAATGAAGACGCACAGCTCAGCCGGCAGTCTCATAGCCACGCCTTGGTACAGCAGTTCCGATTGTAGATCCTCGTTTACAGCGTAACTGTATACACCGACCATGAATGCGCTGAATATCTGAAACAAATGAACAATAGTTTAATGGTTTTTCCAAAAAAATATACTTATATCCTGTATTACCGTCCCACTGCCTGCTGCTAGAGAACCAGACAAAACTGACCTAAACCATAAAATCAAGTCATTGCTACAATTGGCTATTCAACAGTTGTAACAATACAACATGAAATATGTCGGTTATGGTAATTTATTTAAAAATATTATCTAATATAGTTTTTTTTATTAAGATAATTTGTAAATATTTTATTTTTACAAAATAAATTTGCGATTTTATATCTGTGGGTTACAAGACCCGAAACACGGGCGGCCATGATTGAACTTCGTGTGACGTCACATTTCACAAAATAAACAAAAGCTATCTGTCAGGTTACAAGATAAAATTTGTTTGTTTATTGAAGTGTGACGTCACTAAGCAAAATGTCACGTGATCAACCGCTTTCGCGCGAAGTTTGAAATTAATGAAGTAAAATATGTTTTCTTTCTATTAAATAAAGCTTTGTCGAGAAAAAATATTGCAAGAGGTATTTACCAATACCTATCAATTGGCTACTTGACAGTTCTCGGAAAAGTATTTTAAAAATTACAAACGCTTATTTTAAAAAATAAGTATTTTATAAAATAAGAGTTTGTAATTATAATTTTTTTTTAAATGTTTATATTTAAAAATAAGCGTTTGTAATTTTTAAAATACAATTCCGAGAGCTGTCAAGTAGCCAATTGATGGGTTTTGGCTTAATCACCATGCTCTTGATCACAAGCCTGGGCTACGCATCGGAAAATCCAGAAACATAGGTACTTTGCCCGAATTAGGATTTTGAACCTGGAACCCGAATATGAGCCGAGCGTTTGACAATTCGGCCACCGAGGCGTTTTCACTAACGACCCTCTAACTTTTATGTGCCTTTTAGTGGCTGTTGTATTGTAGGAGTGAATCCGTCACCGAACCTGCGTAAGTTATCACCTAAAATGACTGAAGAGTGAAAATTAGTATTGAATCAAGAGACCTTGGAAATAATAACATTGTCTACTATAAGCTTGCGGATGTTAAACGCCTCCTTGGTCTAGAGATTGTGTAGTCAAAACTAGTCTGTCAGACCCACAGAGATCCCGGGATCGATTCCAAGGAAACGTCTAACTCTGTCAATAAAGCTAAAACACTATGGAGTGCACTCTGATGCCTTGAAATTGATTCAATCATATCTCAGCTGCAGAATCCAAAAAGTTAGCGTGAATCCATATCATCTGGATCTTCTGTGCTAATGGGGATTCCACAAGGGTCAATACTAGGTCCATTTTTATTCTTAATTTATATTAATGATTTACCATTTTATGCGGAAAACTTTTGCAATATTGTTTTCTTTGCTGACGATACATCTTTGATATTTAAGACTGATCGAAATAAAAATAGTTTTGATCATCAACAATGCCTTAACAGATGTGTTGAATTGGTTTACTACTAATAATCTTCAATTAGACGCGAAGAAAACCAAATGTAAAAATTTTACTCTACCTAATGTAAAGAGTTCAACCATTCAGTTTAATTTTATTTACTATAATATGTAAATAAAATTAAACTGAATGGTGAACTGTAGGACCTTGTTGATTCAACAGTTTCTTAGGTATTACCTTAAATTCAAAAATAAAGAGGTACCCTCATATTAGCACCCTTGCGGGGTGACTTAGTTCAGCTGCTTACGCTGTTAGAAAAATTAGGCATTTTACAGACGTGGAAACTGCTCGATTAGTCTATTTTAGTTCTTTCACAGTGTTATGTCCTATGGTATTCTACTTTGGGTTAAAGCAGCAGATATAGAAACTATTTTCATTTTACAGAAAAGAGCAGTAAGGTCCATATTAGGATCACGTGACTTTCCTCCCTTAAGGAGCTGTAGAAATAAATATTCTTACAGTTGCATCACAATTTATTTATAACTGTATTGTTTACGTGCGTCAAAACATTTCTCATTTCAAAAATAATTGCAATATACACAAACTAAATACTACAAATAAATATAAACTTGTAATTCCTAAATTTGGACTTCAGAAAGTTTATGGATCATTCATGGGAAAAAGTGTCACAATTTACAATAAAATCCCGAACGATCTTATAAGTTTGGCTTTTTACAAAAAGACACATGTTAATTACAGACTTTTAGAACGACTACTATTACACTGTAAGCGATTACATCAATGACAAAAATGCATGGAATTAACATTACTCTAGTTTCGCCATTGATGAGTTTCGCACACATATTGTTCTAATGCGTTTATAGTGCCCGAGTAAAACTTTTTCAATATTGTTTTTATCTTTTCTTTTAATAATTGTATTATAATTATTGATTGTATCATTTGGTAACGACATATTGTTTTGTAAATGTCGTTACTTCTACATTATTATAAAGCTGTAGAGTTTCTGGCGCCCGTTCTTCTATAAGACGTCCTGAATGGGTGAAGTGGGTGGGTGGGTTCCTATGCCTATCCATCCATCCATAGAAGTAAAATTAAATTTAGACAATTCAAAATGCTTATTTTAAGCTTACTGAATAAATAAATTTCGATTCGATTTGATTTGTCTAATCTGACTTGTAACTTCATATCTAAACCGCCATTTAAACAATGTTTGTTTCGTAGCATAGTGTTGCCGACAATCCGAGATAAAATACTCAGTTACTCTGTAGTTGAGGGTTCCGGGTGAAGTGTGCTCCTGTAGCTACTGACCGAAGTGATAAATAAGCAACGCGTTAAAATAAAATAGATATATAAAAAGCTTATGTGTAGATCTGCATATATTTACTACGAGTAACATATCACCAACATTATTTTACATAACAAAGTTACCGAGACACAGCAAAACCATATCAAACAAAAACATGGCTATTTCATATTTTGATATTAGTAGATAGTTAGTAATCTTTTAATAATATTGCACTTATCACACCCCGTTAGTTAATGATGGTCATAAATTTAGTTATATTATGTTTGTCTGTCAAAAAAACCGCACTCAAATCGGTTCATCCATATAAGAGCTACGGTGCCACGGACAGATACACACACAGACACACAACACGTCAAACTTATAACACCCCTCTTTTTGCGTTGGGGGTTAAAAAGAAAGCGGAAGAAGTTTGACTTGACGACCTCCTTGGTCGAGTGGTTTGTACACCGGTTTTCATGGTGTCGCCATCTCTGAGGTCCCGGGTTCGATCCCCGGTCGGGTCAATTTAGAAATTATTGTTTTTCTAAATTGTCTCGGGTCTGGGTGTTTTCTATGTATAATAAGTATGTATTTAAGAATTTAAAGTATGTTTATCCGTTGTCTACGTTGTCTAGTAACCATTTAACGAGTTTATTCAAAGCTTCTCTTGGGCTAGATAATTGGTGTGAGTGTAGGAATGTTATGTTATGTTTTTTGATAGTTAAGCCGCGGATACCTTATTTAAAACTATGGAAAGCGTGAATTTACATGGAGTCATGTAAAGCATATACAGTCCCACTGCTGGGCCAAGACCTCCATCATTGAAAAGAAGTCTTCTTTAAAATTGATGAGTATTGGCATTGACAAATCCGGGCTACTTATGCATCGCAGAATCCGAAACACGCTTTGCCTGACCCAGGAATTGAATCCTGGACCTCTGGTTATCAGCCGAGCGCTCAGCCACTCAGCTACCGAGGTGGTAATTTAAATAAAAGATAATGAAAAACGTTAACTATTGTTAGTTATTTTACTATTAAGAGGCCTATTACATCTCGACTGTGATTTTTGCGTAAATTGGTCAATTTTGGCGTTATGGATCTCAGAAACAAAAATACATTAACAATTATGACTTATTGAATAGTGTAGAATAGCTATTGGAATAGTGCGTAGCGGCCTCGCTTTTTGTAAATTTTGCTTAACTTTTTAATTAAACCCAAAATTGCAGAGAAAGATTTTCATAAAGTGCGCGAAGGCACTTTTTTGAGCTCATCGATTGAACTACTGTTCTGAACAAGTAAAATAAAAAAATTATAATGTTGTCTCTTATGTAGTCGAATAGTGCGTAGCGGCCTCGGAAATTTTAGATATCATTAATTTTATATAGAAAAAAAATCTTATTCTAAACCAAAAAACTTCGAAAATTGCTATAAGTTAACTGTGAATATCTCCTATCTACGATAATATTATTGAGCAAAATTTATACCAGAGTAATTGTTACTTCATGAGGAATAAAGATTTTATAATGAATTTATTATCCTATATCGATAAAAACGATAAATACAACTACAAAATTACTACAAAATGCGATGCGCCGGCCGTCCGAATTCAATTTGTGCTTACAGAATGGAGATTTGTAATATTATGCACAAATTTATTATCCTATTTCGATAAAAACGATAAATACAACTGCAAAATTACTACAAAATGCGAAAATGGGCATTTTACGCAAAAATCACATTCAAAATGTAATAGGCCTCTTAATTAATGAGGCAACAATAACCTCTTTTTCTTCAACTTTAAATTGCGGACTACGACAGCCATCTACGGCTTCTGCTTTTGCTACGGTTTTTCGAGTTTTTTCGTAGCACACTACCTAAGACCTGTACAAGATTAACAATTTATCATACTTAAAGTCCTTTAATAATGTTTTTTAAATCTCTTATTTAAAATTTAACGCAGATTTAGTTGCGAACAAATTACAAATTAAATAATGTGCGCACCTTTCTGACATTCTGGGTCAGCTGATTTTCAACCAATTATGCTTACTACGGCGGGCGGCGTGGCTCTTATTCAGCCCGCACAATTAATTTTTTTTGTCTATCCTTTGTTTGTGTTTTAAGTTACTAACGTAATGTTGTTGTTGTTGTTATTGTAATTTAAAGTCGATAGAAAGGTACCTACTTATATAATTTGTAAGTTAATATTACTTGTGTAGTAGCTATCGCCATTATGGTTTAGCTTTAAATCCGTCTACGTAAAAGTGAAATCGGATTAAAATGAAGTTACAGTAACGGTCACTCGTTATTTTAATATAGTTTTTAGAATATGATTCAGTAATTTTAGCGTATGCTACTATACCGAAATATTTCGTATACAAATACAACAAATTCCTACTAATATTATAAACGCGAAAGTTTGTAAATATGGATGGATGTTTGTTACTCTTTCACGTAAAAACTACTGAATGGATTTGGATGAAATTTAGCATACAGATAGTTTATAACCTGGATTAACACATAAAAATTGGTTGCCTGTAAAGTCGGTTTTACGGGCGAAGATTTTACGTGACAACGTCTTTTTCTCGGTAGAATATTTATTGATATGAATATAATTAAATTGCACAATAGGAACAAGGAATTGAATGAAAATAAGAATTGCACAAATTTTAACTATAGAAATATATATATATATTTTTTTTTTTTATTTTTTTTTTTTTTATTATTTTTTTTTTTTTTTTTTTATTTTTTTTTTTTTTGTTTTATTTTTTTTTATTTTATTTTATTTTGTTTTATTTTGTTTACTAAAACATTGTACATGTAAACTTAAACTTAACTATTTAGTGGGAGAGAGACGCAAGGCATTCGGCGGGCCTCTCTCTCGTTCGGTGACTCATCGTTACGTTCCCGACGAGCGTTACACTTTTTCATAAGTGTCTCCCAGCTAACCTAATTTAAGACGTTGTCACGTCAAAATACTCTCCCTGTGACCACGGACCCTGTAAAGGGTTCGAAACGTCAGGATAATATAAAAACTATGTAAATAGTAAATTAAACGCGAGTTAATCCGTAAAAAGTGTTTCATTTCAACATAAAATACTTTTTATCTCAATATTTCCACGGGAACGGGAACCACGCGGGTGAAACCGCGAGCGACCGCTAGTATAGTAATAATGCAGTTAACACGTTGACTGCCACAAAACCAGACACAATTAAAATTTGTCGGTCACCGGTGACCGCCACGGCGCTTAAAGTCTTAATAATAATTATTATTGACGTTGGCCATGAAAAAAGTTGACATTTCAGTAACATGTAAATATTAACTGCCACCGACATCATTAACAAACCATTCAACTAATTTAAATTAACTACATACGAGCGCGCAATTGTATTGTTGATTAAACGTCTAATAATAGCAGTTTATGAAAACATTCGCAATAACAACATCTGGGCACATGCTAACACTTTTGTACTTACAATTTTTATATACGCTATGACGAGAACACCTCTTCTGAGAGGCATACAGAAGCAGCATCTTTGGAACGTAGGCCAGTCGCAATACATTTTCACTTGATTTTTTTATAAACAAAAATGAAAAAAAAAACACTGAAACAAATTGATGTACTTATACCCTGTCGTTATCCGTAACTAGCACTGTTAAACTGTCGTATTTTGTTATGAGATTGTGTATATAAAACTGTTTTTACGTGCTCTCATGCACCGAGAGACTGGCAAACTGACAATTGTCTGACCACGAGCACTGTAACTCTATAAATGCATGCTCATACATAAGTCCACTAAATATATAAAGAGACCGACTACGAGTAGCGATTAGATATTGCAGTTTAAACTCCATGATAAGTGTAGTAAAGTGTCAATTTGCTAGTACGCTTCGTAAAGTTTTTGATAAGGTCCGTATGAATGATGGAAACACGTCGAAACGTTGTTGTTGTTTTTTATGAATACTTAGAACTGTTTTGTTGGCATTAATGACCTTCCAAACATTAAAAAACAACGTAGATCTTTTGGAATAATCAACCACTAAAAAGGTAAGCAGATGCTTAAGGTTTTTTCAGCTTGACTTCAAGGACAGGCCATTTTTTAATACTTGGGAAAACTATTTTCCGTGTATCGCCACCTCCGGGGGAGACGTTATAATTTCTGCCTTTGACCTTCTAGCAAGCCGTCTTCAAAGAATCATAAAGTTTTTCATAAGATAGATGCTTCCGATAGCAGCAGGAAACTAAAGCAAAACTTGCTTTTAAAAAAAATCACTCATACAGATTCTACCGCGCCCAAGGAAGATTTTACTTTTGCATCCATATAGGACTCAAAACACATTACCGTGCGTGACTATACCAATTAATCACACTAATATTATAAAGGCGAAAGTTTGTGAGTGTGTATGTTTGTTACTTCTTCACGTTAAAACTGCTGAATGGATTTGGATGAAATTCGGCACAGAGATAGTTTATAACCTGGATTAACACACAGAATACTTTTTATCCCGATATTCCAGCGGTAACTGGAGCCACGCGGGTGAAACCGCGAGCGGCCGCTAGTTTAATATAAAGTAGAAACAGCCAAAGATTACTTGCCTTTATGATCGATCGAATAGTTAACCGTGTCGCGCAGCGGTGAAAGAATACTACCACCCCCTCTCTTCCCTTGGGTATCGTAAAAGCAGACTAACGGACTAAAGACTGCACAAACATTCAACAGCATAGAGCGGCGATGGGCTAACCACCTGTCACGCTGAACTTATGTGCAGTCGCTATTTAGTGATAATAAGTGGACTACGTCTTATTGCCTACATGGTCTCTGACTAACCCTTCGGGGATAATAGTCGTTAATATGTGTATATATGTATGAATAGTTATCAGTCTATCTGTTGTTTTCCTTCTAGTGTTAGAAATATTGTTGTGTTCCAAACTTCCGGCAGATCGAGTGTAACATTTACTTGATTTTAATTTGTTTGGTTTAAAAACACTACAAAGCACATTGCTTTTTAGGCGTAACATATAGAGAGAGAGAGAGAGAGAGAGACATTTATTGACAAACACAAAAAAAAACATACATACAAAAAAGACAATTGGCAATCAGGATTTAGATGATTGTAATTTGTATTGAACATAAATAAATAAAAAATCTGTCATAGTCCACGTTTCACCGAATAACAACCTGTTTTGGATGACTAACTTCATTATAAGTAATTTTATGTTTTCCACAACCGGAAAGCGCTTCGCTTAATCGCATCTGGTGGTGTATGAGCGTGTGTGACAATAGAAGGTGGTAGCGCACTAATCCACAACTACTGAGGAAATGGCTATCTTATCCCATCTGCCGGAAGTTTGGAACACAACAATACTACTGTACAAATTTCAAACCTATTTATTCATAATAAATAAATAAATTTTCCTACAATCACACCAATTATCTCGCCCCAGAGAAGCTTCGTTATAAAACTCGTTAAATGGTTACTAGAGAACGGATAAACATACTTAAAAAACTTAAATACATACTTATTATACATAGAAAACACCCAGATCCGAGACAATTTAGAAAAACAATAATTTCTAAATTGACCCGACTGGGGATCGAACCCGGGACTTCAGAGATAGCGACACCATGAAAACCAGTGTACAAACCACTCGACCAAGGAGGTTGTCGCAATAAAAAATAATAATAAATCTGGATTGCAATTCAAAAGAAAAATAGTTACTAGTGCCTAGTAGAGGGTAGTAGAGGAGCTCGATGGCGCAGCGGCTAGCGCGTTCGGCTTGCGATCTTGCCCGCTAAGCAACTTTCGCAATGCTGGGTCGCTGGATGGGTGACCAAATTAAAAACATCTCGAGCTCCTCCGTGCTTCGGAAGGCACGTTAAGCCGTTGGACCCGGTTGTTGTCGTAAGATGACAGTCGTTAAAACCCACCAACCCGCATTGGGCCAGCGTGGTGGGTTATGGCCCAATATCCCCACGTGCTATTGTCCACGTGGGAGGCCTGTGCCCAGTAGTGGGGCGTTAATAGGCTGATGATGATGATGATGCCTAGTGTCTGACCACAGACATTTAACTTATTATATGTCTGTGTGTCTGACTAACTCTTGGGGGATAATAGTCGTGAGACCTCGGACCAAATCACAATGGACAGTCTTTGGATTTTTAGCATGTCCGTCATTTGTTAGTGTGCAGCTTGCATTCATTTATTAATTTATTTATTTAATCACTTAAATTTGGTAACATAGGTACATAACAAGTTGTTAGTCATTTACAGGTGGTAATTGTAGTTACAAATTTACCTCATAAAGGCATTGTGATTATAAAGTAATTAGTACCTACTTGCTAATATAACACATTTACACATCAAAAACAGTAACAAAATTGAAATAGGTACTTATAATTAAAATAACAATAATTAAAATTACTATATTTAGTACACAATTTAAAAAAAACATCACATTTTTATAAAAACAAAACTAAATTAAATATAAAAAAAGTGCGAGCTTCCTAACAAAAACATAAAGAGGGAAAAAGATAACATTTAGATATAATTTAATTTGCATTCAAAGTATTCTTTTAAATTGTAAAACGAATTATTTATTAACAAGTCTTTTAATTTTTTTTCATATAAACTGTCTTGGAGGGCTTTTAATTTATTTGGAAAATGGTTGTATACTTTGACAGCCATATAGTACGAACTATTTTTATATAACGCCAGACGCACTGACGGTACAACTATATCATTTTCACGGCGCCGTGATACATAACGCCCTTGCTTATCTCCTATTCTACCAAAATATTGAGCATGTCGTTTTACTAGCCTGCACAGTTCAAATATATATAATGCTGTCACTGTAAGAATACGGTACTTATTGAACAACATTCTACAGGTGTCCCTCCTCCCAGCTAACGCTATAATTCTGAGGCAACGCTTCTGTAAAATGAACACAGATGACACATCAGTGGAATTGCCATAAAGCACCACGCCGTATCGTATCCACGCCCCAGCGTAGCTATGGTATGCTACAAGCGCGCACTCCTCGTTGGTACATTTTCTGAGTTCACGCAGTGCATATGAAAAACGACTGAGTTTACTTGTCACTGACTCAACATGAAACTTCCACGATAACTTTGAGTCTACAACAATCCCTAGCAACGAGAAGGAGTCAACTTCTTCAATTTTATGTCCTTCGTGACTTATATTAAGGTTCAATCCTGCTCTTTGGTACGGTCTAAATTGCATAATCTTAGTTTTGTCATAGTTTATTATTAGATTTATGTCTTTTAAGTGATTTGCAATTTTAGTAAGTGATTCTGACACTAACCTGTGCACTTTACTCACGTCATCATAATCGCAGGAGATTATTAGTGTTGCGTCATCGGCAAACAGCACAAGTTTTTGAGATACTGCAGAAGGGAGCTCATTTAAGTATGATATAAATAGCAAACATCCCAATACGCTATCTTGTGGTATAGATCCGGGTACTAATACGCTAGAAGACTTGTATTGCTGCAGCTGTCTGGTTGCTTCGTCAAAGTGAGAGATCTGAACAACTTGTTTCCTATTTTCTAGATAAGAAGCAAGCCATTTGTTTGCTTGCCCGCGAAGCCCTAGCAGCTCTAACTTTTTTATTAAAATGTTATGCGATACTCTATTACGATAGAGTAGAGGCCTTGGACATATCCATAAAAACAGCAATTGCACACTTATTATTGTTTAATGAATTTAATATTTCTAGACTGCAATCGAATACCGCTGTCGTCGTTGACCGGTTGCGCCTAAACCCATGCTGGTTAGTGTTCAGTACATTATATTTTTCAAGAAAACTATAAAACTTTTAGCATATAATGCTTTCAAATATTTTTGATCTGACCGGTAAAAGTGCAATAGGGCGATAGTTCGAAACACATAATTTATCTCCCTTTTTGAAAATTGGTTTTATAAGTGATAGTTTTAAGCTCTCCGGGAATTTGCCTTCATTATACGACTGGTTTATTAGAAATGTTAATGGTGGTCCGAATTCGTCAGCACAATATACTATTAGTGATCCTGGGATTTCATCATATCTACACGTGTTATTGCGTTTCGTTTTTAATATGGTTATTTTTACGTCTGCTAGCGTTACATTTCCTAAATAAAAAGAGTTTCCTTATGAATTTGTACGTAGAGGGTTAGGGAAAGTTTTTTTAGCCTCAGAGCTAATACTGACGAAATATTTATTAAACACTTCGGCTACATTAGAAGGGGACGTAATATTGTTTTTTTCTACATTTAAGATTATGTTGTCATACTTGTATTTTTTTAATGGATTTGTCTTTTCTTTGATTGTTCTCCACATTGTTTTATTTTTATTATGCGCGGTTAATAGTCTTTGTATATTCGATTTTCTTTTTTCAGATGATATTAATTTTTTTAACAGTTTACTGTACAATTTAGAATATGTTTTTAATGATTCACTTTTAAAAACATTTGCAAAGTAACGTAGTAAACGTTTATGATAGGAACATTTCTTCATGCCTTTTGTAATCCATTTTGTTTTTTGACTATTAAATAATTTTATATTTTTACATGGTATATATTCATCTAACATCAATTTTATTGTATTTAGGAACATATTATATTTTTTATTTATATCTGCATTTATAGATAGAACATTATGCCAATCAATTCTGCTTAGAGCAATCCTAAATAATTCCATCTTGCTTTTGCTGAATATTCGAGTTCTAGTTTTATAACTCTCATTGTTTTTATTTTTATTTTGAGAGGTCTGTGTTGTGATTTGTTCAAATAGAGTTTTGTGGTCTGACAATTGACAATCGTTTACCACAGTTTTAATAATTAAATTTTCACTCACTATAAGTTGATCGATACAGGTTGAACTACTGTTCGTTTCTCGTGTGGGTGTGTATATTAAACAGCGGAGTCCGAAAGATTTAAGAAGATTTTTAAAAGTACGAGAGTTTTTATTTTGTTTTGCTATACCTAAATTTATGTCTCCGGCCATGATATTTTTTTTACGAGTCGAATGTTTAGATATTATGTATATAAGTAACGACTGCATTTGGTCAAAAAACTTTTTTATTTCGCGCTCAGGTCTATACATGGATATCACTATCAAGTTATGCTCAATTATTTCCACAGCACAGAACTCTACGACAAACTCTATCGTGTAAGATTGAATATCTAATCGCTCCTTTACGTTTGTGTTAATTCGGGTAAATATAGCAACACCGCCGTGGATGTGTTTCTGACGTAGGTATTTAGCACTCAAATCAAAGCCCTCCAACGGGTACAAATGATAATTATCAGGCAGCAGCCAATGCTCACTCATTACAATGAGATCTATATCATAATCAGAATCTAATTGGAATATATTTAGGTCATCCACCTTGTTTGTTAAACACTGGATATTCTGACACATAATAGTAAAGTATTTAGGCTCGAAAGGAATAGTTTTTCTTTTTACATGTGTTTTCACAATGAGTTGTAATATTAGATTTCAAAATCGGCATTATGTCGTTGTTACATAGGATTTCATTACCAAAGCCCTGTATTAATTCAGATAAGTCGTTTGCAATAATTTTAAAGGCATGATAATTAATCCTTCCGTTGTGCCAGGAGAACATATCGTACGAGTATGAGATATTTTGATTTGTATCAAGTATATAGCAATATTCATATTTTAAATTGTCATTATAAATTAATCTGTTAAACATTTCCAGCTTTTTGGTAAAAAGGTTTGCTTCATGAGAATACTTAAATGTCGGTACGCAAAGGATAATATTGGTGTGCTGTACAGACATCAGCTTCTGTCTTAACATTTTAACTAAAGAATTATAGTTTTTAGAAACATTAAAATCGGATTCACCCAACATTATAACACAAAAATCAGTGCGTGTAAACTTCTCAAGTTTCGTTTCTAGTCCGCACAGTAGTTGTTCCGTAGCTCCTCCAGGTATGCGGTAGTGACACATGTTTAGCTTCTCAAATTGCTTTCTTATAATTTTTGACTTTTTTTCATGACTTATACTGCTAATAAGGCAGACCTTTGCTGTGCTATTATTCGCAGCTGAGATAGTGAGACGTGGGCACACGTCGGCAGTTAATTTGGCTTCAGTAGATTCACTTCTCGTCGCGATCATATTGGCATAACGGTTATCTGTCAGCAGGTGATTTTTCGCTTGTGAACATCTTTTGGCTTTTATTTTTTCAGTAATTTCAGATTTTCTAGCTAATGGGGTGGATATACAAGATCTACTTGTTTTATTACTTATGTCGAAGTTTTCAGTGCTGAGGGTCTTGTACAGCTGTATTACTGCTTTTTGTTATACGTTATATGTTAGGTAACATTTATTAGATCTTTATTTTTTAATTTCAAATTACCTATCTCATTATTAGCTTTTTTTAGTCCTTTTTTTAACATTTGGATATCAGCCCTTAATTTATTAATAATCAGCTTATCTCCATTATTGACGTCTGGGACGCTGTGGGACATTCTATCGAGCTGTAAGTTAGCATATAAGTCGCCTGTCGAAGTATAACAAGATGTAGTTTTATCTGGTAATGACGTAGGCTTATTCTGACGTCGTAAAGTGACATACTCATTGAAATTATTTGTTTCTGTATCGTCTTCAATAGGCAATGATTCAAAAGAGTTATTAGTCGAGATATTAATTCGATTATTGGAGTCGTGTTTGTATTCACATCCATCACATTTACATTTTTGCCTACTTTCCCGAGATATAAGGTAAAACATTTTTTCGCTAATGCTAGTACAATCTATATGAAAGTATTCTTGGCAATCACAGCATATTACGTAATCTCTTCTTGTTATATTTTCATTGCATTTCTATCTTTCTATCTGTACATGTGTGCGTGACTAAGGATGTGACTAGTATATCGATATAATCACTTTAATGTGGTGTACCTAGTTCGTTATTATAATTAGGGGTTAAAGTTACTCGCGTCCGTAGGTTTACCCTTGAGACCCTACACGTGACCCCTGGGTGGTGCTAAATGAGGAGTGACACTGACGGAGTGGTAGAGCCACGCTGCGTAGCAGCACGCATTGGGCCGGCCCGCCCTGCGTAATACCACCCTCTCACTAATATCCGGCGTGAAATAATAGCCCTTGGTGCTGTTATGTTTCGTTCGGCCAGTGAGGGTTCCGGAGACCTTCCCCTCCCCCCCCCTCACAATTCCTATTCCTTTCTAAAACCTATTCCTTCCTTAAAGGCCGGCAACGCATCTGCGACTCCTCTGGTGTTGCGGGTGTCCATGGGCGGCGGAGATTACTCTCCATCAGGTGACCCGCCTGCTCGTTTGCCTCCTTCTATTATTAAAAAAAAGTTGTGTCGTAGGTAAAGTGAAGAGCAATACTTTTTACTATTCATATTCCCGCCCATATTATTAAGATTCAAATTTGAGCTACGACTGTAAAACTTAAAATGTACTTGACTGTAAACATTAGTAACTATTGATGTACTGAATCTAAAGAAAGAAAATTTAAGAAAAAATAACGACCATATTAACTTTACTAGTGTAAACTAACCACCACTAACCACCTTAAGTCTCCTTGCTGATACCATTCGAGTTTTTGAAAGAGTGGTTAAAACTTTAACTGCTCGCCTGGGTGTAGTCGGAATGTCTTCTGTATTGACACCATTCTCTTGCATCTTCTTCAGTTGTTTTCTAGGACTTATCATTTGAATTTCATCTTGTCGCTGTTGTGATTTTCTCTTTTTAGGTACCTAAACCATTTTTTGGAAAAATTGATAAAGTGGCAATAACAATCTAAAATTTACAGTCTTTAAAACTTCAGAATCAATACAACATCATAACTAAGTGCCCATTCGGAAGAAGGCCTATTTCCATTAGTAAACATTTACGGGCAACAGCGTATTAGTAGTCACATCAACTTATCTTACCGATTGATAGTAAGATGGATAACCTTCAAAAATGGTCGGCACTGCATCAGTATTAAGTTTTTTTATTAATAAACCGCCAACAAAGCAGGAGTTTTCAAAATGTTTGGAACAGAGCCTTGAATATTTTGTAGGCTCCCAGTTATCACGTCTAATAGCTTTAACCCATTCACGTCTTATTTCTGGGCATTTAGGGAACCTAAATAAAGAACAATAAAAAGTATATTAGTAATATCGATAAAGCTTCGATACACAAATACGTACATCACTAATCATTATGCCAAAAACAAAGCCTTTTTAATACATTTAATTAAGGTTTAAAACCTGATTTTTATGAATAGTGTACGATATAGTATGATTTAGAATTAGCAAAAATTAATGCTTTGCCGTTTTTATTATTAAAAAACTCATAGTAAAGCATACATATTAATAGAAATCACTAACGTATGAAATGATAATTCCTGGTCTTTCACACCTCCTTTTGTTGTTCTTGACGAACAATAAACCGCTGAACAAGACATTATGTCAATTGTATATTACACAAATAACACAAACACTAAGATCTCTTAATATTTCAATATTATTTCGCACAATCCAACAATGTTTTGGCCGAGTAGTCGGTCATGAAATGACACGTCTCACACCAACAGTGCGTCGCTGCCAAACGTACAATCACTATCTCTTTTACTCATTCATATCACACTACAGTCATATAGACTGAGATACAGATACTATCTCGGACCAAATATCACAATTGGTCCGAGGATACTATACTTTGATACACGTATATAAAAGCGGCAACGTCGTAAGACTCTGTCCATGTAATATTTGGTCCGAGCGTGAGACACAGCGAATTAATTTTTATTTCCTTCATAAAGTATTTTGGAACCTACATGATACCTACTGCTAGCTGACAACCGAGGAAGTCATACAGGAAATATAAATAGAAGAAAAAAGAAATACTTTTCCTGGTTCCTACATTCTAAAAACGAAGATTCAACAACGAAATGTTGGATTGAAAACTACTTATTCTGTTCTTCTGTCTATCATTCAGACGTTCTATCACACCTACATACTTTTTCTATAAGTAGGTACCTTCTGCCATTGTGAAAACATCTATACTTTTTACATAGAAAAGAAGAAAATAGGTTGGCGTTCAAAGAAACGTCATCCTGACGTCATAATTTGATAGACAGATTGTGACATATCCGATTACAAGCAAATTAACAATTTGTTGGATTTATTTTTATGTTTTTTGTTTTATTCTCGGTATCAACGACTAAATGATAGGGAGTCATGTTATTATTGTTAACTTGATAACGGGATTTTAGTCGTCCAATACAAGGAACCAAAGTAATAATATTTAATAGAATTTTTTAAACATGTTTTGTTACAATCCGTTGTTGTTATTATAAAAAGATCGCAATAATTTGTTAACCTTTGAAATGTGTGTCAAATTCGAAGTGTTCTTACCCACTGTAGAGTCATTTATTATCATTACTTCGTTACAATGTGGAAGTATTATTATATGTGCTTGGACTATGGTAAGTTAAAAATCAACTAATATGTTAAAACATGCCGTGCCAGTTTTAAATCTCGTATACCGCGGGGTACAACAGTGGCAGTGTCCCATAAGCTCGCCGAAACTGTTCGCAAGACCGTGTGTACACAAGAACGAACACAAGACAGGCTTGGGAGCACCTATTTACGTTTGCTTACCGCGTCCTGCATGTTTCTAGGGATGCACATAATAATGGCTCCCTCACTTCTCGTGTCAAGCAAATTTGCATTTCGGATAGCTTTGATGGCAATAGCATATTCTGTGGCAATAGTAGTAGGTATCTATTCCGCCTCACCAAATTAATAATAATATTTATAAGTATGTAGAAAATAAGATAAGTGAGGGAGACATTAAGGGGGCAGCGCGGCTTCTATTTTCTAACGACACGATCGCTCCGGACTGCCCAGAAACTCTCACCGCCTTACGTAGTCAGCACCCTTCTTCTTTCCTTGCACATACTCACAATTCTGCGCATTCCACTACCGATGACGCCTCAACTTCAACTTTACAAGTGTCAGCAGACACAGTTCGCGCTGCCATCATTTCTTTTCTTCCAGGCTCTGCAGGCGGTCTCGACGACCTCACCCCACAGCATCTCAAATATCTCACCAGCGGTTGTTGCGGTGAGTCTAGCAATTCCCTACTTCAGGCGTTGACAAGCCTGTATAATTTGATGCTGCGGGGTGAGGTAGCACCATATGTTGTGGATATTTTAGACGGAGCAAACTTCTGCGCTCTGAGGAAGAGGGATGGTGGCATTCGCCCTATTGCCGTTGGCTCTAGATACCGGCGCCTCACAGCTAAAATTTGATGCCAATCGGTAAATTTTCTCACGAATTACTTCCAACCGAAGCAGCTAGGTTTTGGCAGCAAGGGAGACTGTGAGGCAGCTGTCCACTCACTCCGATCATTTTTATTAAATCAGGGCGGTGAGGTGGTATTGAAAGTCGACGTTAAAAACGCTTTTAACTCTGTTGTCAACAGACAGGGTCGACATGTTGGATCAACTAAAATCAAAAGCTCCTGCAGTATTACCATTCATGATGCAGTGCTACAACAACCTATCCAATATTTTGTATAAGAAACACCTCATCTCATCTGCCGTAGGATACCAACAGGGCGACCCTCTGGGCCCAGTCATTTTTAGTCTCGCCATTCACCCGGTCATCGAGCTACAAAATTCCAAATTTAACGTGTGGTATCTGGAAGATAGGCGATCTCTAGGCGGCGATGCATCAACTGTCCTTTCGGACCCCCAATTCCTTGTCCGCGAGTTCCAAGCCATAGGATTGTAGCCTAGGTAACTTAATATTGCTAAGTGCGAGCTTTTCATAGCGGACAGTCGCGTCGACAAGCACGATTTATTATCCCGCTCCTCTCTTAAAAGTAATAGATAAAAGTTCCTTTCACCTCCTGGGGTCCCCTATTCTAGATGATTCCTTCCATAATTTTATATCATCAAAATTACAAAATTTTAGTGATTCATTAGACCGCCTTTTCAAAATAAATTGTCACATGTATTTCACTTTAATTCGCTATTCCCTTTTTCTTTCCTAAGTTCACGTATGTCTTGCGGTGTAACTTCCACAGCTGACAAGCTGTGGAAGTTTCCTGACCTTCTTGCTAGCCTAGATAGCACCATAAAACATACACTCTCTTCCATTTTAAACTTCAGCGACCGCTCTTGGACTCAAGCATCACTTCCAATTAGATTCGGTGAGCTGGGTATCTGTAAAACTGCTGACGTTTCTCTCCCGGCGTTTCTCGATCCATGCCTCCCTACCACTCACTAATAAAATACTAGAACCTACATCCAATTCCTTTTTACCACCCTACATGGACGAGGCCAAGGCCGCCTGGAGAGCAGCTTGCCCGTATTCTGATCTTCCAGCCAAAACCTCCTCCCAAAAGCTTTGGGACGGGCCCCTCTGCGAACTGTTGCGAAATAACCTTATCAACACGTCTTCTAGTTCCGCAAAGCAATGCCGTAGTGTAGTGTAGTTGTGTTTAGCTGTAGTGTAGGGAGATGGAAGTCGGGTCTATGGTTGAAGGCACTACTCTCCGCTAGACCGCAGTACTTTTCGCCTCGCCACTGCCCTGTGTCTTGGTGCCCCCGTATCTTCCCCCATTAATGTCGTTGTGTCTCTCTACATGACCAAACCATCTTAGCATGCATCTTTCTCTTGAAACTTTTTTTTATTGGTTAAGGGGGTGCCGCGCGATCGCAAAAACTGACATAAGTTCAACTTCAAAGCAAAAGCAAAATAATTATAATTAGAAAAATTCTGCTTTAAAGTGTCAGACCTAGTAATTTAATTAGAGCAATGTTTTTATTCTGCGAAATGTATAAAACTCGCTTGCGCTTGTGTTTGAAATTACAATTGACTTTTTTAAGAATGGGGTGCCCTGCGGAATATCAATACAAATATTTTCATGTAAGAATTATTGTTTTATGCGTAAAATTAAGACAGTTGTTGAGAAAACATGTTTTTAGGAGTCACTACATTTATGTATTGTTTGTTATTGTTTAAAGAATTTGTTTCAAATTTCAACAAGGCCATGACCTTGTGCAATGATAAGGTTAACTTACTTAGGTTCTTTTAATGAATATACATAATTCAGCGCATTGTACAAGTGACTTAAAAATACGTAAATTTTCACAATTTCGTGCAGGACCCCCTTAAACTAGACAAGTTAAACATACTTGTTATACTGACTGATGATGATGATGATGATGATACATACATACATATAATCAAGACTATTATACCCGAAGGGTTAGTCTGAGACTAGGCAATGAGGACTGCAAAAACAGTTCTCTATCATAGTCCACTTTTCACCAAATAGCGACTGCACATGTGCTCAGCGTGACAGGTGGTGAGCCCAGCGTATGTGCAGTCGTTAGTCCGTTAGGCGCCTTTTACGACACCTAACGGAAGAGAGGGGGTGGTAGTATTCTTTCACCGCTACGGGACACTTTTTGATGATGATGATATTATACTCTTATAAATCTTTTGTAGTTCCGCTCTCTATTCTGCTGCGGTTTCTTCTTGATAGCGATTTGTGAAGTGCTGTTGAGACAGAAACTGATTGGCGTCTTCCCTAAGCATGCTTCTCCGGTGGTAGGCGGTGACCTGGTGGTACTCTACCTGTGCTTCGTAGGAATGGTCTTAGTCGAGGCTTTTCTGTTTATGTTCGCAGTCTACTTAGCCAAAGGCTTGTATACGGTGAGTGAGCAACAAGTACCTAAGTGGCTTAAGATATTTTAGTCCGCTTTTTGTTTTTTAAGGATTTTCTTTTTGTTTTTTACATTTCCACTCAAACCGATTAGCCAGCCCAAGTTAAGCTTCTTTTAAAACATGCTTTATGATAGCAGTCGTTAAACCTATCAACCTAGCATGGTAAGGTATCGCCCAACCTTCCTATGTTCTGTTGTCCACGTGGGAAAGCGTGTGCCAATAGTGGGACGTTTAAGGCGAGGTATTCCGAACGCTTCTCTCTCGCTCTCTCGATTGCGAGACGGTACGATGGTAAGGGACGGGTATAACAGCGAAGCAGCGCGAATGGGCGCGTTTTATAGGTTTTTTGCCTATAGAGGAAAAAACAAGTAAAATAAAAAAAATGTGTCTTTTGCATTCACTAGATAATAAAAAGTCTCTTCTATTGGTAAAAAAATTTAGTTGCCTATATTATTGACTTACAGCCCTTTTAAATGTTGAACAGAGCAGAGCTATCTTCAGTTTTTTTTCTATCGAGTGAAGTATTACCAATCATGTTTTACCAATCATCTGTAAGAGTCACTAGATTATGTTCAACTATATTGTAAATGAATTTTGGAACTGTATGTTTTAAATTGGTGGCGGTACAATCAATCGAAATTGTTAAAAATGTTAAAAGAACGCCTTAATTAAACGTGATGAATCAGCATCATTCTATAAACGGCCTACTGCTTATCATCATCAGATAATAATGATGCTAATGCTGACGAGTTAGCTTAAAGAATGAATACCTTCATTTTCAGATGTCATCCGGACATTTTGTGGAGTTCCTAGCGTGCCGCATAGTGACGTGGGTGCTCGAGTTGCTCTTCATGTCGCTGATATGCGTGTACGACAAACTGCTCATCGGATGGTATCTAATGATACTGTTTTTTGTCGGTAAGTATAACGGCCAGGTCACGATCTTGCGGCTGTGAGCGGAGCTGCAATTGGACTGTTTGACCATTGCGCGTTATGCTACGGAAGTCACAGTCAATGGTCATATAAAGGACGCAATTAGCAAACAAAACGCTCACAGCGGCAAGGTTGTCGTCGATCCATGAACCGATAACTAGCTACCTGAGGCTAGACTCTTTCTGTTGTTTCTCTAATCCTTCAATCTATACTAATATTATAAAGCTGAAGAGTTTGTTTGTTTGCTTGGACGCGCTAATCTCAGGAACTACTGGTCCGATTTAAAAATTCTTTTAGTGTTAGATAGCCCATTTACGCCAGGTCGCCAGTCTCGTATAAAAACCTGATACACAATCAACGCTCTCAAAACGTCTGTACAAAAAAGAACGTACTTATTAAGATGTTTAGATACTCATAGTGAGTGCTAAGAGCCAACATGACGAAGTGCCCCTTAAAAAATTGCTATTCGGCCAATGAAATTATAATAAAAAGAGGTAAGCGCCTAAAACTGTCGACAAGAATCCATGCTAGTTGGCTTACCCTCAGAATAAAGCATAGAAGGAGTGCTATGACATTTTGATTGTGCACTCCGTTTGACAACCCTTCGAATCACATTAATTTTATTGTAGATCGCTTTTGAATTCGGTACTTAACATAAATGGTGACCGGGTATCCAATTATTTATTTTTTTGCTTTACTTTTGACGTTTTTAGCAACTTATTTTGTCTTTTTTCTTTCAATGATTATGGCCCATTTGAAAAAATGGGACAACTATACGAGTCTCATTTGGACTCCTTTTAACCCTATACTTGGCAGAATTTTTTTTTTGTGGAAATATAATTATTTTTGGTTTATAATGGGTTCTAAGGACATTACAGTTAATGTATAAATTAATAAAAAAAGTCTTTTTGCTATACTTTTCTATTTATTTAATGTACCACATATGGGACCTTGCCAGGCTTATAGAAATCAACTTTATTAAATCTATGTACCATATATGTGACCCCGCCAAGCTGACTAACATTAGAGTATTAAAGATTTTTATTTTCAAATATCCCTTCCTTTATATGAATTTAAAAAAATGAATTAAGAACATTTTTAAAAACACTACCTGATAATTTAATATAATTAATAAAATCAACAGTCTTACTTTGAGATCATTATTTCAGTGTCACAGTAAGTTTAGGTCAGTTACTATTAATTTTCAAGTCTGGTGGTCACATTTTTGCACTCACGTACTCGGAAAAGATACAGTGGCTGCACCTCAAATACAAGTACCAGAATCAGGTAGGTACCAAAAATATAACCGCTGTACATTATGATCTTACTTAGCTCTAGGGCATTTTCGTCTATGAAAGATTTAGTGCTTCATGCCGGTTTGGTCTTTCCATTTGGTCTTATACCAGTTTTAGAGTTGCCTGGTTGATAGTACTCAGTGCTAGTGCCACAAACGGCTCAGGTCAGGACGAATACATAGAGTCTCTGAGTCCTCCCAAGCAATGCATTGACCATTTCATTGCCGTGAATTCCGGTACTCAGGTACTCTGATCAACCTCACCCTGTTGTGACTACCTATCTTGTTTAAGGCTTTGTTGGTTTTAAGCACAAGGTTAAAGTCAACCAGAGGCGATATAAGTGACTTGAGCGCAGTTTAGCTGTCACTCTGGATGAATGTAGAGATAGGATAATTGCAAAACTTTCAGCCTGATCATACACAGTAGCAAATTTTTTCATAGTTTGACTGTGTTTGAAGTCATTGTTAAACCTTAATCCACGCTTAATTGGTAATATAAGAAGTTACAGTTAGTGTAATAAATATTTATTCTTTATTTAATTGTATATTATGTAATAATCATAAATTTTTGGTTACCTGGCAATGTCCCATATCCGGTACATTTGAAAATAACAGTTAATTACATGTCTTTCCAATGCTTTTTCTAACACTAAAATAGGATTTACTACTAACAAATATAATAAAGTATTTGCTATCACCCGTTTATCGACAATAAAATTAGTAAATTATTATATTATTAAATTATCTTACCCTGTGTTACGTAAACGCTCGTGATCGATCTGCTATTTCACGTATTACTACCAATTGAAAGTTGCCAAGATTATAAAACCATTTACTCTAGATTTGGGAGAATATGCTTTACCATTATGAAATAAAAAAGAAAATAAATAGGTTTGTTTTCTCTTCAGGAAAATTTTTGTAAGTCGAGCGTCTCAAATATGGCGCCATGCCAAGAATAGGGTGCTTTAGTTGTTGTTCTAGGGGAAATAAGCGACTAAACCTTGCACTTTTGTCTCGGAAGACGCCACTTGGCACGATTGTTCTCTAGGTCATTCTGAGCTGATTTAGCCCGGTAGCCACGGAATTGCCCACTGCTGGTGGGCACCAGGGGGGGGGGGGGGGGGAGGAATTACTTGTCTCCCGCGTTGCAGTCGGTGCATAGTTCCTCTTCACTTATAGCTACTAGGGCAACTTTGGTATCGTTTTCGTATAATTTTTTAACCCAACTTTTTAACCCGTCATAGTAAAAAAAAGAAATATTAACAAAAACATAAAAATGAAAAAAACTTATTTTTGAAAATGCTCTACTACAGCGATACCACATGGATTTTTGACAAATAAAAAATATGATGATATAGCCTATTTAATTGTAAACCTAAAAAGTATTACTCGAATGATTGCTTTTAAAGAAAATGTTCGTCAAAAAAAATATTTTCATTACTTACGCAACCTTGATTTCACTTGTTCGATGGAATTTAACATGGGATGATTACACTTTCGCATTTAAATCTCACTATAAATAGTCAATATGAAATAATATTTGTAAAGAGAAGCTACCACCGTGTTAGGAATGCATATACCGATAAGAACCGTCAAGAAACTCGATAGTAAAGTTACTCTTTTCAATTGCCCCATATTTTGTCAAAGCTTATTCAGTTAGCTCTTTCAGACATAGGTAAATTAATATTTTATTTGCAAAATTAAGATTTCTCCTCATGTATTGTACTTATACATGAACCTCCGCACCCTCACAAATCTGTACACTTTAATTGTCTTTTGGTACAGTTGCATCTGTTATTTCCGCAGGTCACCTTGCACTTGCTTCTTATCAGTTCCAAACATGCTTTATCAGCGAGGGGTAATGTGGATCAAACGGGCTTCCAAGTTTGGTATTATTTGTACCATCCCCTCTTAGAATTACATGGCAGGTCTTGATGGGGGTCGTAAGATTTGACCCCAAACATGCCCTCCTTGGTAGACAGCTCGCAATAGATGCTGAGTTAAAGCGTCTCGAGTTGGCGGCAAATTTTCAATGCTCCTGAACAATTCCAGCGAAAAAATTAACACCAGTCATCTGGGTATCGGTGGCAACTAGAAGATCCCAGTCTATGTAACAGAGCACCTGACTCCGGAAACTAAATTGTTGCATGCGGCGACTCGTCGCACTGCCAGGGAGCTAAGTATAAATTTATCGTACGCGACGGAAACATTTTTTTGCGGAAGAACGAGGAATCCAATTATGTACGCATCGAGACTCTCAAAACAGTGCGCTAAGGTTAAAATAACCTTTTCACTAAAAGGCTTGTAATGACATAATTGTTTATTACCAAAATGTAAGAGGTTTTCGAACAAAGACTGTCAATATTTTTAATAATATAATTTGTAATTCTTGACTGAAACGTGGTTGAATGACGGCGTTTCTGATTCTGATCTTTGTTAATAGATACAACATGATCGCCAAAGCAGTGGGTTCCATCCTTCAAAGAATGGTGAAGGGGTGTTTATCGCTGCCACTAAATGACTTGACTCAGTACGACTTTATTCATGCGAATCTGACTGTGAGGGCTCGTGGGTGTGTGTCGGGAGTGACATTGCCGATTCCGCGAGGTGAAACATTTGCGGTGTACCTATACCTACCACCTCCTATTCAAAAACATATTTTGAAACACTATATAGACAATTGTAACCGTGTTTTAGATGCTGGTTGGCGATACGCTAATAGTGGGTAACTTAAATTTAGGCAGTACCTATGTCATGGATTGCGGGAGCGTGTAATGATCTTTTACTTGGTTACTCGAACAGCGAACTATACAATATGTTAACAGATTTTCTCTCCCTTGATAATTTTAAACAGTATAATGGCATAACTCAATGGAAAATCTTGAGTTTAGTTTTGTGCAACATAGCAGTCGCCGATATTTTTTTATTTTTTTTATTTATTTATTGAATAATATCATGACACGTACAACAACATAATATAACATTGTCCCACAAAACCATACTAGACGGTTTATCTGCGGGATCAGGAGTCTCAATTATGCTATACATAAGTATACGTAAGTACAAACTAGGTATTGTCAGTGTTGTAACAATCAAATTAATTCCTACACCTCGCAATTCAGCCCTGCTATCGCTAAGCTAGATTGCGGCATGCAAGAAGTCGCTCAACAATGCTTTAAACTTGTTTTTGGGTAATTCATTTCTTAAAACTGTAGGTAAGGAACTTAGAATATATGGATTACGTTTCTGTAAAGTTATGTCACCATAGTAATTCTGTATTCTGGGAACGACAAATTTTCCCAGTGTAGTAGTTCTTGTCCTATGAATATGTTCAACACGTTCCATAGTAATGCCCCGCTCTCGGTTGCCATGGTTATTTACCGCTAATAAATATTTATGTTTTAAACCAGCTGGGAGGAGTTTACAGATTTTAAATAATTGTCTATAATCATTTTTACATCTATGTTTAGTCTTTTTATCTAAGTACAAGTAGTTTTAAAAACCGGATTTGCATGTTTTCTAATTTATCTATGTTTGTTTTGAATGTCAGACCATAGCAATCAAGAGCGTAGCCCACAATTGATTCAACTAAAGACTTATATAAACATTTTAATGTATTGCTAGGAACTCTAAAACTTAAGTGGTAAAATTTACCTAATAACATTCTTAGCTTATTACAAATAAAGTTGACATGATCAGACCAAGACAAATGTTCGTCCACTTTTACCCCAAGATAAGTGACACATTTCACCCTTTCTATTGGCTTACAGCTATAATTAACAAGGTCTCTGTGAAGGCAATCAAACGTGTAAGATGTACATGCCATAGTCAGGTGGTCGCATGACAACGGAATTGTCATGAATAGTAATAAAACTAAACTCATTGTCATTCACTCGCCTTATCTGCCTCTCGAAGATCCCTCGATCTTCGAGAGGCAGATAAGGCGAGTTCCGTTGTCATGCGACCACCTGACTATGGCATGTACATCTTGCTGAATAAGCTGGAATGTCTCAGCGAGATCTGTGCCGCCGAGCAGCACACATAGATCATCTGCGTACATATGCGCAGAACAATGTTGTAGAACAGCTGATATTGCAGGCATTCCTGACCCCTTGTCTATCGTGGACCCGCTGCACCCTCTAATGAGCTTTTCTATCCCTTACATATGTAATGACACTTTATCACCCAATAATGACGCCAGATTTTGTTTTCGCAAGGCCGGCAAGGTAAAGTCATACCAGTGTTATTAAAGATTTGCACACTACTTATCAATTGGAAGGAGTTACTTTGTGGTTGATGGTCTGTTGATGAGATGCTGGAGGTGTTATATGGCATGATAAGGAGTTTGATCCCGAAGAATGTTTCAAGACAATTTAAAGCAAAAAATGAATATCGTGATAGAATGCGGAAGTACAATAATAACCCCCGTGATGTATTAACGTTCAAACTCCTCAGAAAAAGGTGTGATTCACTGTTGTCTTCTTCTTATGCTTTATACTCTCGTATGGAGAATTCGTTAAAGTCAAACCCGAAGCTAGTGTGGACTTTTATTAAGAATAAGCGCAAAGGTAAGAATACATTGATTCCATCGAAAGGCCGGATATTTGCAATCTTTTCGCTGATTATTTCGCATCAGTCTTCAATAAGTTGGATCCATCACCTCATTCTCCAGCGGCTGCCTGTTGTTGTGACTATCTTAGCTTTTTGTTGTTTACTACGGATGAAGTTTACAAGGCTTTAAAAAGACTTGACTCCACTAAGAGCTCCGGAACGGAAAGCATTCCGGTTTTCTTTGTCACTAATTGCGGAAAAGGTTTGGCATTACCCCATACGTTAATTTTTAACAGGTCTTTATCGGATGGAGTTTTTCCTTGCGCCTGGAAGGAATCGCTCATTTTGCCACTGTTCAAGAGTGGTGACAGGTGATCTGTTGGTAGTTACAGGCCTATCTCTATCTTACCTGTATTTGCAAAGGTTTTCGAGTCGCTTGTTTATCCAGTTTTAGCATTTCTATTTAAACATGTTATTGCTAGATAACAACATGGAGCATAAATCCACTGCGACTAATCTTATTTCTTTCATAGAGGACCTTACAGTAGCTCTTGATCATGGTTATTCTATAGATACAATAAATACAGACTTCAGTAAGGCCAGACTTTAAACTATCGCGTTGCATTGCATTAAAACTATTTCAACGGAACCTAAGCCCCTTCGTACTCAAGGCTTCGTAAATCTTCGATACTCGACGATTTTAGTCTCCAAGCGACTACCGCCATACAAATTGGAGTCGCGGCGAGACAAATGTCGGCGACGCGACTTGTGTACGAACCTCAATGGATTTGTATGGCGGTAGTCGCTTGGAGACTAAAATCGTCGAGTATCGAAGATTTGCGTAACCTTGTGTACAAAGGGGCTAACACGACCACGCTTGTAACCACGGCCGCATCGCATCGCAGCATCGCGGCCGAAACGTCTAGCAGTAAGTAGACATGTACAAAATAAATTGTGCCCCCCCCCCCCCCCCTGGGCACGTGCCAAACGAGTAAGTAGTGTTTCATAATCAAATAACCTTAAAATAAAGAAAACTAATAAAATAACCCTGATCAACAACCAAAAAAAATTTTTCTACCAAACTTTTTATTTAGAAGCATTCATTCAAGTAATACTTTTAAGGTTCATGATTTAATAGGCTATATCATCATATTTTTTACGAGTTTCTTGACGGTTCTTCTCGGTATATGCATTCCAAACACGGTGGTAGCTCCTGTTTACAAATATTATTTCATATTGACGATTTATAGTGAGATTTAAATGCGAAAGTGTAATCATCCCATGTGAAATTCCATCGAACAAGTGAAATCAAGGTTGCGTAAGTAATGAAAATATTTTTTTTGACGAAGATTTTCTTTAAAAGCAATCATTCAAGTAATACTTTTTAGGTTCACAATTAAATAGGCTATATCATCGTATTTTTTATTTGTCAAAAATCCATGTGGTATCGCCGTAGTAGAGCATTTTCAAAAAAAATTTATTTTCATTTTTACGTTTTTGTTAATTTTTCTTTTTTTTACTATGAAGGGTTAAAAAGTTTGTTCCAGAAATGGATTCCCCATCCTTAACTTATACGAAAACGATACCAAACTTGCCCTAGTAGCTATAAGTGGAGAGGAACTATGCACCGACTGAAACGCGGGAGACAAATAATTCCCCCCCCCCCCTGGTTTCCACCAGCAGTGGGCAATTCCGTGGCTACCGGGCTAAATCTGCTCAGAATGACCCAGAGAACAATCGTGCCACGTGGCGTCTTCCGAGACAAAAGTGCAAGGTTTGGCCCAAAATCGACGCTTATTTCCCCAGCTATATGGACTTACCTTAGCGTAGTCCCAAAGCGTTGGCAGTGTTGACATTTTGTGGACTCTTAGGCGCTGCGCAAACGTAGACACCGTGACACCGTCTGTTGCCGACATGGAATACCATCTAGATACGCGATCAGTTGCCGCTTGCCGCTACCGGAGACACTGCAACCGCGTTTTTGTATCTCATGTGAAAACTGGATACGCATTCCTATACCTACTAAATTGTAGCGGAATAGTGGCAGCTTTTACATTCAGGTACCAAAGAGTACATGAAGGTTCGGCAGACTTCTTCTTCTTAGTCGGATACTCTTGGCAGAGTGGTCGTGAGTGACTGTGGATGGACAGGGTTGCGGCAGGCCTGGCGCACTCCGCGCTTTAGGTATGAAGCTACAAGTACCTAGCCGACCGGACGGACGCCCGCGAACATCCTGCAGTCGTTAGAAGAGATAAGAGCTAGGCGATATTACGCGATAGAAAGAGAGGCAACTTCTAGTTGAATTTAACTGTAGGTGTAGGACTTGCACTTTATTGTGTCTTAGCAAGAGTCGCTATTTATTTAAATGACTTAGCGGAGTGAATTTTCTGTACTTGTACTATTATGTATGGTTGCGGCTCCAATTCGTCGCTCCGTCGCCATTCGCTCCCAGGGCAGCCGCATGTTCGGCAGACACATTGAGATTGACGTCTTACCAAGTTGCAGCGCTCGTGGACAATAGAAGAGACGCGGTGTGCAAAGTGACTGGTAAAGCGACGGGAGTCCGCGATAGTAGGTACAAGTACAACTGTCCGAACTTCATTTTTCGATTTCCTATAGCAAATTAGCGAAGGAATGTGCGAAGCACTATAGGGTACTCGACTAAATTACTAGCACAGGTGCGAACTAGGCTTAACTGATATAATTATCAATTAGCACTAGCGAGCGCTGCGATGCATACTTTTTGGTAGTGCACTGTTTTTGGTGGCATTATCCCATTTTTAATTAGAAAAACAACGTTGATATTTTATTGTATTATGGAATAGTCTGGTTTAATGTCAATGTTAACTGTTGCCTCGACGCAAATATTTTTTTCATGATTTTCCAAACATTTAGGTGCTTATTATAACTTGATAATATGACATCGCAAAGCTAGTTTATGCGCACTGAGTTGCCGTTGCCGCCCATGGGCTGCAAACGCCTCTGTGATTGTGAGTGATCAAAGCGATTGTGCACCTTGCAGCCGCAAACAATTCTTCAATTTTCTTTTCGGTGACGTCTCTAGTCTATAATACGTCAATCGGTTTATTCCCAGTTGCCTTCACCGGCATCGCCCCCTATAGGGGGTGTTTGGGAATTTGTAAAAAATAATGTCCCATTTGCCACCGGTACCTCCCTTCGAGTGGGCAACTGGGAATTTCATTTTTTAACGTTCCAGTCTCCCCCACTTGAGACGCCGTAAAGTATAACTAGATATTTTTTCCATCATTTGTTTAAATGTTGAATAAAGTGGTTCTGAATGCCTAATTGAAAAACGAATGTCTAATGGAATATAAATATTCGTTGTCATATCCGATACGGCAACGTCTTAAGGGGGAGACATGGGATATTTAAAAATTTAATTCCCAGTTGCCACCTCAAAAGGACTGAACGGTGGCAATTGGGACATATTTTTTCAAATTTCCAGTTGTCCCCAATGGGGGCGATGCCAGTGGGGGCAACTGGGAATGGTTATTCCTCCAAGATTGAGGCGGTTGCCTCAATTTTTCCAAAACTATAATTTGTTGCAACAAAATTTTCCTTAAATTAATGTAAAATGTACAAAACTTGCTTGCAGTTCTTGAACTATATTCCTGGATCGTGGTGTACAGCTACTACTTTGAACTGTTAGAACAGGAGAAGGAGGAAGAGGACGAGAAGGATGAAGTGTGCTGTGTCAACAGCTCCGAAGCGTAGGCCATGGTATGTAACATGATTTGCTACTTGTACACACGCCTAGCCCCCCTAGACAAGACAGTGGCAAACGCTGACCCTCTGCGTCTATTCGTAATTCGTCGTACAAAGCGCGCGCTCCTGTATTTTCTTACTAGCAATTGGCTACTTGACAGTTTTCGGAAAAGTAATTAAAAAATTACAAACGCTTATTTTATACCCCGTACAATAATTATTTTCTCGAAAAAGCTCTTATTTAATAGAAAAAAAAACATATTTTTCTTCATTCATTTCAAATTTTGTGCGAAAACGGTTGGTCACGTGGCATTTACCCCTCTGGCTCCTGACGTCACACCACATCAAATTAATAAATTTAACTTGAAACAAAACATCAAAAATCAAAATTTCTTTATTCAGTAAGCTTAAAATAAGCATTTTAAATCCTCAAAAATTTCAGTTTAAATTAACTTCTCTATATGGATGGATGGGCATCCAATTCAGGACGTATCTTTTAGCTGTGGAGAAGAACGGGCGCAAGAAACTCCACAGCATTATATAATATAGAAGTAACGACTTTTACAAAACAATATGTCGTTACCAAATTATACATTAAATAATTATAAACAATTATATATTAAAAGAAAAGATAAAAATAAAAGTGAATCTAAAAGTTTTACTCGGGCTCTTGAACGCATTAAAACAATATGTGTGCGAAAGTAGAGGAATGTTATTAATTCCATGCATTTTTGTCATTGATGTAATTAATCGCTTACAGTGTAATAGTAGTCGTTCTAAAAGTCTGTCCTTGACATGTGTCTTAAATTTGTCAAAGGGCTAAATTATAATATCATTCGGGATTTTATTGTAGTATTATGACACTTTGTCCTATGAATGGATCCATAAACTTTCTGAAGTCGAAATTTAGGAATTACAAGTTTATACTTATTTCTAGTATTTAGTTTGTGCATATCGCATTTTTTTTTAAATGAGAAATGTTTTGACGCACGTAAACAATACAGTTATAAATAAATTGTGATGCAACTGTAAGAATATTTATTTCTTTAAACAGCTCCTTAAAGGAGTCACTTTATCCTAGGTTATATTGGCCTTACTGCTCTTTTCTGTAAAATGAAAATGGTTTCTATATCTGCTGCTTTACCCCAAAATAGATTACCTACCATAGGACATAACACTGTGAAAGTAAATAAAATAGACTAATCGAGCAGTTTCCTCGTCTGTAAAATGCCTAATTTGTCCAACAGCGCAAGCAGCTGAACTAAGTCTCCCCGCAAGGATGCTAATATGAGGGTGCCACTGTATTTTTGAATCTAAGACAAATAGAAACCTAAAAGAAAACTCTTAAATCAACAAGGTCCAACAGTTCACCATTCAATTTAATTTTATTTACTTTAATATTCTTTACGTTCGGTAGAGTAAAATGAATACATTTGGTTTTCTTCGCGTTTAATTGAAGATTATTAGTAGTAAACTAATTTAACACACCTGTTAAGGCATTGTTGATGTCATCAAAACTATTTTTATTTCGATCAGTTTTAAATATCAAAGATGTATCGTCAGCAAACAAAACAATATTGCAAAAGTTTTCCGCATAAAATGGTAAATCATTAATATAAATTAAGAATATAAATGGACCTAGTATTGACCCTTGTGGAACCCCCATAGGCACAGAAGATCCAGATGATATGGATCCATTCACGCTAACTTTTTGGATCTGGTCTGTAGGGCCGGCAAAAAACCGGCTCGTCAAAAAGTGCCCTCACCGTTTACTTTGATCTTGTACTTACTACTACTAATTTGGTTAGTAGTTCCGCGCGGTCATATGAACTTGGCCTAAATCTTAAAAGCTAATCTTACTAATGGCCGATTTACACGCATTAGTAAGCAGTAGCCTAATTCACGTAACAAAACTTCAACGACATGCAAGCGATTTGATCGCTGAAGTCACTTTTCGTATTCACGTATCAATCGCACGATTTTGTTTAAGTCGGTTTTGTTTAGGCGTATTCACGTGCATTAATCGAAGTTCGATCGTTGCCTCCGCGGTATTCACCTATTATTTTGACGTTTAGTTTTATCGGATTTCAGCGATTACACGTCAAATTAGACAATTTCCAAGTCGTTTAAAAAAAATAATAAACATTTCTGCATGTTTTGTTAGCAAAAAGTATTTGAATTTATTTGGTAGAACTGTAATGGCAATATTAAGTTTAAATAGTTGACAAATCGCTGAGTTGCCTTCCTATCGAGTAATCGTTCTAGCGAAATGACAGGTGAATACGGATTTGTGACTGTTTTTCAATAGGACGACTTCTAAACGTAAACGACATTTCGACTATTACGAAATACGTGAATCAGGCCACAGTCCAGCAGGTAACCAAACTTTAACCTAATTTTAAGTGACTTATCTTGCAACTTGCTTCTAAATTCTATGTTTACATGCAATTAATCACTCAAAATCAATTTAAAATTCAGTTATTATTTTTTTGTTATTCAGCGCATAAACAAAGAACAAATCATTAAACGATAACGTTGATAAACGATATCGATTGGTGAATGAAATTCGCACTCATAGTGCAGCATTATATTTACTTTGCCTCGGCCGAGGCGGTCTGCAGACCGCCTGCCCGTACCCCAGAAACAGTATAAATATAAGCTAATTATACTGTGCCCCGGGGGCGCCGCGCAAGGGCCCCGCGCAGATCCAGACACCCACACATAGCCGCGAGCGATTTTACGAGCATGCTTAAGTGTCGCTTCTTTTCACGGTAGTGTATATTTTCTTTGGCAGTATGTCGATTCTCTAAAGCTCTATCGTAATCTTGCCTCTTTCTTCGACCTTCACGTGCCGATCAAGAGTGATCTTTGTGACGTTTGTGCGAGTCGAATTTAGAGAATACGGGACTTATAGCTCACTAATTCAGAATTTAGTTTCACAGAATCACACTGCAATGCACATGACCACTGAAATATGCAGTAATAGTAGTACATACACACATATATATAATCACGACTATTATCCCTGAAGGGTTAGTCAGAGACAATGAGGACCGCAAAAGCAGTCCTCTGCCATAGTCCACTTTTCACCAAATAGCGACTGCACATGTGCTCAGCGTGACAGGTGGTGAGCCCATCGCCGCTCTATGCTGTTGGATATATGTGCTGTCTTTTGTCCGTCGCCTTTTACGACAACCAAGGGAAGAGAGGGGGTGGTAGTATTCTTTTAATGATCCGCTACACGACACGGCTCCTACGCGACGGGGCTCCTACGCGGCCCGGCTCCTACGCAACAGGGCTCCTACGCGACACGGCTCCTACGCGACACGGCTCCTACGCGACACGGCTCCTACGCGACACGGCTCCTACGCGACACGGCTCCTACGCGACAGGGCTCCATGCGACACGGCTCCTACGCGACACGGCTCCTACGCGACACGGCTCCTACGCGACACGGCTCCTACGCGACACGGCTCCTACGCGACAGGGCTCCATGCGACACGGCTCCTACGCGACACGGCTCCTACGCGACACGGCTCCTACGCGACACGGCTCCTACGCGACAGGGCTCCATGCGACACGGTTCCTACGCGACACGGCTCCTACGCGACACGACTCCTACGCGACACGTCTCCTACGCGACACGGCTCCTATGCGGCACGGCACTTACGCGACACGGCACTAGTAGTACAACAATAAAAAAAAATTATGTCATTCAAGAATCCCGCTATACTTACTTAGGTTCTTACATACCTACATACACACATCACGCCCGTGTCCCGGAGGTGTAGGCAGAGACCACAGATTTTCATTTGCTACGATCCTGATACACATTCTTGGCTTCTCTTAAGGAGATCCTGCACGAAATTGTGAAAATTTACGTATTTTTAAGTCACTTGTACTATGCGCTGAATTAGTTAAATACGTTAAAAGAACTTACGTAAGTTAGTCTGATTATTGCACAAGGTCCGTGGCCTTGTTGAAATTTGAAACGAATTGTTTAAACAATAACAAACAATACATAAATCTAATGACTCCTAAAAACATTTTTCTACGACAACTTTCTTAATTTTACGCATGAAACAATAATTCTTACATAAAAATATTTGTATTGATATTCCGCAGGTCGCCCCCATCTCAAAAAAGTAAATTTTAATTTTTAACACAAGCGCGTGATGGTTTTGTACAATTCGCAGAATAAAAACATTGCTCTGATCAAATTACTAGGTCTGAACCTTCAAAGCAGAATTGTTCTAATTTTAAATATTAATATGATTGATTTTGCTTTGAAGTTCATTATGAGACTTATGTCAGTTTTTGCGATCTCTTAATGTTGCTTCACATTATATCAGTGAAGTCACAGATCCGACACAGTACCGGCACAGTGAAAAATATTCTTTCATACATTCTCTCCTCTATAAATTTTGTCAAAACGAGTATGTCCGTGATTTGCCGGTGGCGACACCGACACGGAGAGCATTATCACTGACAAGTGGGGATGCGTTCATAGAGAATGTATGAAAAACACTGTGCCGGTAGGTACTGTGTCGGAACTGTATCTTCACTGATATGTGTGAAGCAACCTTTACTCTCATAACGTTCTTCATACATGCAATCAATTACGTACACCTGTCTGGCTAAACACTTTTTTATTGCATTCCCGTCACTGACTCTCCTCTAACGCACAGGAAATTCATTGGTTGGCATTATCTGAGCATAGCCTTTACTTTTGATAAGAGATAACGCGCCGATATATACGCATACTAGTGATATCATTCACCGAGACGGTCTCATCCTGGACAATTTATTTTGTCACTTACTTTTAAACTTTCTTTCAATTAGTTGTGGGTTTGAAACAAGTGTGCGTTTGAGAGTGTTCAGTGTTTATTTCAACGATATGGCTCTGCAGTTACCCAGGTTTACACGATGCTGTTTTTGTTTTACCCTGCGCACGGGATCGTTAATCATAGGATATGTTTCTATTGTAAGTAAACATAAAGTCACACACATTATTTTAGTTGCCTATCTTACTGACTTTCATGCTTGGTTTGCTTCAATATTGTAATATTAAGACGCCTACGATATTAGCAGGTTTTGTTTTTATCAAAAAAATTTGGAACAGTCAAACCGTGTTGTAATCAATGAGTCTTTGGTTGTAATACTATCGGTTTTATCTAGATAGCTAAAGTATTGATTGTATTTGTGTTTACTTAATTTTGTTGAGAACCTAATTATAGTGACTAACTACAAGTTAGTTATTAGCAAAAGGTAATGCACGAATTTAGGGGTGTTAATACAGGATACAATGGGTAAAACAGGGACACAATAAAACGCGTAAACTGACATTTTAAATTTTTCAGTACACTTGCTAGTACCTACCTACATACACTTATGTTGATGTATATTCGCGCATAAATTAATTGTGATCGGTTAATGTACAAAATGAAGTAAAATTTGTGGTTTTTATTGTGCGTGTGTACCTACCTACACGCCCCAGCAGGTCAACCTACTCAAAACTTCCAAACTAATCTCTAATAGACATTGATCCTTAAAGGTAGGTAGGTAATATTAGGTACCTACCCAAATAGTAGGTATAATCTAAATTCATTGAAAAAAAAATGACAATTTGTGGTACCTACTAAGCGGTAACGTATTTTACTGGATTTTGAATCATCATCATCATCAGCCTATAAATGTCCCACTGCTGGGCACAGGCCTCCCACGTGAACAATAGCATGTGGGGATATTGGGCTACAACCCACCGCGCTGGCCCAATTCGGGTTGGTGGGTTTTAACGACTGTCATAATCTTACAACAACAACCGGGACCAACGCCTTAACGTGCCTTCCGAAGCACGGAGGAGCTCGAGATGTTTTAAATTTGGTCACCCAGCGACCCGGCATTGCGAAAGTTGCATAACGGGCATTGAGGTATTTTAGCGGGCAAGATCGCAAGCCGAACGCGCTAGCCGCTGCGCCATCGAGCTCCTCTTTGGAGGATTTTGAATGCTCATTATATTTTTATACATTAGCGAAGTTTACTCGAAAGCTCGTTAGAAAAAAAAGGGTTTTTGGGTTTGTTTTTCTACATTTTATAAAACTGTTATTGAGTCACAAATAAATAAACTTCTGGAAATAAAGAAAGGGAGCTGACTAATTTTTGTAACGGCCCTAAACTATCATCATATTTCTTAGTAATTTTAATACAGTCATGATGTCAGTAATAATAAAAGAAGTGATAAATAAATCGACAATGATTAATAAAAACTGGCAAAATGTGGGCGTTTAGGGATCCGAAAGCAACAAATGAGTCGGAAAACAGTTAGTAAAAGCTATAGGTACAGAATTATTTGAAAATGTTAAGAACTTCTTAAACAGGTTTAACCTGTTATAAAATATGTAGCTATACAATTTCAAATTATACAATTATTATTTAAAATGTTACCCCATACCTTACCTATAGGTACAGAACTATTTGAAAAATGTTAAGAACATCTTAACCCTTTAACGGGCACAGCATGTTCAAATTTTCCATTGGTTTTCGATCTTAACTCAATTGTATAAAGTTCAAAATATGGTGGTAATGTATGTGCCTTTGCCTTATAAAGGGTTAAACAGGTTTAACCTGTTATAAAATATATACCTATACAATTTCAAATTACTTATACAATTATTATTTAAAATGTAACCCTGTACCTTACGGTACAGAACTATTTGAAAAATGTTAAGAACTTTTTAAACAGGTTTAACCTGTTATAAAATTATGTACCTATACAATTTCAAATTATACGTACAATTATTAATTAAAATGGTAGTTACACACTCCAGTTTAACCTATCCAAAATTTCTAATCAATATGGATCCTTAGGGTGTTACCAGACCAATCGATCGATCGTCGATCGACGACATCGATCAATGGTAAAATGGATTAGTCGACGTCGATCCATAGTTTCTACCAGACCAATCGATCGATGGTTGATTGACAATCGACCGATAGAATTTAATAGTTGACCTCGATCGAGCTGTTCGATTAGACGCGCCGCCGGCCGCTTCACTTTTTTTTTAATAGGTCTAGGATTATAAGACCGCCGGCGGTCGCGAAACAATTGATTTTCAATTGTGTCTGGTTTTACGGTGCTCAAGGGGTTAAATTTATTTCGTGACCATGGATACTAGTCCTTCAGTCGTAATAATAGAGTTCATTGATTATGTTTAAAGTTGATGATAATAATATGAACGTTTAAATGCTAAATGATATTCCCCCCAAACCCCTTGGGAAACACTTTAGATTAAGCAACACCGATAGGGGAGGGGGAGGGGGCAACCTCAGGGAGGGGGAGCCAAAGTGCGGAAATGCATAGTTTTCAAGATATTTTTATTTTCAGGTTATGTTAGGTTATTTATTTAGGTTATTTTTAGGAAAAAAAAATACCGCTACTTAAAATGTAATTTGGATAAGATAAGTGATCTTTGGCTTTAAAAAAGCGGCCAAGTGCGAGTCGGACTCGCCCATGAAGGGTTCCGTAGCAGCAAGTAACATCACATAAAAGTTCTTGTAGTTCGTTGCAACTTTGATCGATGTTTAAATAGTGTATTTTTTTTAAATCAATTAATTTATGACGTATTCAAAAAAAACTACCTACTAGATCTCTTTCAAACCAATTTTCGGTGGAAGTTTGCATAGTAATGATTGTACATCATATTTTTATTTTTATTTTATCATTATCTTATTTTAGAAGTTACAGGGGGGGGAACACACATTTTACCACTTTGGAAATGTCTCTCACGCAAACTAATCAGTTTAGAAAAAAATGATATTAAAAACTTTTATATCATTTTTGAAGACTTATCCATAGATATCCCACACGAATAGGTTTGATGAAAAAAAATATTTTGAGTTTCAGTTCTAAGTATGGGAAACCCCCAAAATTTATTGTTTTTTTTCTATTTTTGTGTGAAAACTTTAATGCGGTTTACAGAATACATCTACTTACCGAGTTTCAACAATATAGTTCTTATAGTTTCGAAAAAAAATTGGCTTTGACATACGGACGGACAGACAGACATGACGAATCCATAAGGGTTCCGTTTTTTGCCATTTGGCTACGGAACCCTATAAACGGCCGCATCCAGATTCTTCTGCGTTTACGTCTCCGTAATAATAGTACGAGAAACATCGTACTGACCAAGAACAACGAGTCCTCTTCTGAATACATTTCGAAAGAAACTGATGGAATAGGTATAGCCGGGGTTAATCGATCAACGTCGATCGATTGGTTAGACGAACGGTATCCGTCGATCAATTAATTAAAGCTACCACACCTATCGATCAACGTCAACCGACCGTCGTCGATCGATTGGTTAGTCAAACGGTATCCGTCGATCAATTAAAGCTACCAGACCAGTCGATCAACTTCGATCGACGTTGATCGATGCCGTCGATCGGCGATCGATCGATTGGTCTGGTAACACCCTTAGATCCCAACCAACAGTCCAAGTTCAAAGAAGTTTAACTTGGGCTATATAGAATGCCAGACAATACAAGACAAAATATGAATAAGTTTAAGAATGTTTGCATGGTAAATGATATTTCCCTCAAACCACTCGAAGTTCTTTATATATGTGGGACTTAACTAACTGAGATATCCCACGCGGACTTCTTGAGAGAGTTTGAAAAGTGAAGTAAAGTTAATAATATAAATTGTTTAATTAAATTCGCTACATTTTCATTTTATTGATACTTTTAATTAGGTACGCGTATCTATTTATTGTAGAGTTTTGATAATAGGTAAGTTGATATTGTTGATTGAATAATATTTTTAAATGGCAATGATAGATATAATATCATTGTTAAATGGTCAATGAAAAATTTGACCAAGCGACAAAAAGACTCAAGTTTTTTTGAAGTAGGTAATCAAGCTCTTCAAAAAGACTTGTGAGTTCCATGATAAAAACTTAGCTTAACGAGTCCTTTCGCATTAGGACTATACTCAGGACTCGTTTTAGCCGGAATCTTGCGAGCTCTGCCAAAATGAGTCCAGTCCCTAATATCAGGACTCAAAGAACTCCAGTAATGACCACTAGCCAGATTCTTAAGTGCGTACGTAATACCCTTACACATACTTTGGCCGAATCGTTTCTGACTTAAAAACCATTGAATCAATGTCCACCATCTCTTGTTCCAGTTCGCGTCTATTATGTTCATGGCGATGATATCGTTCGTCCTCTACAAAGTGGTAACATATGTTAAGGAGAACCAAAACCAGCAGAACCCTGAACACTCGCCCGACGAGCTTGCGCAGATCGCACTGGGGGTCTACGTGTCCCAGGCTTACTACCTCCTCGTGTATCTGTATCTGCTCACTATAAGCATTGTGCTGGTAGTTGGTGTGCACACGGTAAGATTTGGTTCTCTGAGGGCCTAGACAAATGGCAATCGCTCACCCCCTGCTTATTTGTAATTGTTTGTGAGCATTTCCCACTTGTCTGGCCCTCGGCGTGTTGCATGTTGTGACAATGTGCGCCAATCACAGACAATTTGTATTGTCTGTGGCGCCAATACAACAGACACGAACGGATTATACAAAAATATCTCGTTACGAGTTTAATGGGATTGTTGAAAGGGGAAGACCTCGGCGATCGTACTTACGGTCGGTGGTGGTGGATCAGTGACGTTCTCGTTAAAGCCAGGTCAAGAGTAGGTAGGTACTTTAAAGCGCAATACCTACAAACCAAAGCCGCCGACCGACCCGCCGACTTTTTGTCGGCAGGCTCGTTGACGGGGTCCTATTGACTCACATAAAACTATTAAGTATTCCTATTTTTCGTGTTAAGTGTAGGTATAATTTTTTTCCTCATCCTGAATTCAACTAAAGGTTAACGTTTACCTTCAGTAGACTTAATTCACTCATTTGCAGGTGAATTAAGTATACTATTTGGTAGGCTTAATGCACCCAGGTGATATCACCTGGTGCATTAAGGGTGCATTAAGTCTACTAAACCGTGTGATGGGCTTTACTTGTCACAAGGTGGCACAGATTCGACCCATACCGAATTGTGGTTAACTTCCTCGCTAACTCAAGTCTTTAGAGTATCTTATACAGGTACTTATTAACGTACCTACATGTTTATAGTCTTATTTATTTACTAACTCAATTGAACGTTTCAGGAAAAGCCAAGGCTGCTGAGGGTTTACGTGTTCAGCGGATTTTTCCTATTAGGGATGGCTCTAGCGCTGGTGGTGGTGTCAGTAGTATTTGTCGGATACTTGGCGACCCTGCCGCTGCTGAAGTGGTGTTGTAAGTATTTTCATGAGACCATATTATACCTACTTACTGTTTGTCAACCTGAGGTTTCACGCCGATATTCGGTAAGAGGTTGGATTACCTACGCCGGGCAATCCGACCCAATTCGTGCTGCAACGCAGCGTTGCTCTACCACTCACGAGACCACCCACCACCACTTCTACCACTACCACCTACGTGTTTGGAATGTTTTAAAGGACGCTCCGGTATCTACCCTAAATCCATGTAACCTTCGACAAGCCGTGATCAAAAAGACGGATCGTGGAACTAGTCGCCTTAAGAGCGTTTACACATTCTGGTCTCCCATACAAACTTCAAACAGACGAAACCGACCAAACTGCACATTTAACAGCATAGAGCGGCGATGGGCTCACCACCTGTCACGCTGAGCACATGTAAAGATATCATTTGGTGAAACGTGGACTGTGGCAATGGACTGACTCATTGGCTGGCCTTTGACTAACCCTTCGGGGGTAATAGTCAAAATCAAAATATCTTTATTCAGTAAGCTTAAAATAAGCATTTAGAATCGTCTAAATTTATTTTTTTATGGATGGATGGATAGGCATAGGAAGAAGTCGTAAGTATTAGGTATTTAAGTATGTATGTGTGTCGCAGTGATATGTTAAAAACGGAGATTTGATCTTTTCTCTAAGGGATTTGATCAAATCACAGAGGATGTTAAAATAACAACACGATTTTATCATTTCCCTAAACAAATGTAGGGATTTGAACAAATACCAGAACTGGTTCCGTGAAATGACAAAAAGCTTTTCTATGGTATTTTAAACGTCGTTTAATTTTGTAATTTTATGCATAATTATAATAATTAGTAAGTGTAAGTAGTTTAATGTTTTATATTTTAGCGTTTGATTAACGCTTAAATATACTTAAGTTAAATTTTAAACACTGAAAAAAGACGACAACCTCAGGCGGGAATCGAACCACGCACCTTCCGCATTCCGGGCGGCTGCCTTAACCACTTGGCTACCGAGGTCTGGCTTTCAACCGTCGAAATTTGTCAGTGCTTGATGCTTATGTTTTTTAGTCAACATTGCTTCATCAAATCTTAGAAGTTTTCACCTCTGATATCCGAAAGAAATATTTTTACAAATATTTTAACATTCGGTTAAGATGCAGCTGCGTTTATAGATTAATGTTTTTATTTAAGTGTAAGTAGTATCTACTGTAACATTGATCTCAAAAATCACGTGATGCTTTGGGGCTCCGGGCGTAAACCCAATAAAAAATGTATATCAATAGTTTCGTTGTAATATTTAAAACAAAGTGTGCGCGCTGGAGAGCATACTCGCCAGCGAGCCCAAGGATAATTCCGTTACTTAAGGATTTCAAATTCGTTTATGACACCATTAAAATGTATTTTAAACCAGCGGCCGCTCGCGGTTTTACCCGCGTGGTTCCCGTTCCCGTGGGAATATCGAAATAAAAAGTATCCTATGTGTTAATCCAGGTTATAAACTATCTGTATGCCGAATTTCATCCAAATCCATTCAGTCGTTTTTACGTGAAAGAGTAACAAATATCCATACATACAAATTTTCGCGTTTATAATATTAGTAGGATGTTTATCAATCTACTATCATCAATTCGATATTTTATTTATTTTAATTCACAGCCACTTTTAAATTTCCTTGCGGAACATTAGAGAAGCGCCTGGTAAAAGGCTATAGCAACGTTTTCTATTTTGGGATCGTTATTATTATGAAAACTACGTTACGACATGCTCGTAGAATTAGGGTATAATAAAACTCAAAATATAGTTAGCTCAAAAAATGGTCCCTATACTGGAGAAAAACACTTTTTTGTTCTTTCAAACCACAAAGTCTTTTTCTACGCTTCATATTGACAAATAAAAGATGAATAACTTCTAGTTGCGACTCATTATTGACAATGATTATTTATGAAAATGTGGGTAGTTGACTTTGTTTTAGTTGTTTATTTTAGATAGGTACTTGCGTCTATGATTACGTCTGCTTGAAATAAATGAACATAGAATCAATGTAAATTAGTTGTTGTTGTTGTTGTTGTTGTTGTTGATTCAATTATTAGAGAAAAATAATGAAAATAAATAGTCCAGTTGAATAATCTCCTTAACTTAACACGTTCGCTGACGTTAAGAAGTTGTCCTGTCGCCATAATAGGGCACTAGAATTTTCCATACTAAACGATTACCCGTCGACAGACGTACTAAGACATGTTAATATTTAAATTTTGTCTTATACGACACTTCGTCCAGAGACGTCAACGTCCAACGACGTAGTGTCATATTAGAGAGGTAGTTACTAGTCTGATATGACACTACGTCCAGAGACGTCAACGTCTAACGACGTAGTGGCATATTGAAGAGATAGTTATTTATCTTATATGACACTACGTCCAGAGACGTCAACGTTCAACGACGTAGTGTCATATTAGAGCGCTTGTTACTATTCTGATATGACACTACGTTCAGAGACGTCAACGTCCAACGACGTAGTGGCATATTAAAGAGATAGTTACTTATCTTATATGGCACTACGTCTAGAGATGTCAACGTTCAACAACGTAGTGTCACATTGAATAGTAAATTGATAGCCTCGTACGACACCACGTCCAGGACCGTAATATCTAATGACGTAGTGTCACGTTTTACACATTTTTGCCTGCCCAAACAGGACACTACATCGAGCCACGTTAGAGTTATATATGTAAGGGAGTAGAATAAAACACATTTCTAAAGTAATCACAGCTATATTTTAAATTTCAGTCTGCGTCGAAAGATATACGAAAAAACAAATCAACAAAAAGTAATCTCTTAAAAAGGAACAAAACCTTATGTTTTAACTATCACAATAAACTCCTAACTAATAAAATATTAAAATTTTAGTCTGAATGATACAGCGATAGACATACGAAAAAAAATCAACATCCAAATAATCTCGAAAACCTTATGGTATTCACCATCACAATAAACGCCACGCCATTGACTTGTATTTCCACATTATAAAAAAATCAATATTCAATGGTATAGGTATGTACCTACCTACCTACTATACCTATGTAGGTATTATATTATATAAACGAGGTATTTGAAATCACAAGCTACAATCGATTAATACTCAATTCAAGTTTATATACCAGACTGTAAAGTAATTTTTAAAAAGAAAAATAAATCAAATTCAAGACTCTTGCTCTGTCTGTTCCTGAAGTTGATGTAATCTCGGAAACATTCAGGACATAATGGGGGAAGATTCGGGCAACCAATACGTAGCTAGTTTCAACTCTCTTTTTATTTTTGGAACACATTTCCTAAAAACTTTGTCATCTCTTCAGCGGTAGTCAGGCGAAAAGATTGAGATCGAGAATATCGAGTGGAAGGTCTATTTGAATTACACAAAGCTGTACCATATTTGTTAGAACACTGAACTAGATATTCTATTAGCTCTTTAGGGAAAACATGATTGAAAATCTCCTCAACGCTAGTTTGAGAGTTAACCTCAAATTGAGGGCCATGTGAATTGACATCAAAGTCAAAAACAGGAATGTCTTCTGTGGTGTTTGACCACGGCTGGTATTCTGGTTCAGGAGATCTTGGTCGGTTCTGCACTGGTGCTGAATCTGTATCATTAGAATTATTGTCCTGAGGCGCGACTAGGGATGGTGAACCATCTCTTGATTCTGTTATTAGTGGTTCGATCAGTGCGGTAGGTCTGTCGTCCTGTCCAAAATCGGAGTGTGAGCTTACATTTGTAATATCGGACTAACTGGAATCCGATGAAGCAACAGGGCCTCCAGAGGTGCGTCGTCGAGATCTTACTGAAAATATTTCTTCTGAGGAAGTAGAAGCTTCTGCATCGGCTGTCTGTTGTGGCTCATAGTTTTCGTCAGAGCCATAATCACCGTCTTCGTCCTTGTACGGGTCCTGGTCCTGTTCGTCTTCCGAGTTTGAAGACATATCGTCGAAGAGGTTTTTCTGACGTTTCTTAGGATTATTGGCTGACATCTGAAATGAAAAAGTGAATTATTTACAAAGTGTAAAGCTTGTAGGTAATTTTGCATTAATTATGCAGAGGTAGGTACCTACAGCTCTTTTGTTTAGTTTCAATAGATACAGACGGCCTTAGAACTAAGAATCAGAATACTTAATCACTAATTCGTGTTAAAAACTCTTCCAAATGGTCAACATCCAGTTATAAACTAATAGCAAACATTTAACGATACTGATATGTCTTTAAAAATGAAAGTTTTATTACAATATCGAATGATTGAATGGTTTTCAACAAAAAATACATTATGATAACAGAAAAACGTAACAAAAGCACCGTGGTTCCTAATTTATGCACTTAATTATTCCTCATACATTACGTGAACTCATTATATATCTCAAAATAAGTAAAAATAAAATTTACTTACGATTTTAGCGACGTACGCGCGTAGATGTTTCCAAAATGGCACTGGCCGCACTGAATGTTCGAGAAGACAGGCGCGCGATCACGCCGGTCGACGTAGTTTCGATGCACGAGAGTTTATGTGTGGGGGTGAAAGAGCGAGACAGCGATATATAAAACTACCCATAAAACACGTAATACGACAGTAAAAAATACAAGAGTGCTCACAAGATGACAGTAGATACTGCTCTTCCTAACAATTACAAACAAAAGTAGGTATCGTCTGTCGACGTAGTGTCCAAACAAATAAAATAAAGTTTCCCGCCCGTCGACGTACTGTCACAACGCATCATTTGAGCTTCCCGCCTTTGGACGTACTGTTAGCGAACGTGTTAATAAATTGTAAATATCAAGCCAACGCTCTGGGGCCCAAGTCTGCTAATTTACGAATGACATAATTGAATCGCAATTGTATCGCTTTGTAATTGTTTGACACATTTGGTATTCTTATATGAGTAAGAGAATACCAAATGAGTTAAACAATTACAATACGATCCAATTGCGATTCAATTATGCCATTCGTAAATTAGCAGACTTAGGCCCCGGATAGACGACGCTCGATAGAATACGCTCCTAACGACGACTTCGCTATAGCCATTTTACCAGGCGCTTCTCTAATGTTCCTTAAGGAAATTTAAAAGTGTCCGTGAATTTGTATAGACTTAATTAAATATCGAATTGATGATAGTAGATTGATATACATTTAATATACATTTTAATGTGTCCATGTCTACAGCTTCCTCATTCGATATAGAGAAATTCTAAGCATGCCATATTTTTGTGCATATTATGTGCAATCAAACGTTTCAGTCCTAATTTTTGTGCCACCACAACTTCGTTACTATGAGTTGTTTTATGTGTGTAAGCTGGAGACACGTGTCACCAGCTCGCACACGCCCGTTAAGACAAACCAGTGAGGTTAGGGTTTTGGACTATAGCTAGAAATTTTGTGCATAATTTGTGCACTAGGAACAAAAAAAACTAACCATCACACTCAAATACTGTTGAAACTACGATCATAAAACTGTGTGCGAGCTGGAGACACGGGTCTCCAGCTCGCACAGCTGTATTTTCGTAATTGTTCAAGCTACGGTTATGAATTATACCTCAAAATTTTGTGCAGAATTTGTGCATAAGGCACAAAAATTTTCAAAACTTTAACTCAAAAGGTTTTTGAGCTACGAACCGATAAGTATGTGTAAGCTGGTGACACGTAACACGGGCTAACACATGGTGAATTATTGTAACTGTATAAGATAGCGCTTCGTTTTAAAGATCAAATAATACGTTATAATTTGTGCACACACGAGGCAAAATTGCAAATCTCTGGGCCTCTTACTTTATAAATTATAAGCCAAAAACTGTTTTCCCGCCAAAAAATTCAAAATAATGGCTCGGAAGCGGCTAAGCGCGCCGTTGCCGTTCCGTGCGTGTAGCGCACGGAACGGCAACGGATATCGATAGTCGTATTTGCAACACGTTCACACCTCTAGTTGTCTAACAGTCAACTAAAGTGTGCGAAGGAAATGTGGCCGCACGAACTTTATCGCTACAAAATCCTTGATGTGCGGCAATTTACCAACAGCGCGGCGCGTCAACGCCATGATACAACGCGCTAACGCGAAGTGTTTGGCCAGACGTGTCGCGAAAACGCAAGTCTTCGCGCTAGCGCGATAATGTGGCCCTAGCATTACATTGGGATGCCCCAGCAGACTAATCGCAAAGTCATCGATCACCATAAAGTACATTTATTTTTATTTATTTATTTACATTTAACCATGGGAAGTAATACAATCTAATATTAAAATAAATTACTTTCAATGGTTAAAATTTATTCTGTGACGGTCGATAGCGATTAGTTTGCTGGAAAGCATCCGTTCTTTATCGAATTAGGCTCAAGTATTCAACCATTTTGTCGTTCTGCACTCCTCCATAATGTTTATCATTATGCCAAATCTAATTATTTAATTGTCTCAACAACAAAAAATAACTAAGACATTCGTGTGTGAGATATCTAAAATAAAAAGTAGGGTAGGTTATTAGGTACCTCTGCCTATAGTAAAACTAAATTAGTCGCGTCGCGCATCGCTTTAACAGACGGCTCCTAGTCTAAAACTGGCAATAGTGTAGCGCACGGAACGGCAACGGCGCGCTTAGCCGCTTCCGAGCCATTATTTTGAATTTTTTGGCGGGAAAACAGTTTTTGGCTTATAATTTATAAAGTAAGAGGCCCAGAGATTTGAAATTTTGCCTCGTGTGTGCACAAATTATAACGTATTATTTGATCTTTAAAACGAAGCGCTATCTTATACAGTTACAATAATTCACCATGTGTTAGCCCGTGTTACGTGTCACCAGCTTACACATACTTATCGGTTCGTAGCTCAAAAACCTTTTGAGTTAAAGTTTTGAAAATTTTTGTGCCTTACGCACAAATTCTGCACAAAATTTTGAGGTATAATTCATAACCGTAGCTTGAACAATTACGAAGATACAGCTGTGCGAGCTGGAGACCCGTGTCTCCAGCTCGCACACAGTTTTATGATCGTAGTTTCAACAGTATTTGAGTGTGATGGTTAGTTTTTTTTGTTCCTAGTGCACAAATTATGCACAAAATTTCTAGCTATAATCCAAAACCCTAACCTCACTGGTTTGTCTTAACGGGCGTGTGCGAGCTGGTGACACGTGTCTCCAGCTTACACACATAAAACAACTCATAGTAACGAAGTTGTGGTGGCACAAAAATTAGGACTGAAACGTTTGATTGCACATAATATGCACAAAAATATGGCATGCTTAGAATTTCTCTATGTCGAATGAGGAAGCTGTAGACATGGACACATTTTAATGGTGTCATAAACGAATTTGAAAAGCCTTAAGTAACAGAGTTTTCCTTGTGGGCTCGCTGGCGCGTATGCTCTCCAGCGCGCCCACTTTGTTTTAAAAATTACAACGAAACTATTGATATACATTTTTTAAAGTGTGTCTACAATTGTATACATATTATCTACATTTTTTTCATGCTTATAAAATGTAACTAGCTTCAGTTGGTCTCGCCCCGGAGCATCACGTCAAAAATCACTTAACGAACATAAATTTTAACTCTTCTTTAATCTGTGATAAATTGCCCTACTCCTGTAGGTCACGTGATATGTTAGAAAAGTACAATCGCGAAGCGCAGCGTAGCGATTGTCTTGAATTTCGAGGTTAATTTTTTTTATTAGACAACAGAAATACTAAGCTGCCCTACTCCTGTAGGTCACATGTTTTTGGTCATTTCACGGAACCAGTTCTGGTATTTCTTCAAATCCCTAGATTTGTTTAGGGAAATGATAAAATCGTGTTGTTATTTTAACATCCTCCGTGATTTGATCAAATTACTTAGGGAATTGACCAAATCTCTGTTTTTATTATATCCCTGCGACATTTATTGAATTATGCCTATATGCAAAAGCTTTTAAGTTCATATTGTAAGTACAAACCGTAAAGTCAGTTTTTATGAAACTTAGCCTGCTATCTATTAGTGAAAAACATTTAAAATAAAGTTTATTCAACTCAATTTATGCGATTATGAAATTTTAAAATCAACGGTTGGTCTTCCTCATATTAATAAATACCTAGTGCACTTCCACCGCCCGGCCTTATCGTCACTTAGTCACTAGTATCCGGCGAGATGAAGACCAAGAGCTTCTCCGTTGTAACATAAAAAAATTTAAGAAAGTGACGGTAGAATACAACCGCCACTTCTCTTCCCTTGGGTGTCGATAGAATACTACCGCCACGTCTCTTCCCTTGGGTGTCGATAGAATACTACCGCCACTTCTCTTCCCTTGGGTATCGATAGAATACTACCGCCAAGTCTCTTCCCTTGGGTGTCGATAGAATACTACCACCACGTAGTTTCCATAATTTCTGACTGATTTGACTATTAAACACCGTACCGCAAAACACGGTACAAATTCCATAAAGGACATTAGGCGCAGGGAGTAACTTAACGTTATACCGTTATTTTGATTACTACCTGGGAGTCTTTCATCAAAGTTATTTCCGAGAATCCTGATAATACGAGGGCGGGTCAATAAGTCCGTGACTTTTTGAATTTCTGACCTCTTTACTGAAAAAGCAACACTACTCCTGTCAAGAGGCATCTGTCAGTTGACTCCTATCAAAATTTGAACTTGCTGCGTCAGTTAGTTTGTGTTTGATGGCTATCTTTATCAGACTACCCAGTAATTTGAGGAAAAAATGGAAAAAAGTGAATTTCGTGCGCTTATTAAGCATTATTTTTTGCGAAAAAAAACCATTACCGAGACCAAGGCTAAGCTTGATAAAAACTATGGGGACTCTGCACCATCGACTTCAATGGTAAAAAAGTGGTTTACTGAATTTCGTTGTGGCCGTACAAGCACTGAAGATGCCGAACGTCCAGTTGAGGTCTCTACACCCGAAACAATCGAAAAAATTCACGATATGGTGTTGGCCGACCGAAGATTGAAAGTGCAAGAGATTGTGGAAGCCGTAGGGATCTCGCATGGCTCAGTGGTTTCAATTTTGAAAGATTACTTGGGCATGAGAAAGCTTTCCGCAAGATGGGTGCCGCGTTTGCTCACAGTCGACCACAAACGCAATCGTGTAACAACTTCACAGAAAGGTTTGGCGTTGTTTAATCGCAATATGGAGGAGTTTTTGGGCCGTTTTGTAACCGTAGACGGAACATGGATCCATCACAACACACCAGAGACCAAACAACAGTCAAAACAGTAGGTTTCTAAGGATGAATCGGCGCCAAAGAAGGCCAAGGTGGGCCTATTTTGAGGACCTCGACAAATCATACTTTTTGGAAGGGATAAAAAAATTGGAGAAGCGACAGACAAAGTGTATAGAGCTCAAGGGAGACTACGTTGAAAAATAAAATGAATTTTTTTTTTAAAAATCTGTGTTTTATTCCAAAAGTCACGGACTTATTGACCCGCCCTCGTACCTTAGCTTGTTATACCAGCCTTGATAGAAAACTAAGGAACCGTAGATATGTTTACGATTATCTGCAGCACAACTGTAATACTTTTTTTTTAATATCGAAGGAAGAAATAACTTTTTTTCCGAATTTATTTATTGTTTTATACTGTTCATCGTCTACTACGACTTAGTTGGTACAACTACTTGCAATTTTAGTGTTCAGAATAATTAAGCAACTAATCTTCTTCACAAAAATACCAAAACTAAATAAGTTAGAGGCACAAAATACAAGAAAAGAGGACAATAGACAAAAAAACGGATTTCTTTATAAAAAAAAACTATAACTACAACTATAACTTGAGAATGGTTACGTTTGGGTTACGGTGTTTAATAGTGAAATCAGTCAGAAATGATGAAAACTACATCCCCTTTAAGGATATAGGTCGACCTAACCTTTAACCCTGTATGTAATACTTATGTACAATGGAGGAAATCAAAGACCTAATGGAGGAAGTTCACTTAACGGCGATATTCGCTTGCACACTAACTAAAAAAATCAACAATAACTGTTAGAAATAAACTTGAGGTATCATACTTCCAGTTTTCCTAAAATAAAGACAGTATTCTTTTAAATTTCATGTTAAAGATGTCCAGCACTTCATTAGCGTCCATTTTTTCCGTTCTTGTTATTTTATTCATATATTTTAACAACTCTGATAATTTGATTTTCTTCTAAGTCTGGACTGATGTGATGGAATCTCCACACACAAAAATATTTACCGTTTGGGGGGTGAACGTGCCTCCCCCCCCCTCTGTACGGTTCATAGGCGCGGTCGGAACGGAGCGCAAGTGAATATCGCCCAAAAGTCGACCGGGAATTTCCTGGACTGTAAGTACAAGATGGTGATTTTTAATTTATTCCATTCCGTTCCAGTGATCCAATTCTTCTGCCTTCTCGTTGTGAGAAGCACTTACATGGACATGGAGGAACAGAGCAAGCCTCGCGTTTACGAGATGCAAACCCTGTACAGCCCGCAACCAGCTCCTCGCATGATATAACATAATGTTGTTCACGTGAAAGACTGATTATAGTTATGTTAACTTATTAAAACTCTCCATACTTAAGTTATTACTTTTAAAGCTATATTATTATGATTATGTACAGACGCCAGCGCATCAACATGCCACAAAATGTCAAATTTCTTTGAAACATTTTGATGTCATCGATTGCCGAAATTAGACTGTTTCGGATACGTTGATCTGTGGGCGTGTGTGCGTTAGGCTGTACTCTAAGGCGCTGCGCAAACTTGTTGCTGACAAGGACATCGTCATACAAAAACGCGATTTGCATCGAGTTTCATTTGCCGCTGCCAGACACAGCAACCTCGTTTTTCTTTATTGATCTTCTGTCAGCAACATAAAAGTGTCTACATTCGCGCCCCGCATTAAAGAGCACAGGCTGACAAATATTTAGTGCGATGCAAACAGCAGCATTGTACAGCCTCTATTACGTACTTGATAAAAGGGCTTCAAGGTGAAATGTTACGAATGATCGGCTGGACCAAAATAAAACACTGAATATGCCATTTTGCTATATTTGGCATTTTTTACAAATGGACATATCGTGCTCGACTGTATCAGAATTGAAGACCCTTTTTAAAATATCTTCCCTAATAACTAACATACAGAAGTGTGAAAACACTGAATACGCCACTAAATTCAATAAAACTATTATAAAACACTGAAAATCACATGCGCAAATTTAAAACACGGTTTATCCATGCACGTTCCATGTTTAACGCTAGCCAAAATGATAATTTACAAGAAATAAAACTAAAGAATATTGTTGAAGTTAAATTTAGAAGAGGTATAAGGAACATGTTTATCATAGAAAATTTGAAAGATGAGTTGAAAGAAGTAGATTTTTGCAAAAACGCCACAATTATAATGCAGTACCAGCAAGTGAAGATACCCTAAGAGGGCTAAAAAATTAAAAAATGACGAGATTATTAATAAGCTGGTGAGGCTTATGCCCTCTAACAGGGAAAAGTTATCTAATGATCTGGCAGATTTAGTATCTGAAGGACAATTAGTGGAAGTAAATTGGTAAATAGTAAACTATTCATCATTTTCGTCCACAAATCTTTCTTCAAATGTTTTTTTAACAGAACCTTTGTAATTTTAAGCATCTTTATAATTTTATAAAACTCTCTTTCTAAAAAAAATACTTTCTAAACAAATATCTTTCTTGAACTTTTTGTTTTGTGCCCTGTTAAGAAACTATTATCTTTATTCATTAATAATCAATATTATTCGCTACAAACATTCAACATATCATTTTTTAATTATTAATTTAACATAATTATCATAAAAACAACGAATGCCTATACAGTTTTCCAATACCTAGTCATAATTTTAATATTCTGTGTTATAATTTGGTAACTAGTTGTCATTTGGAAAATAAAAACAAATATTTACACGAAATATCCAAAAATATTAAATAAATCATGTACAGAAAGGTAATAATACAAAACAAATTATAAGCATAATTTATTACATTATCATCTTCTAGAAAAAAAAAAATACTACAAGTCTATGAGCCCAATAGAACCCTTGTACATGTTTCTTAAAAGTGTCTCTGGTGTAAAGTTAGTAGTATGGCGCATTCAGTGTTTTATTTTGGTCCAGCCGATGTGCGGACTTAGTTTAAAGGAAACTGAATTGAAATGTATTTTTGTAATTTCGGTAGTAATCATTATTTTATTATTGCTGTTCTAATGACGTTTATTTTTAGATTTTTCTTTTAATCTTTTAATAAATCGGTAAAAGATTCCATGAGCTGTTTTTTTATGTCAACCTAAATGATCTAATTGATTACGTAATGTGATCGAAGGCGGCCACAGACTTTACATTTTCGTGTACTTTATTTAAATATATAAGTCAAATTTACAGTAAGTACAAAATAAACTGTACTTACCCGTGGTACTACCGATGGTCCTACTGGTAGTACCACGGGATTTTTTTTGCCCGTGGTACTACTATTCTGTCTGGTAGTACCATGGGAGATTTTACATTACCCGTGGTAGTACTATCAATTTAATATTTCATACAAACGTATTTCAAAGTATGCATAAGCTTGAAAAATCGAGAGTTATAAAAAAACCTTTTACAAATATGTAGTTACTGGTTAGCTGTGAAAGTGTAAAACAAAAAAACAAAGAGAAAGGTTCTACAACACTCGATTTTTCAAGCTTATGCATACCTCGAAATACGTTTGTAGGGAATATTAAATTGATAAGTAGTACCACGGGTAATGTAAAATCTCCTGTGATACTACCAGAGAGGATAGTAGTACCACGGGCAAAAAAAAATCCTGTGGTACTACTGATTGTCCTACTGGTACATACAGAAAATAAAATATAACTTAAGTAGATAGGTACAGGTAGTTTAATTGAAACACTTGTCACAATGTTAATGTCTTTTAAATTTCCATACCTACAACAAAACCTGCTATAGTACTTGACAACATGAGTGTACTTGGTCAGGGTTGGAAAAATAAAAACATGATTGTCCAAATTCTTCGGATTTCTTATGAGATCATCAGGGCTTTCGACGAGGCTGCTGTTTTCAGTCATTGAATTTATTGCAGAGGCATTGAGAATTGTCATAAATTGTTTCTAATTCCAAACAATTCCCGGTAGCACCATCTTTAAATTGGACAGGCACCAACAATTTGTGTAACATAAATGTGGTAATAAACTGTTATTAAAACCGCATTTCTCTAATAGGTCCAAAAAATAATTTGATACGATCCAGGCTAAGTTTGTAAATACATAATAAATATGCAGTTCAGTGTGCTGTTTTCTTAGGCAATCAATTTGTCATTGCTTTAAGATAATTCATGCAAACAATAAAACCACGAAAACCAGTAATCTATTTGAATCAATTCCTAGTCTTTTAAAGAATTTATATGACTGATGATCTACTCCAGCAATCAGTGCGTTCAAAAAATCTCTTTGTTTCCTCCACATTAAATTTAGCCAGCACTCGTTTCCATCCTTTGGCTCACATGTTCCTGCTGTTCATTACGTCATCAAACAGAATATTTTAAAATATTCTTATGAACTGGTCAAATCAAATCATCAGCCTATAAACGTCCCACTGCTGTGCACAGGCTTTCCACATGGACTGGACATGGACCTTCATTTTTTGTTTTACATCGTTTTTTTTTATTTTTGGTCTTAAATGTAATCCTTTGTGTTTCTGAATTGCATGTAAGTAGTATTTCAATATAAAACCAGCGATAAATACGTTACACTAGATAGGCCGTTCCCAACACGCACTATGTTCCACTCATCTGCGGAGTCGACTCGGCACCTTGCTTTAGTGTGGCTTTGACATTCGCGCGTGCGGAGCGACGAAAATAATTCTTTATTTATTTTCAAAGTGTACACCTAGAAGTTTACTACTATTCAGTTGTCAAGTGAAATTAATTGTTATTCAAGTCATTATTACGTAGTTATAACGTACTAGCGGCCGCTCGCGGTTTCACCCGCGTGGTTCCCGTTCCCGTGAAAATATCGGGATAAAAAGTATCCTATGTGTTAATCGAGGTTATAAACTATCTGTATGCTGAATTTCATCCAAATCCATTCAGTAGTTTTTACGTGAAAGAGCAACAATGCTGAATTTCATCCAAATCCATTCAGTAGTTTTTACGTGAAAGAGCAACAAACATGCATCCATACTTACATACCTTCGCATTTATAATATTAGTAGGATTATTAGAATAGAAAACATATTTTTTCAATTATTGTTATTGACAATCTATTCATCGGGACGCCATCTTGATACACACTACTTTGTCTTTGACGGATCTGGCGCTGCGGCGCTGCGATGTCTGTCTGTTGATTAGATGACATAAATGTTTAAGCGCTGCAACGGCTGCAGCGAACTTTAGGTCTCTCATTCCAGAATTTGACCAAATGGATTGCATAAACGTTCTTGTCTATACTTCTAGTTCAATGTATAAAACCAGGATATTTGATTGCCTTGATGATTTTTGAGGATTTTTTGTTACCAAATGTGTTTTGTATTAACTATATGTTGCGGCGTGAATCCGGCCACCAACAATAATATATTTTGATCATTTTGGGTGAATGAATAATTTCATAAATCACATCCCAAATGACTCAACATAGCTTTGTAAGTAGGTAATAATAGCTCCATCGAAAAACGAACTGATAATAAATATTGAAGAAATTAGCATAACTTTCTGTTGGGCGGTAATAGAGTTGATCAAAAAGTATCCAACAGGGAATTGTTAAGGGCTGTTACAACAAACCCTAGGCTTATTTCGCCATTACCATGAGGTAAATCATGGGGATCAAGATCAGAGCAAATATTAACAAATCCGAAATTATTAGTTTCATCTCGCTCAACCAATCCTCTGCAGAGCCATTACTTTTAGTGACAATGCACAAGATAAAGCATTCCCATTTATCAATTTCACTCTTTGCTTGATTGTGGCAAGGGATCAGTAAATCCTGTATTGCAGTCGATGTTCTGGTAGGTACCTTTTTGCAATAGTTTTTGATTTAGTTAAAATGCCATGCAAGGAAGCTTAATCACGTGGTGATAGGTAATTCAATGTGACCACAAATTTCGTGAGACTTGTGTTTCTAAGATCAAATCGCGCGTATTGATTAATATCCATTTGTTTTGTCAAAATTCTTTACCATCGGATCATTCTTCCAAAAACAGTAAATTCTCTGTTACAACTTCCATTTTTCTTTAAAACATTCATTAAGCGCATATTCAACTCCATATTTTTCCTTTTCAAACGTTTAGTCATTGTTCGTAACGCATTTACCTTTAACAATCGTTGCCTTGCAACTTTCTTAAGCCTTTTTAAATCTTGTTCTAATTGAAACACACAATAAGCTAAATGAATTTGTTGTTGAGCTGTTGGTGTACTAATTGAATTGGATGTTGGTAATGTGTCAAAACTAGTAGTCTTTGGAACAACATTCTGAAACAAAAACAAAAACATTTCAAAACTCACAAACATCTATCAGTATGGGACACAGAGACAAAGCACTACCCTACATAACATAAATTTATCTACAAAGAATATAAACAGACTGCCACAAAGCGGAACACAACAAAAAAAGATATAAACTTATTTTCCAATAAAACAAAATAATATTAACAGTGATTCAGGGTTGTTCAAATGCATGTACATAAACTTACCATATCTGAACAAAGTTTTAATGAGGGGACAGCATTAGATTTTAGTCTGCGCCATTTTTGTTCAATGTTTATATAAGAGTCATCAGTGAAATGTTTAGAGCAGACACGGTTGTGGATTTTGTGTTGAAAATTAGTACGACCAAGGGCATCTATCCATTTTTTCCTCATGGTATCATCTGTGGGGAATCTGAAAAGAAACACACTGTACTTTATAGGTACATTTCCAAGACGGACCGCAGACTGCAATCGCAGATGACATTGCGACTAGCGGCTATGGTTGTGCAGTGCAGCCTGCGGTCGCGGTTGCTTCTATTTCCAAGCGCGGCCGCACAATGCATAGAACAATGCCTCAGTCACTCCAGTACCTTTGTGCGAGACAGAATGTGGAGAAAAAGTCGCCATTTTAGTACGTGACATGTGTAAACTCTCTGCGGTTTGCGACACCACTGGTGCTGCAGTGCAGTCTGCGGTCGCTGCGTGCCGCGGCCGCATGCCTCAGTATTGCCGCGCTTGGAATCAATTTCATAGTGATGCATAGAAACTAGTAGTGTCGCTTGCAGCCTGCAGCTGCGGTTTGCAGTGTGCGGTCCGTCTCGGAAACGTACCTTAAACAATAAGATAGCATCCTCGATCCCAGCCCTCATGATGGTGACTGAATGCCTTACCACTACACCACCATATTGCTACGCTGCACACGTGCACAGGGACCTCTATATGGGCACCGAGCACCGCTCGCGACACCACGCTTCTCCTAGAAGGCGCCAGGATATGGATTGCACACGGGCTCTACATGAGCTAGAGCCACCTAAGTCTACAGATAAGACATTTTACACTTCTGTCTGTTTGTGTTTTTAGAAAATTGTTGGTTTCTTGTCTACTCACCGATGGAAGCTGATGGTTTCAGCTTCATTTTCTTGACGGGAAGAATGAGATTTACATCCCAAAAAAACGCAGGACATTGTTTAATCGCTGGGCTTTTTACGTATTAATTAGTAAAGATGGTGAATTAGTGAGATCGTAAATGTTTTGTGTGATGAGGTCACTGCGACTGCGTTACAGAAAAAATTAGGGGCCGTCAAACAAAAGTTTTTCAAAACTGTGAATTTTTTGTGTGACATGACATTTTTGTCGTATAAATTTACTAGTATTTTGTGATTAAAACGCTCAGAAGGATTTTTGTAGAAAAACACTAAACTTTGCACAATAGCTATTTATTCACACACAGTAGGTAATTCACAAAACAAATCTGTACTCGACGGTGTTAGAATCGGAATCAGTGCTTCCACTTTCATGATTTCCTTTCCCCACGCCACAACTGAGATTTCCCCTTCTCAGGATTTTTTTCCCCTCAAAATTAATGCTGTTAGTCAATTACTATCTATAAACGGGGGGGGGGGGGGGGGGGGGGGTGTTACACGGTCAGCGCCAATTCCAAGCCTCAATTCGTAAGCGCCAGCCACATTTATTATTGTAAAACACGGTCGTAATGTGCATTTATAAGAAAGGTGACCCGGCGTTATATGCTTGGGTTGTATACTTTTTTAATTATTTAATCTGTAATTCAATATCTATTTGACAATATCTGTCAACAAATGACAGTTTTACAGCCGCTAGCTGTCAAATCAAACATGACGTGGCTGCATTGTTGACATTTCTCTTTTTTAAAAGCAAAAAATTATGGTTTATGCAGCTACGTTAGACATTTTAAAGTAACATGTCTGTTTTTGAAGATTCAGTGTTTCCATATTAAAAAATCTTATCCGCGATTCGATAAAAAAATAAGAAAAAACTTGGTTTAGGTAGCAAATAATATTAGCTTTACTTTAATATCAAATTCTATTGTACACAAGTTTAGCATTTTTTCTATGGAAAGTGCCGGTTCTCCTTTTAGAGGTAACTTCAGGATTTTTTTCTATCAAGCCAAATGTTTCCAATCGCGTTTTGACTTCGTTCATCCCCTCACACATACGCTCTGTAATACACATTGAAAGTTTCAGTGCGAAATATCTAATTTATTTTGAATAACAGCTAATAGAAAACAGCCAATTTTGCCGTTTTTACCGCCTAAGGCCCCCTTAAAATATATTGCATGATTGTGTTATGTTCCGTAATATGCAGTGTTCATAAATATCTTTTTTGGCGGCAGTTAAAATAATAAAATACCAATGATTTTCGGTGAGATCAAAAGTTACGTCAGCTGGTCCGCGTTACACATGACACATTTGAGGCTAAAAAGGTACGTCAAATGTGTAAAAATATATGTATAAAATTAAATGCCAATTGTGTGTATAAGAAGGTACTGTTTTTTAGTAGGTACCTACCTAAGTAAATCTTTTTAATAAAGTACAATAAACTTAGAACTAAATTAACTTTATACTTAATTTTTCCTCATCAAATAAACCAAATTATTATTTTATGGATAAATATATTTATGGCACAGACTGCTCCTTTTTGTAGAATAAAAACGTTGTCAACATTAGAGCTCCACAAAAGAAAAATCATATAAATAACTAAATTCAACAATGCCAAAGCCATGTTCAATGCAGTTTCATTGTTGGATATGACATGTGGTACACACCCCTCCTTTCTTGTGAGTCTGATGCAGCATTAAATATTGTTGTTATTATCATTAACCATGCTTTTTGAAGGTATCCAGAATCTCCTAAGAAATTAGAAAAATATACTTAAGTACTTATAGAAAATTGTCATAGATAAAAAGTTAGTAGGTAAGTACCTATGTATTATACAAATTGCTTGATATTGTTTTTTACCAAATAACCATGTTTGTTCACCATTCTGAGGAAGTCCATCCTCCAAATTATGAGGTAACATTTAAGATTTTTGAATCGTCGTCTCAAATCTGCAAAACCACATAAAATAGTTTTATCTTTATGTCAATACTCTTTATTCTAGCAATTTTAACAACACTGACATTTCCTGGTAAATCTCAATATAATAATAGGCATAATACTTACCTTTATTATGTAAGTAATAATTTATTTATTAAAACTTACCGTTTGAACGTAAGGACTGATATCTTTTCCTATTAAGAAAGATGCTTGTCTGTATAAGATTTATAGTCAATAGGTACACCTTACTACACTTAGAGCCTTGGTTTAATACTCTAAGCTACCTGGCAAATTAAATCTTCATTGGAACCTGTAAAACAAATAGGCAATCTAAGTTATAAATTGATAAATGGACATTATGGATAGGTTACATTTAATATTTATACAAAAAGTCCCTTACTGTTGTCTTATTCTTGACCTTTCTTGTCATGATTAAAGGTACTTAGGTGGATTTATTTGGCCCAAATGTTTGTATGGTTCGAGAGCCCCTACAAATTGTTATGCAGCGACTTGCTCTTCGTTGCGGAAAATGTTGCATGACACACATTTATTTGGTCACTCACATCGCAACAACTATATCAGCACGCAATTCCCGGCAGACCTTAGTTAGATATTTGAAAGTTCGTAAACGAGAACTCCGAGAACTATTCACAAGTACAACAAACTCGATTTCGTTCATTTGCTCCAAGTAACGTAGGGAAACATTTCTTCCTTAGCGCCTGAGCACTTGATTATCGCAGTCCACAATAGCCCTAAAAAGAGCATTTTAAACAAAACTTTCAACACAACACCATTATTCCTTCATCAGCTGATCAAACAATCGCCATTTTGTGTGAATTTTTATCTTCAATGTTTGAGTGATCGCTAGATTAGCGATTCTTGGCTTGTCAAACTGTCAATTAGGTCTATTTTAGCGTAAATTTTACGTCGTAGGTAACTTTTGCTTATGTCAATCCCATACATTCGGTTTATCGTAGCGAAGATTTCGTAGCGTTTAATTTGTTTGCCAATTGACTAGGCCCTCTGATCGGAATGCCAGATGGCTGACGGAACGAACGTAGGTAGTCTATGGAATGAACTGTCAACTAGAGTTCGATTGAATGATTGATTAACGATCGGATGTATCGATACAAAAATTAGTTTAAATAAATATAAAGATATTTAGATAGTGATTATAATATATGTAATTTGTTATCATTGTTACAGTCGGCCATCCGTCATACAAACGAGTCCCTTCGTTTGGTCTCATCTCTTAATTTCACATGATTACATTTATAGCCAGGCAAGAGGAGTTACTTCTATTCTTTCACTACCATCTTGTCTAGACTGCGCGTCATATACATAACACTCTTGCTCGGCATCAATTCTACTCGAGCTCTGAGTTATGTCGACACCCTCGCTTTCATTCATCATTAATCATTTATTTCACTTAGGTCATCAATATCGTTATGATATTGTCATGTCATATCAATATATTATTACATAAATCACATAAGATTCATCTTGGGAATCATTAATTTCATCATATCTTTACAGTATTTTTAGTTTTATTTATTTTATTAACATCTCACGAACATCCTTCTTAATTTCATGAATAGGTACAATTTACATTTTACAAATTAATTTTACAGACACAGTTCACTTAATTTCATTAATACAATTTAACATTTCGCAAATCATCCGCAATCTCACTATTATACCTATTTTAACCTTATCTTAACTTCAATAATTTTACATTTACACCTCGTGGATGGGTCTCATTACAACATATTATTTATTACAATCAATAGTAACGTTAATTCTATCATAATTCTTAATTGCTCAAAAAAATTAAATTCAACAATAATTAACAATGTACCTAGTCAAATATCATTCACTAGAACTTTTATCACTCATCACACATCAAGAACTTTCAACACACATCAAGAACAAGCAGGTGCGTCAAAAGTCATCCATGGATGAATTTTATCTATCGAGACTACGTTTTCATACGCTTTTCCTTTCCGGGTGAGCGGGGTATCTACCACAAGAAACCTATCGTTAGGGAGTATCTTTTTAATTCGGTACGGACCTTGACATTTAGCTTCTAATTTCTTTGATTTTCCTGATCCTCCTACTATAGCCCTGATTAACCTAACCAGATCCCCTTCTTTGTATTCCGTCGCAACCTTGCGGTGTTTATCAAACCTTTCCTCATTTTTATCTTGATTTCTTTTTATACGTTCACTAGCTTCCGATCTAATCTCTTCAATAGTCTTACCTTCTTGATTTACGTCAACCTCTTCCGAAATATTGTTTAAAATTCCCTGAGATGGGTTCCCTGCCTTACGTCCAAATAATAGTTCTGTCGGTGTTCTTTTTGTTACGTCGTGCACCGCAGTATTCAGGCCTAATTGTACATCTGGCAAGAAGGAATCTCAAGTATCCCTATCATTTCCATGCGTCATACTACCTAATGAAGCCAATATCGTGCGATTATACCGCTCGACCTGGCCGTTAGCACGCGGTGTCGCGACAGAATTGAGAATGTGCTTAGCGCCTACAGACTGTATGAAAGTTTTGAATCTTTTGCTGGTAAAGCTCGTTCCCCTATCTGTAATAAGTCTCGCTGGTGAACCGAATAGACTAAAAAACGTTTTAAATACCTTAATGCTAGCCTTCGATTTTGTGCTACTTACCGCGGAAAGGTAGACATATTTTGTGAAGGAATCTACAATCACCAAGATGTACGTATTACCACGTTTGCTCCTGGGAAATGGGCCCAAGTGGTCGGCATGGATGGTGTGGAGTGGGACATCTACTTTTGGGATTGGATGTAACTCCCCTTCTTTGGCCCCAGATGGAACTTTATGGTGGGCGCATTCTAAACACGCCAAGACATATTTCCTAACAAACTTCCGCATCTTCGGAAACCAGAATATGGTTTTAATTCGCTGTAGGGTTTTCTCAAACCCAAAATGACTAACGTCATCATGGTTAGTTTTGAGGACCTGCCAACGAACACCTCTTGGCACTAACCATCTTAGTTCCCCGTTTTCAAACACGCGGAAAACTCTTCCATTTTTGACCTGATATTCCTTATGGATTGCTACTATCTTAGACGTCTCTGGATCCTCTAATACTGCCTTAACACGCTTAACTTCCTCATCAGCCGATTGTACAGTTGAGACCCAATCATCTACTTTGACTGCTAGAATGTCAATAATATGTGTCGGCTCTTGTTCATCTAAAATAGCTCCTCTGCTCAGTGCGTCAACATGGTGCATCTTCTCGCCTGGACGGTATTCAATATTACAGTCATATTCTAAAAATTGTATCCACCAGCGCGAAATACGAGGTACCAAATCCCGTTTAGTAAATGTCGACCGTAATGCATTACAAACGGACACTATCGTAAATTTAATTCCTAACAGATACGTACGGAATTTGTTTAACGCACTTATGACAGCTAGCGTCTCTAGCTCAAACGAATGGAGTTTCTGTTCGTCAGGGCTAGTCTGACGACTGTAGTAAGACACAGGTTTCCATGGGTTATTCCCAATTCTTTGTAGTAAGATACCTCCTAAACCAAACTTACTCGCATCTGTATACAACTGGGTCTCTGCATGGTGGTCATAGAGTGCAAGTACAGGTTTCTCAACAAGGGCTCTTTTTAAGGTTTCAAATGCACTTTGTTGAGATTCTGTCCACTGCCACGCAATATCCTTTTTGAGTAAACTGGTCAAGGACCTAGCTACTAGTGCAAAGTCTTTAACGAAACTTCTAAAAAACCCAGCTAGACCTAAAAACCTCCTAACGTCGTTTTGGTTTTGGGGCCGAGGAAATTTTGATACAGCCTGAGTTTTACTATCTCCTGGACGTAATCCAAATTTGTCAATCTCAAATCCTAGGAACACAATTTTCTCTTGGAAAAAGTTACATTTTTCCATTTTCAGTGTCAACCCAGCTTCCCTTAATAATCGTAACACTTCCTCTAAACGATGTAGTCCTTCATCAAACGTTTTGGACGGGATTAAGATATCATCCATATATATAATCACAAATGGAACTTTGGACTTAGTTAGAATTTTATGTGTAGCCCGCTGAAACACAGCAGATGCGTTTGCCAACCCGAAGGGCATACGATTATATTCGTATTGCCCATCGGGCGTAACAAATGCTGTCTTTTCCTTGGATACCTCCGCAACGGCGATCTGGTGATACCCAGATGCAAGATCGAGAGTGGTAAACAGAGTCTGCCCCGAAAGTTGGTCTAAAAGATCCTCAATACGTGGAAGTGGGTAGTGATCACGTTTTGTGCGTCTATTAAGCGCCCGATAATCTACGCACAACCGCTTCTCGCCCGACTTTTTCTGTACAAGTACAATTGGACTTGCATAGGGCGAACTCGACTCGCGCACTATCCCATTCTTTAACATTTGTTCAACCATCTCCTGTACCTGTCCACGTTCCGAGTGTGGAAGCCTATATGGCCTATAAACTATTGGGGTAGATTCTACTAAATGAATTTTCCATTTCAGTAACAGTGGTAAATCCCAAATCATGTAAACCGTCTGAAAAGCAATCCTTATAATTCGCCAATAAATCATGACAATTTAGTTTTTCGCTATTACTAAGATGATTACTGCAATTAATTTTGGCTTTTTCAGGGTTCTTATCTGATTTTGTAATTAAACTTAGAACATTAGAAATACTCTTTGAATTTACAGACCTGGCTCTACATACAAGGGTGCCTCGCTTAAAATTTAAAACATGAGACCCAACATTTTGAATTAGGACATGACTGATACCATTAGTCATTTGATACTCGCCAGGTAACAAGTAGAACTCCATTCCTGGTTTTCTCCTGACAGAACAACCTACATAAATGTTACCACTATAATTACTTTCAGAACTAACCAAAACCGTCTGCAGTTTATCTACCTGTAATTGTATATCATCAGCTAAAACAAGAATTATTTTGGAAGTTACACCTGAGTCATCTCTTTGGAATTGTGAGTCCGTAGCAGTTTTCACAATCCTTAAACCAGGTCGCTCTGTGAAACTATGCCCGAGTAACACCGGGATATTAATAAGGTGATCATTCACTATAAAAACTTCTACTTGTTCTTCTTTCACACCTTGTACTTCAATCGAAACCAAGCATCGGCCATCAGGTAAATAGGGAACGTTACCTAACCCTCTCAGCATTGGACCGTCTACAGATTCCCATTTAAGGCCAAACTTGCGCGCATTAGACTCGCGGATCAATGTGGCCTGACTACCTAAGTCTACCTGGCATGGACTACTAACCCCGTTTATTTTAGTGACAATCATATATTTATCGTTGCTATCCTCATCGATGGAAACCTCAAGAACATTTTTAGGTTTGGCCATAGCATTATTGTTTAAATTACTATTACTACTATTATTTCCCTTTTTTGGGCAGTTACTAGAATTGTGGCCCATAAAATTACAATCAGAACATTTGTTTATTGGCTTACGACATTGGTAGCTCATATGTCCAGTATCGTTACAATTAAAACACGTAATGTTCCCTTTAGGCTTATCTCTCAAGACATTCGAAAATCTTTGTGTTGAATTAAACGATGAATTATTATTTAGAACACGTGTATCCCTATTATTTGTATATCTTTTAATATCAAAGGTTTCCCTCGATGGGATTCTAACAGTTTTTTTTTTTTTTTTTTTTTTTTTTTTTTTACTAGGTATGGGTTTGCTCTTGATCCCAATCAAGCCCAGGGGCTAAGACAGGATCTATGATGGTGCGAGTTTACCCAGAAGGTGCCTATTTACTCTTACTTTGAAGATGGACGGGTTATATGTACTCGGAAACACAGACGCAGGGAGGGAGTTCCACTCCTTTGCTGTACGCAGTATAAAAGATGTTGAGTAACGCTTTGTGCGACATTTAGGAATATCCACCAAGAAAGGGTGGTAGCCCGCAGTGCGCCTGGATGTCCGATGGAAGAAGGGGGATGGCGGTATGAGCTCATGCAGCTCCAGAGCACACTCTCCGAAGTACAGTCTGTAAAAGACCGACAGACAGGCAACTTTGCGGCGGTGAGCTAGGGTGTGAAATTTGCTCTTCACTAGTTCTTTGTCGCCAATTAGCCTCTCAGCTCTGCGTTGAATCGTGTCCAGTGCAGCTAGTTGGTATTTAGCTGAGCCGTCCCACAGGTGACTGCAATATTCCATGCAAGATCGGACTTGAGCTTTATAGAGAGTTAAAAGCTGTCCCGGCATGAAATATCGCTTGACTCTATTTAAGACGCCCAGCTTTTTAGCTGCAGTTTGTGCCTTGGACTCGATGCTGGTGCCGAAGTTGAGGTCTGAAGACAACTCCATGCCCAGAAGGACGAGACTATCGGTAACAGGCACAGATGCACCCCGAAAAGTAGGAGTCAGGTTAAAGGGACTCCTTTTAGCGGTGAATAAACACGCTTGCGTTTTGGTGGCGTTGAAATTTACCAGGTTACTGTCACCCCACTGGCAAACGTGAATTAATGTCTGGTTCGTTCGCTCAACCATGGCCTCTCTCATCAACATCACGTCATCACCACTAGCTTTTGCATCCGAAAGGAATCTCTCTACGACAGTACTGTCATCTGCATACCCAACAACCCACAGTTTTGAAAAATTCTCCTCCGGTTTACTGAATTTACCCGCTTGGACGCTTAAACGAACTCCTTTATCTTCTATACCAATTTGGTATAGAAGATAAAGTACTATGCAATCGACTGCTTGTTTTCCGAATATCTTACACCGGTTCAAAAAATTTATTTTAGAATAATAGTACAACTCTAAAGGCTCTCCAAGACGTGCTCTTCTATTAAGCATTTCAGTTAATAATTCGGCATAGTTCGCGGTTGACGGAAAGGATTCTTGTAACAAGGTTTTCCACTCTACCCACGAATGCTTAATAGAAGGCAGGCCCTGATACCAAGTTTTCGCATGACCAATTAGTTTGGGTAAAGCGTAATGCACCGTTTGCTTATCGTTCCAGTTGTATATGTCAGCACACTCGTCTACTTTACTTATCCACATATCGATGGTTTGTTCTTTGCTAAGGGGGTCAAATTCCGGGATAACGTTACTTGTTAAGGGAAACGATTCACGATCTTTGTTCTTAAATATTTTTACAAATTCCTCAAGAAGATTAGTAGGCTCAACGTTATAGTGCGACATAAAAGAGTGGAAATTAAATAATCCAGAACTAAATTCACTCATTTTTTGGCAACATTGATTATCTGTCATTAATGTCAAGTGGTTGTTCAACTCTGTCCGTGGTTACGATATAAATTGTTGTTTTAGTGATATTTCTACATTCCTGGATTTAAAACACAGATAACATGATTATGACCATCCATGGCGGTTCTCGTAACATAATATATAAGGTTTTTTTTGCGAAGTTTGGCAGAATTTCAAGACGGAACTTCGTTACGTAATCTGGAGAATATTTACCAACGTACAGCAGATTATACTGGAAAGTAAGTTATAAAAGATGTTGAAAGTATAATTATCTAAAATATGCCTATGCGCAATCGGCTAAATTCCGTGAAACAATCAGTATTTTTAAATATTTTTAAAATTTTGGGGTTATGATATTACAAACAAAAATGATATTTAAAAAACCACTTTAAAGTTTTGTCAAAATCGGCTATAATCACGAAAAATTACACGTTTTTAGGTAATACAATACTATATTAACAGAACCGAAGTGTGGGGACAGGGGGAGGGGGAGGGCTCAGCTCCCTGCGAGGGGGGCTAAGCCCCCCCATGAAAAAAGTCTAAAGAGTTAATTAGGTTAGGTTAGGTTAGTAAGTATGTTGACCAAAAACGCGCGAGCCGAGCGAGCGAAGCGAGCGTGCCGCGGGAGCGGCCGGCAATGCGCCAGAAATTAGGTTTTTATAACTTTCCATATTTTTAAAAAAGTTACCTAACTTCAAAATTACTTGTCTGCGACAGGGTAAGTGGGGGGTACTCCTCACTCGTCCCCTCCCGTTCCCCCACCGATTAAGGAGACTCGATTCAAAAGTTTTACCATGATACATAACCTCAAAATACAAAAATTAACATAACTTAAAAACTACTTGTTTGCGGCAGGGGGGGGGTAAGTAGGGGTACTCCTCCCCCACCCCTTACCTTCACCACCCCCAGCCCGATTCAGGCGACTCGATTCAAGAGTTTTACCAATTTTAATAACTCAGTCCATAGGACTGATAAATTTTGGTTTTGTTTTTTTTTATGCATATATGTTTCTATTGTTCAAGGTGTGTCTGAAAGTACTGTGCGGAGAATAACTAAACAAGGCTCCGAAAATGGAGAAAAATTTTCGACTCCCGCTAAACACAGAAAGGGTCGACTTGCAAAGGAACTCGATGACTTTGATATGTGTGCAATCCGTCAGAAAATGATTTTTTTTACACTGTAAAAAAAGAAGTACCAACAATATGCAAATTAATAGCTAAATTAATGCAACTTATTGGCTATGATGGAAGCCGCGAGCATTTGCGAAACTTGAAGAGTATCTGGAATTTAATTTATTAGTTTTGTATCTAAATAAAAATAAGTTATGTACATACAATGGCTGTTTTCATTTTTACATACAAACTACTCAAATTAATTATTTTGACGACCTCCTTAGCCGAGAGTAGAGCACTCCGGACTTGGCGTCGCTATCTCTAAGGTCCTGGGTTCGATTCCCGGTTGGGTTAATGTAGAAAACCAACTTTTCTATATTGTCTCGGATCTGGGTGTTGTGTACCGTCGTTGTTTCTGATTTCTATAACACAAGTGCCTTAGCTACTTCCTTTATATCAGAGCAATGTGTAAGTGATGTTTTCCAATTATATGAACATATTAAATAAAAACAAGTATCAAGACCAATTTGCTCGAACTATCAGGGTTGCTATGTTAACGACAACAGCGCCCTCATTTAATTTCTACTCTTTTATGTCGCACTGTACTCGTCTTCCTAAGTTCAGTACTGTCAACGCTAGATTCAGGAGGGTTACGCAATACGTGTGATTCATTGACTGGTTCCTGGTGTTTAACCGTTGGTTCTTGGGTAACGGAATTATTTTCGTTGTTACACAAATTCTTATTTGCTGAGCGACTACGTAGTTCCTTATGCCTATATAACTCGCTTTCCAGTAAACGCAGCAGGTAGTAAACATCATCATAACTACGACTATTACTGCGACTACGATAGTTGTTACCACGCTGACTACGACTACGACTCGGGCGGTTAGTCCTACACGCGCTACGGTATTGACTGCCTCGCTTATGTTCACGTTCGTTGTTGCGGGTACGTCGATTACTATGCAAACTGCGACTCTTACTTCGTTCACGATCCAGGCTCACCCGTTGTCCGTGACTGCTGCGGCTCCGTTCCCGACGATGGCTGCCTCGCCTCGTGCGGCTCCGACCACGTTGCTCGCTATCACGTTCTCGGGGGCTCCGTACTGTTCCAGTTGGCTGCAAGGAGTCTCTAGGTGGCGTCTCTCGTCTCCGCCGTCTGTCATCTCGACTACTTCTCCCCATTGCCTGAAACTCGAAAACCAAAACCTATGTGTAGCTGTTCAGGAAATAATCTAATATGTATGACTTTAAAATAATCGCTGTGTTCCCGACGGGTGTAGTCGCCGAACAGTTTAGCCGTTGTGCTTCGATGTGGACTGTAGGTTCTTCAATAAAACTCGGTTCTTGATTAGTGCTTCTTTATTCTTCAAGGTGGGGTCCGGAGAGCTTACAAATTCTGCTCTGACCGGCCGTGACTTAAACACATTATGGGTTGGCAACTAGCAGCCTTGTGGGACAGCTGCCGGCTCATGTGGGCAGTTTTACATTTTACCATAACCAACTACCCACATGAACCGTCGTAATTTGTGCAGCTGTCCCTTTCGTTCGGACCTCTCTTTTTATCTTAAATTTATTACCTACCCTACGGTATCACTCGTAATCTGGATACCCTACTTATTTATTTTCTTAATTACATTGATATTCCTAACAATAAAAAACCTATAATTACGAAAGCTAATCTCTTACTTTCCTAACTTTAATTACCTTAGAGAGGCGTAAGGCCCCTGGGCACGTATACTTGGCCCTTACCTTGTCAAAACCATTACCTGTTTAATAACTTTTACCTTTTGTTTAAATGAAACGCAAAAAAATTATTATTTATTATCAAAAAACCTTTACACATATGAGACTTAATCTACTTATGCAAATACACATACCTAAATGTAGCCGTATTATATCTAACTATATAATATCATAAAGTCGAGACTCTGTCCGTAACAGGCTCCCCCCGGCGCAGCATCCGCGTAGCCTCTTCACTCCATCGGCAGGACAGCCAGTCTCGTCGTCGGTCGTCGGAACGTGCCGCCTTTGGTGCGCACCTCTACGTTGCGTACTTCGTTGTCAGGTCCAGGAAATGTCTTTGTGACGACGCCTCTAGGCCATACATTGCGGGGTAATGTGTTATCCACAATTATGACCACGTCGCCCTCTCGTACGTTGCGTCGCTCGGAGTCGCGCGTGCCGCCGCGCGGTATGAGTAGTGGTAGATACTCGCGCAGCCAGCGTCGCCAGTACTCGTCCGCCAGCGCCTGCGCCGCCCGCCATGTGTTTCGGTCGGCGCGCTCGCACGGCCCAGTGGTGGGCAGGCCGCTCGAGCTACCCAAAAGGAAGTGACTGGGTGTCAGCGCTTCCGGGTCGTCGATGCTCACAGGGACGTGTGTTAGAGGCCGAGCGTTGACAGTGTGCTCGGCTTCGGCTAGTAGCGTCATAAGTACTTCTTTACGCGGTGACTTCTCGTTGAGCGTAGTGCGCAGCGCCGTTTTAACTGTTCTCGCCAGCCGTTCCCATGCGCCGCCTTGGTGTGGCGCGCCTGGCGAAATGTAACGCCACTCTGTGCGTTGCGTTAGCGCGTATTCTCGTAGCGCTGGCTCCCATTCTTCGTATGCGACCTTTAATTCTCGGTCCGCGCCTTTAAAATTCGTAGCGTTGTCACTATATATAACGTGGGGCCATCCCCTCCTGGCCGCCATTCGTCTTAGAGCCATAATCGCTGAGTCGGTAGATAAGCTCGCCGTAAGTTCAATATGCACAGCTCGAGTAGTCATCATCATCATCATCATCATCAGCCTATAAATGTCCCACTGCTGGGCACAGGCCTCCCACGTGAACAATGGCACGTGGGGATATTGGGCCATAACCCACCACGCTGGCCCAGTGCGGGTTGGTGGGTTTTAACGGCTGCCATCTTAAGACAACAACCGGGACCAACGGCTTAACGTGCCTTCCGAAGCACGGAGGAGCTCGAGATGTTTTTAAATTTGGTCACCCATCCAGCGACCCGGCATTGCGAAATTTGCTTAGCGAGCAAGATCGCATGCCAAACGCGCTAGCCGCTGCGCCATCGAGCTCCAGTAGTGAGGCATGTGAATAGTGCCCCCCATCGTTTCTCATGGCGCCGGCCGATAGTCACAGTCATCGGGCCAAAATAGTCTAGGCCACAGTTCGTAAAAGGCCGTACAAAGGCTTCCATACGTGCTTTTGGTAAGTCGCCGTGCACCGGCGTCGTAGGTAGCGTCTTTCTCACTTTACAAAATGCACAATTGAACGCCACGGTTCTCACAGCCGGCCTCAATCGTAGAACCCAGTATCGTTGCCTTATTTCGTTGACGACGCGCTCATTGTGCGAGTGGTGGGCGCGACGGTGCTCACGTTTAAGTAGCAACCGCGCATACGGGTGGCTGCCGTCCAGTATTACGGGCGTAGTAGCGGGGGCAGACACACCCGCTGCCCTTATTCGCCCTCTTGCTCGTAATACTCCGCCTTCGTCGATGAACACGTCGAGTCGTCGTAGTCTGCTGCCCGCGCGTAGTTTGCGGGATGCTTTGAGGCGGTCGATGTCGTCTGCGAAGCTCTCTCGTTGCGATTCAATGGTTAGTAGGCGCTCGGCCTCGTTGATATGTTCAATTGTCATGTTACTAGCGCGGCGGCGGCATCTCTGAGTGAATAGTAGCACGTTCGCCATCGTTCTAACTAAACGCTCGTATGAAGAGAAGCGCTTAGCGTCTGGCACTACGCTACTATCACTCTGCCACGTGTGCGTGTGCGTCACGCAGTGTTCACTCTCCGCGCTGTGTTCGTTGTTGATGACGGCACTCGTAGGCCATTCGGTTTCGTTCGCATATAAAAATGCCGGTCCGACAAACCACCGATCATTCTTCGTTTTCATAATCTCACTGCCGCGCGTTACGTCGTCCGCGACATTGTGAGCCGTAGGGACCCATCGCCATTGTAACGGCATCGTCGTTTCTGTGATCTCAGTTAAGCGATGCGCTACATAGGGGGTGTAACGCACCGTGTCGTTATTAATCCATTTCAACACTGTTTGTGAATCGGTCCAATATACGACTCTCTCAGGTTGCCATCTTTGTTCATTCAATACTGAGCTTGCTAGTCGTGTAGCTATCAACGCCGCTTGCAGCTCCATTCTCGGAATACTTTGTTGCTTTATCGGTGCCACTCTGGCCTTAGCAGCGGCGAGTGCGACTCGTATTTCGCCATTTTCACCCTTCATTCTCCAATATACTGCAACGCCGTAAGCGACCTCGCTGGCGTCACAGAAAACATGTAGTTGCTTTCTCGTCACTCCCCCCGTATGTAGACGCCGGGGTAGACGCAGACTACGTAATGCCCTCAATCCGTTCAACCATTCATGGAACTCGCCGGCCTCGTAATCGGGTAAGACCTCGTCCCATTCTATTTTTAACCGCCATATGCCTTGTAAGATGATCTTCGCTCGTATAGTATAATAACTCAACAGTCCGAGTGGGTCAAATATTGACATAACCGCACTCAGCGCCTCTCGTTTAGTAGGAGCGCGCCTCATTTGCTTCACGTCGTCGTGCACGCGAACCATCTCGGTGTTAAACGCCAACTCGTCTGTAGCAGCGTCCCATAGTAAACCGAGCGTTCTGCCACATTGCTGAAGACTAGCGCCGAGCTGTCGAGGTGATGTGTCACGGCTTTCTGCTGGCAGCTCACGCAACACGCACGGTCCGTTAGAGTTATAACCGGCCAGCGTGAATCCTGCCTGCGCGTGAACCTTCGCGACCTCCTTTATCGTTTCAATCGCTTCTTGCTCGGTGTCGTAGCAGTCGACGTAGTCGTCCATATAATGGTTTCTCGTAATTGCCTCGTATGCGCGCGGATACTCGGCAGCGTGCGTTTCAGCGTTTAAATCTCTCACGCTGTGCGCTAAGAAAGGTGAACTCTTAGCTCCGAATATCATTGACGTCATCTTGTAGCGTGTAGGTGGCTTCGTTCGGTCGGCGCCCCTCCATAGGAACATCTGAGCGGGTTGGTCACCTTTAAATATCTTAACTTGAAGAAACATCTCCCGGATGTCGGCCGTAATTGCGATAGCTCGTTCGCGAAATCGTAGTAGCAGGCCCGCCAGGTCGCGTAGTAAGTCGGGACCCTCCAAAAGCTCGTCATTCAGACAAACTCCGTTTGCTTCGGCGGCCGCGTCAAAGACAACTCGTAGTTTTCCGGGCTTATTCGGATTTCTTACGGCGAAGTGAGGTAAGTACCATAAATGCGGGCTCATCAAATCGCTCTCGCTACTTTCCTCGGCATAGTGTTTATCAAATAGATTCTCTATTTGATTCGTATAAGCTCGTTTGAATTCGTCAGACTTGTCCATCTTCCGTTCTATGGATTTCAATCGTCTCAATGCTGACTCGTAACTTGGCGGCAGCGTGACGTCATCACGTCGCCACGGTAATCTAACTTCGTATTTTCCGTTGACTTTCTTTGTCGTCGTTCTAAACGATTCCATGGCGCGTGCATCACTCGGGCTCACTCGCTCCTTCTTTGTTATTCCCAGTGAGTCAATTTCGAAGTGCTTCTTTACCATAGCATGGAGTTCGTTGTCGGGTAAAAGAGTGCGCGAGATCGTCGCGCACTGCGGCGTGTTTACGTATAACACCGCAGCCGTATTACTCTCCATCAGCACGCTTGACCGTGGCGCTGATCCGTGTATTACCCACCCCAGCTTCGTGAGCGATGCGATCGGTTCGTCTCGCTTGCCCTGTAGCAATCTTCGTGTGACTATGAGATGCCAATTGTCTGCCCCAATCAGTATTCGAGGCTTGACATGTCCGTAGCAGACGTTGCTGTTTGATAACTCTTTCATATGAGTGTATCTCAAACAGTCGTTGTGCACCGTCTGTCCGTTGAGTGATAAATCTTTTATCGTTCTAGCTTTAATGTCGAATTGTCGTTTATTCGTAGTTGCAATTAACTTTAAATTCACCGTCTTGGTTTCGCACGTCGTTTGTGTATTCACGCTTCGTATTTTCAAATCGTTCGCCGGCCCGTCCGCGCCTACGTAGTCCGCCAGGTCTTGGTCGATTAGCGTAACAGTCGACCCCTCGTCGAGCAAGGCGTATGTGTCGATTGACCCCTTTGGTCCCTTGATGGTAACGGGACATACTTTCAGTAACACCTTGGTAGCATCGGTCGAGTGATTAACCGACGCCACCATCTCGGTTTCGTGCGGCCAGGTGCGGTGTTCGTGTAGCAAGGCGTGGTGGGGATGGCGGCAATTATCAACTCCGCACAGATCGCGTTTATCGCATTGTAGGCGACGGTGTTTCTTATTCGCACAACGGAAACACACTCCGCTTTTCTTTATCCATTCCCATCGTTGTTTAACCGTCATGGTTTTAAAGCGATCACATTGCGGCACGTCATGACGTCCTCCACAACATAGACATTCTTTGTTTATGACGTCATCACTTGTTGCGTATACAGCCGTATTTTTCTTTCGCTCGATTCGTTGTTTCACATTCGCTCGTGTTTCCGTAATAACGTTCTTTCGCGTAGGGTTGTAGCTCACGTATGCATACTGTAGGGCTCTGTCGGCTTCTCTCATGAGGAAGTGGGATAGCGTGACGATCTCAGGCTCGGCATAGCTTCCGTAGTCAGTTGCGTAGTCGCACCACCTTGAGCGTAGGTGCGGTCCGAGCTTGTCCACCACTTCTCGCGTTAACATTGGATTTCGTAAGTACCCTCTGTTGTCGATATTATCGAGTATGCACACAATGTTCTGCAGTTTGATCGCGAACGTGTTCAATTCACTGGCCGTCGTGCCGGGACGCGGCAGTCTCTTAATGTCGTCCAGCGCTCGATCAATTATTACTTCTGGCCGTCCGAAGCATTACTCGAGTGTTTTCATAACCACTTCCGGGTCCACGGCCGTATATAAAAGAGCGGACACCGCTTCCTTTGCTTCATCTTTAAGACAGCTTCTTAATCGTGCCAAGTTCTCGGCTTTGCTAAAGTTAAATTGTTTAGTCGTATCGCGCATCGCCGCTTTAAACGGCAACCATTCGGCCGGCGAGCCGCTGAATATAGGCAAATCCAGCGCCTGTCGTGGTACCGGTCGATTATGCATCATTTTCTCTAGTGTAAGTGCGAGCTTAACCATCCCCGTGTCGTCTTTGCTCGTTTGATCACGGTTCGCTGCCTCTTTCACTACGTTTTCGTTTTCAACATATGGCGAATCAGTGAGGTGGCAACCTCTGTCCATCTCACTTGCGCGTGCATCCTTTTGTCTTTGTCGCACATTTCCGACTTTATCTGTGTCGGGCTCATGCACGTTCCGACGCCGATCCAACCATTCATCCACTCTCAGTTGGGCAATATCGGCGGGTAAGCTCTCCGGTTCTAAATCCGTTTCTTCTTCAATAACGGCGATTTCGTATGCAAGTCTCTTCTTAATCATTTCCGTTTCCAATTGTATCTCTCGCCGACGTACTTCGGCGAGCCGCTCCTCCGCTTGAAGTTGCGCTTGTTTCACTCGTGAGGCGACGCTCGTTGTCGATCGTACCGACGGCGGCCCGGCTCTGGGCGCGTCGGGTGGGGGTGTGTCGTCGTTGCGTCTAACTTCCGTAGTGGCGGTGATGCCGCGTTCAGCGGTCTCTTGTTGCGGTTCCATTGGCGTCACGGTTGAGGCAAGGTTTGAGGGTGATGCGGGTGGTCTGTCGAACGTTAGTAGTCCCGTTGTCGTCTCGGCTTGGCTTTGTCTTCGGGTGGTCGGCATCTTCTTTCTTGCTGCCCCTACTCCTAACAATCTCAAACGGGCACGCTATGTGGGGAGCCCGTCCAAGGATGGAGTTCGTGCGGGAGTGGAAAGGTAGGACCTACCCAGCAGAGAGTCGACGTGGACAACGGGGCGCTCGCGAATCGGCTGGAGTGTCCGACAGCTTAGGCAGTGCCTACAGAAAGGACCCCCGCTCCACGACAAACCGTACTGGCGTAGCCGGACTCTTAAGCTTGCCCTAAAAAGGACAAACTGACGACCCCGTCCGATTAGTCGTCCCGCCTTGAACGGCGTTTACTCAGAACGCACACCGTTTGGCACCGTTAGGTGATGTGACGTTTTGAGCCGCGGTCCGCCCGCGTTAGCACTTGTTGCAGAACACAAGTGGTGTGGTTACAATACGTTGGTGGTTACGTTGGTGGTTACGTTGGTGGTCACGTTGGTGGTTACGTAGATCTTCTATCTTCAAATGGACGAAGGCTTCAATTCTTCAAATCTGGCTCCGAAGGTCCAAAGAAATTGTTCCCGATGGGTGTAGTCGCCGAACAGTTTAGCCGTTGTGCTTCGATGTGGACTGTAGGTTCTTCAATAAAACTCGGTTCTTGATTAGTGCTTCTTTATTCTTCAAGGTGGGGTCCGGAGAGCTTACAAATTCTGCTCTGACCGGCCGTGACTTAAACACATTATGGGTTGGCAACTAGCAGCCTTGTGGGACAGCTGCCGGCTCATGTGGGCAGTTTTACATTTTACCATAACTAACTACCCACATGAACCGTCGTAATTTGTGCAGCTGTCCCTTTCGTTCGGACCTCTCTTTTTATCTTAAATTTATTACCTACCCTACGGTATCACTCGTAATCTGGATACCCTACTTATTTATTTTCTTAATTACATTGATATTCCTAACAATAGAAACCTATAATTACGAAAGCTAATCTCTTACTTTCCTAACTTTAATTACCTTAGAGAGGCGTAAGGCCCCTGGGCACGTATACTTGGCCCTTACCTTGTCAAAACCATTACCTGTTTAATAACTTTTACCTTTTGTTTAAATGAAACGCAAAAAATTTATTATTTATTATCAAAAAACCTTTACACATATGAGACTTAATCTACTTATGCAAATACACATACCTAAATGTAGCCGTATTATATCTAACTATATAATATCATAAAGTCGAGACTCTGTCCGTAACACGCTGCTTCATTATTTGGCGTCACAATTTGTTAAAATCTTCTAAAACCTTAATACTAGGCCACTCAACATTATCCTAAGAAAATGTTCCATATTAATAGTAAAAAAAAATATCACACTGAAATGGGCGATTTTCTGAGATAAAAAAAAAAAAGAAATTGGTTCGTAAATGACTTCATAGATGGCGCTTAGCATAGATTAGTATGGCGCTTAGTAAAAGGCGGGTTCATGAAGAGCACGTGTATGGCTGCGTAATATATAATCTATTACAAAATAGAAATAGGTTCTGGATGTCCTGAATATAAATAGGTAAGTAAATACTATTTTTTTATTCTTTTGGTAGACAAGTAAAAGTGTAGAATTTATTACAGCTTATAACTAGCCCAACTTTCATTAAACGACATCTATCGAGTGTTTTTGAACTAATTTTTACTTTTTAATTTGGGCTGTCAGAAAATCGCCCATTGTTAATGGCCATTTCCTGACAGCCCAAATTAAAAAGTAAAAATTAGTTCAAAAACACTCGATAGATGTCGTTTTATGTGAAAGCCGTACCTATCTAAGGGCTGTAATAAATTCTACACTTTTACTTGTCTACCAAAAGAATAAAAAAAATAGTAAGTACAGTGCGACATAAAAGAGTAGAAATTAAATGAGGGCGATGTTGTCGTTAACATAGCAACCCTGATAGGTCGAGCAAATTGGTCTTGATACTTGTTTTTATTTAATATGTTCATATAATTGGAAAACATCACTTACACATTGCTCTGATATAAAGGAAGTAGCTAAGGCACTTGTGTTATAGAAATCAGAAACAACGACGGTACACAACACCCAGATCCAAGACAATATAGAAAAGTTGGTTTTCTACATTAACCCAACCGGGAATCGAACCCAGGACCTTAGAGATAGCGACGCCAAGTCCGGAGTGCTCTACTCTCGGCTAAGGAGGTCGTCAAAATAATTAATTTGAGTAGTTTGTATGTAAAAATGAAAACAGCCATTGTATGTACATAACTTATTTTTATTTAGATACAAAACTAATAAATTAAATTCCAGATACTCTTCAAGTTTCGCAAATGCTCGCGGCTTCCATCATAGCCAATAAGTTAGTTGCCTTAATTGAGCTATTAATTTGCATATTGTTGGTACTTCTTTTTTTACAGTGTAAAAAAAATCATTTTCTGACGGATTGCACACATATCAAAGTCATCGAGTTCCTTTGCAAGTCGACCCTTTCTGTGTTTAGCGGGAGTCGAAAATTTTTCTCCATTTTCGGAGCCTTGTTTAATTATTCTCCGCACAGTACTTTCAGACACACCTTGAACAATAGAAACATATATGCATAAAAAAAACAAAACCAAAATTTTACAGTCCTATGGACTGAGTTATTAAAATTGGTAAAACTCTTGAATCGAGTCGCCTGAATCGGGCTGGGGGTGGTGAAGGTAAGGGGTGGGGGAGGAGTACCCCTACTTACCCCCCCCCCCCCCTGCCGCAAACAAGTAGTTTTTAAGTTATGTTAATTTTTGTATTTTGAGGTTATGTATCATGGTAAAACTTTTGAATCGAGTCTCCTTAATCGGTGGGGGAACGGGAGGGGACGAGTGAGGAGTACCCCCCACTTACCCCTCCTGTCGCAGACAAGTAATTTTGAAGTTATGTAACTTTTTAAAAATATGGAAAGTTATAAAAACCTCATTTCTGGCGCTTTGCCGGCGGCTCCCGCGGCACGCTCGCTTCGCTCGCTCGGCTCGCGCGTTTTTGGTCAACATACTTACTAACCTAACCTAACCTAATTAACTCTTTAGACTTTTTTCATGGGGGGGCTTAGCCCCCCTCGCAGGGAGCTGACCCCTCCCCCCCCCCCCTGTCCCCACACTTCGGTTCTGTTAATATGGTATTGTATTACCTAAAAACGTGTCATTTTTTCGTGATTATAACCGATTTTGACAAAACTTTAAAGTGGTTTTTTAAATATTTTACCGCAACAGCTGCAACTAAAATGTTAATAAGCCTTTATTTAAGAACCCCTTACACCCCCCCACAGTGTTAGTTTCTTCAAATTCAGGCGACTCGATTCAAAAGCCAACCGACATAATTTACTATACTTACCACATTCTACCCCTTAACACTTGATAAAATGTCCCAATAAATTAAAAAGTTCAAGATTCTCGAGTCGAACTATAATAACCAACATTTTTGTTTGTAATATCATAACCCCAAAACTTTTAAAAATATTTAAAAATACTGATTGTTTCACGGAATTTAGCCGATTGCGCATAGGCATATTTTAAATAATTATACTTTCAACATCTTTTATAACTTACTTACCAGTATAATCTGCTGTACGTTGGTAAATATCCTCCAGATTACGTAACTAAGTTCCGTCTTGAAATTCTGCCAAACTTCGCAAAAAAAACCTGATATATTATGTTACGAGAACCGCCATGGATGGTCATAATCATGTTATCTGTGTTTTAAATCCAGGAATGTAGAAATATCACTAAAACAACAATTTATATCGTAACCACGGACAGAGTTGAACAACCACTTGACATTAATGACAGATAATCAATGTTGCCAAAAATGAGTGAATTTAGTTCTGGATTATTTAATTTCTACTCTTTTATGTCGCACTATACTTACCTATTTATATTCAGGACATCCAGAACCTATTTCTATTTTGGAATAGAATAAATATTACGCAGCCATACACGTGCTCTTCATGAACTCGCCTTTTACCATGCGCCATACTAATCTATGATAAGCGCCATCTATGAAGTCATTTACGAACCAATTTCTTTTTTTTTTTTTGATCTCGGAAAATCGCCCATTGTTGTTCAATCCATTTGCATCCGATTATCGGTAAAAGAATTTATTATTATTACTTTACTTCTACGTTAACACTGATAGATACCAGGGGCCCAAGTCTGCAAATTTACGAATGGCATAATTGAATCGTAATTGTATCGCAATTGTATCGCATTGTAATTGTTTGACACATTTGGTATTCTTAAATGAGTAAGAGAATACCAAATGTGTCAAACAATTACAATGCGATACAATTACGATTCAATTATGCCATTCGTAAATTAGCAGACTTGGGCCCCAGTTATAAGTGGTCTGATTTTATTGTTTTATAAATAACTACCCTCGTATAAGATCACGATAAAAAAAAATTATAAAAGACAACATCCATAGATATAATATTATTAGATCGGACGTGAAATTAATATTTAAAAAAAACAAGTTATTAACACTGTGCCTTTATTACAATTAATTTAAACTGATGTAATTCTAAACATTTTAATGATTTAACAAATTAGACAAAAAGAACGAAATCAACACAATTACTTATGACAAAGAAAAATAATATGGGATGCGTCTAACGCCGATACAACCAGAGATCCGTGCACCGCGACGACCGCCGTAGGAAAGAGGCCCGCTCTGTCTTGCGGCGCGCTTTTATAGGCATTATTGCCAAAATGGCAGATAATATCCTACACGGCCTCTCCTGACTTATGCGTCGTCCTCGACTGCATCAGATAAGTCTGGCATGCTTGGTAGCGATGGTATATCGCGAGAACTGGAGATGCCTGAGGGCCCAGCGACCGGAACCTCGCAAGTGGAGAGTTCGCTTGGCTCATGGTCGTCTGTGGGGGTAACGGTGTCCTCGGAGTCATCGTCATCTGTGTGAAAGGACACGTGATTATTATTACATCAAACGTTTTTGACTAAACTCTCAAACGTCAATCTTTCAAGGCCCTTCTAGCAGAAATCACAATCATTCAGTAGCTAAACCAATATACATGAAAACTTTATTAAAGTTTCATGTAACAGACCAAAACATTCAATAACATCCATACTTGCTCGCTGCATGATAACATTCATACATATGATCCATACTACATTCATCATTACGGTCATGTAGGGCAAGCATCCCGCAGTCTGCCTGCCGATAGGAACGTCCCGCAGTCCGTCCTCTACATGAAAGATGAGTCAGACACCCCGCAGTTTGTCTGACGCAGAGCCACTCGCATAGCAGGTGACTCCGCCTACACACTCCAATATCCATAAAATAGACAAAGGGTGTTTTCAAAGTACTCACGCTCAAAGAATGCAGCGCAAGTTTCGGGACACCATTCCCCTTTCCACGGTACCATGTACTGGGCTGCCGCTTGGGTGGTCTTTCCATAAGATCCACTTAGCAGACACAGCTCGTAACGTCCACTCGGAAGCGCACGCACGACCTTGTAGGGGCCTCGCATGCCAGCATCCAGTTTTCCCGTTGACTGTGAAAACTTAATCACAAAGACAAGATCATTTATATTAAAAACCCGAGGTGGACGTCTGTTGCGGTTCACGTACGCATCTTGCTGAACTTGGTTTCTTCGCAACAATTCAGTAGCGCGATGCCTGCGTAGCTCTCTTTGGGCTTCACGGTTTGGCTCCCTTCCAGTGCTATATCCCGTATAAGTGACCGGATAACAGGGGTCGTGGCGTCAACTCCGATCATGAGGTTCAAAGCAGAAGTCTGAGTCGTCTTTTGTTTTGTAACATTAAGAGTCAACTGCAATTTCCACAATGTTTCGGACCAGGCAGCATCTTTGTGGTTGACCTCAATGCGGATCATGTTGAGGACCGTCCTAGCATATCTTTCAACTTGCCCATTTGAATGGTGCATCTCCGGTGTTATGTGGTGTATATCAGATCCCATCAGTTTAACAAACCCTATAAACCTAGCAGAGTCGAACATACGGCCTTTGTCTGTTACAAACAGCTTAGGAACACCGAATAGTGAGATTGCATTCGTTACCACTCGTAAAAGTTCCACTACATCCTGCCTATAGATGGAATAAAGTAACGTGTACTTGGTGAAGGCATCTACAACTAGAAGCACAAACTTAAAGCCATTTGACTCCGGCAGTGGTCCTAATGCGTCTAAGTGGATGACAGAAAAAGGTATTTGCGGTTTCTCCCATGAGGTTATGTTTTGGTGGGGAGCCCTAGGCACTCGTTTCTTGGATATGCAAACCAAGCAATGTTCTATGTATTTTTTTACGAATTGCCTGAGGCCAGGGAACCAAAAGTGCTTCAAAATAAGATCTAAAGCCTTGTCAGACCCTATGTGTTCATGCTCGTCATGGAATATGCGAAGCAAGCTAAGGCGATGCCCTTTCGGGATGAAACAGAGAAGTCTTGGCTCCTCACCTACAGTGGTGTATTTATAATACAAAAGGTCATTTTGTTGCACATAACGGCTGGAATCTAAATTCCCTTCGTTAAGCTGCTGGATTAGATTCTGGGTTTCCCCATCGGCCGCCTGAGCTATCTGAGCCCAGTTACGAGGCCTGGAAATATTATTTACTTCGTGGGGGGGATTCCGACTCAAGTAATCAGCGTGTGACATCATAGTTCCCTTTCTATATTCTATTTCGAAGGTAAAATCTTGGAGATAGATCCACCAGCGTGCTACTCGCGGCAATAGGTCTTTTTTCCGCTCCGTAGACTTCAAAGCGTTGCAGTCTGTCACGACTTTAAATTGAATTCCGATTAAATAGTGACGAAAGTTCTGTAACGCTTTCACCACGGCCAACGTCTCTAATTCGTAGGAATGGTACCTACTCTCCGCACCTTGTGTGACCTTACTAAAGTACGCCACAACTTTCTTGTCAGCGTGTTCATGGGTTTGCAACAAAACTGCTCCGTAGCCGATACTGCTTGCGTCAGTATGGACTTCCGTTAAAAGTTTGGGATCAAAAATAGCAAGAACAGGCTCATTTGTTAAAATTAAAATAATGTCCTGTCGAACCTGTTCCTGGTCGGTGCCCCAATTGAATGGAGTACCGTTTTTTAACAACTGAGAGATGCAGAACGTTTTTGTTGCATAACCCTTGATGTATTTGCGAAAGTAACCGGCTAGACCTAAAAACTGCCTAACCTGTTTGACATTTCTTGGTGCGGGGGAGTTCATCAAAGCCTTGATTTTATGAGGGCTCGGCCTGACCTGACCCTGACTTATAATTCGCTCTAAATACTCGACCTCCGTAGTCAGAAACACGCACTTACGTAAGTTAATCGAAAAACCCGCTTTAGTCAAAGTGGTAAGAACTTCCCGCAACAAGTGAATGCCTTCTTGGACCGTGGTACTCATCAATAAGACGTCGTCAATGTACACCAGTACCTTCCCTGCATCAATGAGCTTTCGTAACGTTTTGTTGATGATTCGTTGGTACACGATCGGTGAGTTCGTTAAACCGTAAGGCATTTTGAGAAACTCATAATGACCTTCCGGTGTAACGAAGGCCGTTCGATGTACTGAACCATTATTAATCCTTATCTGGTGAAAGCCAGTAGCCATATCTAATGACGAAAACCGCGTTATTTTCCTATCACCAAGTCGATCAATGTGGTCGTCAATGAGAGGAAGCGGGTAGCGGTCTTTTACTGTGATTCGGTTGAGGGCGCGATAGTCTATGCACATTCTATCCGACCCGTCTTTTTTTTTGACCAGAATGATCGGACTGGAATACTCAGATTCTGATTCCCTAACTATCCCCTTTTCTAAAAGATCATTCACAATCTCGCGGACCTTCAACTTCTCGTTATGAGAAAGCTTATACGGGCGGTACGTAATCGGCACGTCACTAGTTACGTTTATATGCATTTCGTCCGTAGTCACGGTGGTGGTGGCCGTGCCCGTTATCAAAAATTCAGAAAAGTCGTTTATTACCTCCATCAAGGATTCGCGTTCTGTGCCCTGAAGGGGTGTATTAATTTCCGGGGGTATCTTAGCACTAGTCATAAAAACTTCAGCTTTTTTTATAGGCATACGCGTTAGGAATTGTCTATTTTTTGTTCTAACGTATGTTATGCCGTCCCTGTTTAAAACATCGGTACCAATTATCAAAGGTGTGGACATGCATGTTGCCGGAACCACCACAAAATCCGCTTCAATCGAGATGTCACTTAACTCAACCGTAAGAGTGACATACGACTTAGCTACAATCTCTTGATTACTTAATCCCTTTAAGGCACAGTTAATGGGCTTCATAGTACATGAAAGATATTTAGCAACTTCTGACGATATTAGGGAGACATCGTGTGCCCCACTATCAATGAGAACATCAACTGGGATACCCTGCACTACAGCAGTCGTAATATCCCTCTTGCTATCGGTCCCTGTGAGTTCAGAGCAAAAGTTAACATTATGCGTGTTTCGTGGCGCTGACCTCTCTTTAGCGAAGCAGTTATCCTCCATGTGACCCTTCTTTTTACAAAAAGTGCAAATCTTTACATTAGGATCTGACGGTTTCGGTTTTTTTGGGCAATTATAACTCATGTGACCATTTTGATTACAGTTAAAACATCGTGACTGTGATGAGGTTGGGCGTTCGCTTGATCTCTTATTATGATAGCGTTGAGGCACCGGTGCAACCTTTGAGGTCGCCTTAGTGAAGTTAGACTGAGTAGGCTTCGTATAAATAGCCAAAAACGAAACTAACGTTTCAGAGGTCAACTCTGCGTTTGCAGCCGCGGCCCGGACTTGCGCGTCGTTAATTCCGCGGATAACTATTTGTGTCAACAACTCGTCACTAAGTCCTTTGACTATACGTAGACGTAGAATAGTACGCCGCGCGTATTCAGCATACGAAGGGTACTTGTCGGACGTCGCATTCATAGTTTCAAATAAGATATTTGCGTAATCTAGTTTCCTTGGGCAGAGTGGCCGAAATTCGCGTTTAAAACTAGTCCACGATCTGTCACTCGTTACCCACTCGTTTAGCCAGGTTTTCGCGTCACCTTTTAAACACCCTGCGACGCGCGACAAGCACTCTTTATCGGACCAATGATTTGTCAACTGTGCACGATCTACTTCTTCGCACCATGAGTCTATGTCGTGAATAGCCGGGTCAAAGTTGGACACGTAATAATTTTGTACTCGTCCCGGGTTAATTAACCGAATTGCATCAACAATAGCCTGAGTACCGGAGGGCACCGAGGCTTCCGAGTCTTTTCCGTGGGTAGTCGTGAAACTATTTTCAATCACTTCTAGTCGCGATAAAATCGTGTCTAAGGTTTTTTCGCGGGTTGAATGACGGCTCGGCGTTCTATCCCTGAACCGGTGCCGAGCAGGGGTTCGCGATCGCGTTCGATAACGCCTCCGATTACGGGAATTTGTTAGCGAATGATTTGGGGAGTTAGAACGCAACCGACGATGTCGATGCGATCTATTTCGTGATCTACTACGTGAACTACGTTGCCTCGGCATGGCTCACACACTCGTAACACCAGAATCAACACGAAAGTAAAACAAATTAGCACAACACAGAAACTCGTAAACGCAGGTAGTATTAATTTCGTTCTTTTAGCTTTAGAAATAAAAAGTAACTACAATTGATGGCCAAAGTGATTAAGGTCAATGCTTGGGTTGAGATCCCACTTCTGATATTAGATCGGACGTGAAATTAATATTAAAAAAAAACAAGTTATTAACACTGTGCCTTTATTACAATTAATTTAAACTGATGTAATTCTAAACATTTTAATGATTTAACAAATTAGACAAAAAGAACGAAATCAACACAATTACTTATGACAAAGAAAAATAATATGGGATGCGTCTAACGCCGATACAACCAGAGATCCGTGCACCGCGACGACCGCCGTAGGAAAGAGGCCCGCTCTGTCTTGCGGCGCGCTTTTATAGGCATTATTGCCAAAATGGCAGATAATATCCTACAATATATCATTTATGAAATGGATACTCAGAACTTACTTAAGTGGTTTTATTTGTCATTATTTTCATTATTACATTCACGTGAAACCAGTTTGTTGCCAGTGTTTAACAATTTACAAAAAAAATAATTCAATAAGAAAAACTTAATCCATTCTCATCCGTATGTTAACCCATATATTTAAAGGAAAAAGTATAATTTATCTCATTACCGTTCTTATTCCATGCATAAGCTATGGATATTTCAAGAAAAGAGAAAAATAAAATGGCGGTACTTTACCTTTGTTCACAAGGAATCCGTGGGCGTTGCAAAACGGTATATTTTTGCAGTAATCCCACTTCTGAGCTTTAGCTCAGAAGGATTTTTGTACAAAAACACTAAACTTTGCACAATAGCTATTTATTCACACACAGTAATTCACAAAACAAATCTGTACTCGACGGGTTTTAGAATCGGAATGCCAGATGGCTGACGGAACCAGTGTTGCCAGATCCGTAGGTCAAAACTATCCTAGATTTACTGAAAAAGGACTGACTGTGGTACCTTAAATTTCGAAACTGTGTCTGAACGAATGATGCTAAACCAGGTTTGTCACGAAATTATCGTAGAACTGACAAAAAATATCGTGGAAAGTCGACGAATTATACAAATTATCGTGTGATACTTAATTATTATTTTTTATCGCATGCCCCTCGAAATTATCGTGGATCTACGATAATTATCGCACGTCTGGCAACGCTGGACGGAACGAACGTACGTAGTCTATGGAATGAACTGTCAACTAGAGTTCGATTGAATGATTGATTAACGATCGGATGTATCCTTTGATTAAATAATGTCTAGATGGAGCAGCTGCAGTTACGCGATTGTCAACGTGCCGGGTTTTATAGGCTAGTGTGCGTACCGTTTCTATCTAATAGACGCGCTGCTATCGTAGTGTGCGTGAGACGGGGATGTCAGTTTCTTAGAAATACCCCTTGAAATGGGAGTATTTTTCAGGTCGGGCTAGTGCAGGCTAGTTTAATAAAGTTTAGTAAGTTATTTGAAGCCTTGAAATCATATGTAGGTAGGTATTTATTATTATAAAATATTGTGTGTGAGGAAATTAAAACGATTGGTGTAGAGTGTACGAGTATGTAAGTCCATGAGAGTGTAGGGAACTAGGGATTATTTTCTTTGCCGCCATTTTGATTTTTTTTGGTTTGTGCTCCGATTGCGTGTAAAACCATTATCTGGGGGTCTAATAAGTCTCTAAACATGATTTCGAGGCCAGAATTGAAAAAACTGGCCGCCATTTTGAATATCTGTGTATATGCTCCGATTATGATCGAAATCGATATCTGGGGGTCTAAGAAGTCTCTAAACACGATTCTGAATAAAGAGTAATAATTGGAAAAAGTGGCAGCCATTTTGAATTTATTGGTTTGTATTCCGATTAGGTTCAAAATCGATATCGGGATCTAAAATCACGATTCTGAAGATAGAATTGAAAAAAGTGGCTGCCATTTTGAATTTATTGGTTTGTGCGTCGATTAGGTTCAAAATACATATCGGAGAGGTCTAAAAGGTCTCTAAACACGATTCTGAAGATAGAGTTGGAAAAAGTGGCCGCCATTTTGAATTTCTTGGTTTGTGCTCCAATTAGGTTCTAAATCGATATCTGGGGGTCTAACAGGTCTCTAAACATGATTCCGAGGTCAGAATTGGAAAAATTGGCCGCCATTTTGAATTTCTGTGTTTATGCTCCGATTATGATCGAAATCGATATCTGGGAGCCTAAGAGGTCTCTAAACACGATTCTGAAGATAGAAATGGAAAAAGTGGCCGCCATTTTGAATTTCTTTGTTTGTGCTTCAATTACGTTCAAAATCGATATCTGGGGGTCTAACAGGTCTCTAAACATGATTCCGAGGTCAGAATTGGAAAAATTGGCCGCCAATTTGAATTTCAGTGTTTATGCTCCGATTATGATCGAAATCGATATCTGGGGGCCTAAGAGGTCACTCAATACAATTCTGAATATAGAATTGGAAAAAGTGGCTGCCATTTTGAATTTATTGGTTTGTGCTCCGATTAGGTTCAAAATCAATATCTGGGGGTCTAAAAGGTCTCTAAACACGATTCTGAAGATAGAATTAAAAAAAAGTGGCTGCCACTTTG